>JANBPO010003310.1:1793429-2013493 GCA_024336825.1 Amorphophallus titanum
AGGGCTCCCCATTAATGGGCAAGCTACTGAGCTGGTTGAGGCTCCACAGGTCCAAAGATGTCTCACCCTCCACTGTGTAAAATGTGTTGGTCTCTGCACTGAATGCTTCTATCATGCCACAGCAGAGTCCCGTGGAGATGGGATACTCATAGCGAGAGGCGTAGACGCTTTGATAAATGTCGGCCTGGATGAGTAGCAGGGTGTAGTTGAATAGCACGTGCTCTATGAATTCTACGATCCCTTCTCTGAAACTATGTGCATCTTGGAGCTTTAGCTCTCTGAACCAGCCCAATGACAGTTCATGCTTGAATCTGATGGCCAAGCAATCCAAGATGAATGGCTCCTCTCTGTTCAAAGGAGCCAAGAATAAGCCTGAGTGGTGCGGCTCACCCTGAACATGCTCGATGGCCATGTCCCATTTGGCCGGAATGAAGCCGGGGGTCCGTGGTGAGGACACGCGCCACATTTTACGACGGAGTACACGGATCTCGCCGGCATCCCTTTGGCTCGGCGATCATTTGCTCTATGTTTCATGAAATCTACCTTAATGTTCCTACATGACTTGATCCTTGAAACTCTTGGCCATTAACTTAAAGTGGAATTTGTCTAGATATAGCAGGGATTATGGGTCCCAACAAACTGACATTTCGACGCTAGTGTATAAAAATACGGTGTCTTGATCTGATCCCATAGGCAAGGCAAAGTCCAAACGTGTACCGGTATCATGAATGATCGGGTGTTGGCATTGCACCAAAGATAGCAAAGTTGGTCTACGACATTTTCACGAGTGATTGTCAATATTCAAATGTTTTGAACTCCTTGTTGCAATGGCCAATCTTACAAAGTGATAGTCATTACTTGAACTCCTCTATATGATCAATCCTACAACGAGGTAGTGAATTGCCCTTGTTAAAGTAAATGCCTTATTGAATGATTGTTACTATCATGAACATTCTTGAATGTCTTTATTGAAATAGCTTATGATTTCATCATGATTGTCCTAGAATTATTCTTGTCTATCCATTGACCTGATAGCTCTTGAAAGTATCTATTGTCATGTCTACTCCTTTTTTTATGGTTTCTGATATTTAACTCACGCCGTTACAATTCTTGATTATGATACCTTACATGACCTGCATAAGCATGTTAAATTATAATTGACTTAAAGCTAGCTTAGAGCTTGAGATATTAAGTCCTACTGAGCATTCGCTCACGTAGTGCATTTTCATGTTTTTTAGGTAACGACCTTAGTGACGATGAGACCAAACATAATGGGTAAGGGCAAGAGTGAATAGTACTTCAACAAACTTAGATGAACCATCTAGTCTTGTTATCTTGTGTCCATGTCAAGATTAGTCTATTCATAAGTCTCTTGTAATTTTTCTTTATTGAGTCTTTTTCTTTTATTGGGTCCAATTCGTAATAAACTTATATTTGCAATGAAATTCTATTTTTGTCCAATATTATGCCTATGTTCTGATTGACACGACTATTTAACTGTCACGTTCTGACCAAATGACACATTCCGGTGCCATCGATTCGGGACGTGACATCAAACCTCAAGCTATGAACCTGACAGAAAGAGACGGTCATTTACTGGTCCGTTTCATGATGACGACGGTCAATATATAGACCGCTTGACAAGAACATTGCGATCAAGAAAGGGCCGTTTCTATAGAAAGATGGTCACAGTGAGGCCCCTTAAAAAATACTAGCAGTCTGGTGAAGGCCGCAACTATACTATGTCAACTAGAACGAAGGAAAAGTTGACACTTGAGGGATTTTAAAATAATAGCGGTCTCAAGGTGGCCATTGTATGACAAAGATGGTCTGATCAGGACCGATAAGTAACAGTGATGGTCTCCTAGAGAGCTGTAATTAACCAGGGTACTGAAAGTAAAACATCGATTGCGTGAATGCTCTCTAGACAATTTGGGCTTTAAGGGTACAACCAGCTCGGGGTCCTAGTGGGAATCCCGGGCTCACGGGGACTTATGGAGACCTTGAATCAAGTTCACCCAGTCCGACAGAAGGAATATCCGGTGGAGAGGTTCACAAGTCCAAGAGATGTGCCTATTTGGGTAAGCGTGTATCTAAGGGTCAGATGCCGGAAGGCTAGAGGAATTTGCTAGCTTAGGTTTTGCAATTTATGATCGCTTCATTTTCCGTGTGTCATCTTGTGCGTGCTGAATTAGCACAGTGCGAGATGGTCTTGCTCTCGTCAGGATGTGATGAGGTGCTTCTTTTTCGTCATTGAGTCTGTTTCGATCATGATGTACTTGGCAGTATTCACCGAAAGGCTTGAATCTGTGGTAACTTATTCGAGGTTTTCTGTAATTTGCTCAGGTTGCTGTTGACTTTTAGCGTTAGTGTGATGACCATCCACGTTCTTATGCTGTTCTGGTCATCCCAGCTTAAGTCTTCTCAGCTCCTGATGTGTCTCGCTTCTGTTGAAGTGCTCAATGGGATTCCGTTGTTGAGAGGATGCTTAGGCGAATCTAGGATTTTTCCTTCTTGGTGAGCTTTTGTTGATCGAGATTGATGTTTCTCATCCCGTCTAGTGGAGTCTTCTCGAGGTTAGCCTTGGAATTGCTGTCTTAGTGATGCCTTTGTCTTGTGTCTGCTTAAGTGTGGACAGCTTTATTCTGAGCCTAATCTGCTTCCTTGCTTTACGATTGCTTAGCTTTGGACTCTGTTACGGTGTTAAGAGTTGTTGCATATCGTGTTCGTCGTGCCGTGTCCAACGGCCGATGTGTTGTGAAGGCTCATTTATTCTCTCAGGATGTAAAGGTAAGCTAAGATTTACATTTTTACTTGGGCTTTATGCTGAAGCTGGTACTCATCTCTGTTGCACTTAGGCTTCTTGTGACTGGTTATTCGCTAGATCAGTACTCGTGGCATGCTAAGTTGTGATTTTCTTGAATTGCGATGACGCCAAGCGTGTACTAAGATGCGAATACCGAGCTATTTTTTCAATGCCTTTGTGCATGTTTGAGTGCGCAGCGGAAACATGTGGGTTGATTACCCATGAGTCGAGGATTGCTGTTGTCAGATTCTCGCCGATCGAGAGAATTATTCTTCTCGATGTGACTTCATCTTGGCTTCCTGTGCCTTGATGTCGTCTGTTGCCATGCTATTGCTGGTAATTTTCTGGTGTTGGCATTGACATTTACGAGTGTTGGAGAATTTGTCAGCTTGTCTGCTGATTGAGTACCCTCTACTCTGCATCTCTTCTCGTGGGTGTTGTGCTCTCGAGGCATGTCTGTGGTCCTTGAGAAGCATTCCCTGAGATTGTCGTTTGTGTCGCTCTTTCGTGTTGTGGGTCTTCCTTGGTGAGTAGTCTGATGTATGATTCGTTCCTTATAGTCTTGTATCTGGCTATTGTTATACATTAATGTGACCCTACTTGCAGATGTGTTCTGCAGTTCTGTGTGCTATTTGGAACCGGGATCCTGCAGGTACTGTCATACTATTTCTGCATGGTTTTGTGTCTCTGTCATAGACCAATATCTTGTCAGTTAGGGAGATGGACCCCCTCCACGTTCTGCATGCTTTCCCTGTAGTTTTGCATAGTTTGGTGTTCGATCAGGGGAGATCGGACCAGTTTAGCGTAAAGCGTAATTTTTGAGATTTGTAGGGTTTGCTAGAAAATGGCAACCATTCGCGATGTAATTAGTGTGAAAATGGCTGCTGGGATGTCTGGATCCCATTCACGTAGGTTTCGTGTCGATCGGTTGTCATTTGGGGTAGGTAGGAGTCTGGGAATCCCGGTGACTCGATTTGGGTCGATTCGTCAAAATCGCCCGGATCTCGCGTTTTAATACGTTTCCTTGGATGCATGTGGTATTTTTGAACTTCTAGAGTGATTTTTCGTCGATTAGGGGTAATTCCCCTGCGCTACGGCGTGCATGGGGCGTGGAACGGGCCGATTGTACCATTTTACCGTTTTGACCGTCGGATTGGCATAACGGTCCTACCAGAGGCTGTTATGTGCATAACGGTCCCCCGATAGACTGTTATGCATCGTTCATCGTCTTTTTGTCTTTGAAGGCCTTGGAGCATAATGGACCAAGATTGGTCCGTTATGTGAGCATAACGCACCTGCCCAGGCGCGTTATGGTCGGGTTATTTTCGAGGCTGACTGCTGTTGTCAGCCCTCGACGACCGTGTTCACCTCGGAGACCATGTCAGTCGGTCAGCATAACGGACTCCTCCCCGTGCATTATGGTCAATATAACGCCCAAGTGCATATCCATTATGGTTCGTTGACTGATGGTTGTCTGGGTATGGCGGTTGATATAACACGCCTCACCATGTGCGTTTTGTTGCTATGGCAGACTAGCCTTGGTCCGTTATATGCTTTTTGTCTTCGTTGGCGTTTTGAAGTCTGTGGGATATAACACACCCATCTTTGTGTGTTATACCAGTATAATGCACCCATCTTTGTGCGTTATACCAGTATAACGTGCCTATTGGGGTCCATTATACTTCATTTTATTAGTGTATTTGTCTGTTGAGCATAACGCACAGGTTCTGGTGCGTTATGTCGTCTGTACGTGGTTTCAGGTCTGGTTGGCATAACGCCCCTCCCTTGGCGCGTTATGTGGGTATAACGCCCCTATGCTGGTGCATTATAGTCCTGTTTACCATGATTACCATTGGTTAGTTCTGTATTGTTTGTCTGTCTGTCTTAGGTCCTTGTTCAGGGTGGTGTCTGTCTGTCGGTGGTTGTCTAGATTGGTCGGTTTAGGTGACTGGCTGTGGTCTTTTCCTAGACTACGACAGTACCCCAACGACTCAATCTAGAAGCTGCCATTGTCCTTATCTTTGGTCGTGTAACGGCTATCTCTTGACTGCTAGGTTTTCCCTAGCAGTTGACTGACAGGTTGCTCTGCCCAGAGTGTTGTCGTCATCCACTGCTCCTGTTCCTGTTGGTTCTGTTTGTTTGTGTTGCTGTGGCGGTGGATGTGTTAGTGTGTCGGTGTTGTGTCTTGTTCCGGTCAACCCGGGGTTACCTAGTGGTTGACATGCAGTCTTGTTGTGTCTTGGCGGCCTTGTCCAATTCGAGACATTGGTTCTGGATGTCTTGAGGTACCATTTTACCTTGGTTTGTGTATCCAGGTGTGCTAAGAGTTCTTAGTGTCCCCTCAGGTCTCCGTGTTTTGGTTCTCGCGGAGCGTTGTTTTCCCTAGCTTAGGATTAGACCGATTGGTGGCTTTGTTCCGCTGTGTGCGACGATCCTGACTCAGAGTCGTAAGACTCAGGGACCGTTGTAGTTGTAGGTCTAGTTTGCCTTGCCCTGAGTGGTCGACGGTTTCCTATACTGCCATGGTGCGCGTAGTACGGCCTGTCTGTACTCTGGCACTTGTGTTTCAGAGTCTTCAGATTTTGTGGCTCCTCTTTGGTTGGTGCCTTAAGGCACGCTTCGGCGTGACGGCTCTGGTAGCGGGAAACTTTTTTCGAGACACAGTTTTTAAGCTAGTTCTGTGGGCTCCCGACCTTATCGTAGAGTCCGCGGGGGAGAATACTAGCTAGAGGCCTAGCTTAATAGTCTACAGCCAGTGTGTGCACACGGGGTCAGGGGCTTAGGACTCACGTCGACAGGCGTCACCCTGACTGGTCCTTGCAGTGGTGGATTCCACGTGGGCCTGCGACTCGGCCTTAGTTGTGGCAGACCACGTTCGACTGGTAGTCGAGGCACTTGTGGAGCGAGTTGTGGTGCAATGTAAGACATTAGTGGACGCAGCTGGCCGCTCCTTTTTTGAGTCACGTGTTGTGTGACTCTCAGCGTTTCTCATGCGTCGTAACCTTTCAGGTTAGCCCTTTTGTAGCTGCACTTAAGGTCGGTGTCTTGTCGCATGCATGACTTTCTTGTCATACGTGTGGCAGTGTGCACGACGTCCTTGTCGTGTTGTCCGTCGTCCGTGTCGGTCATCCGTCTAGTCTTTTCCTAGGTTTCTTTTGTCTGTTTTACAGGTTCCCTGCGTCAGCAGTTCGGCAACTCCTGACTCTGTCAGCTCCGAGTCACCCTCCTACCCTTGCTTGGGGTAGTTTGGGGTACCGAGGTTAGTTCGGTAGCCATTGTCTGGTACAGCTTCTTCCTCCCCCTCTTCCTTAGCTTGTTTGATAAAGTCACTTCGTTAGAGGAACAACTAAAGAGGGTCACTAGCCCGCGACCCGCTCCTCCTCTCCTTTTTCCAGTCAATCCTATTCACACCTCCCTGAACAACATTACTAAGATGGAGAAAGATTGGAAGGAGAGGAGAGATGATTACGGCATCAACGCGAGTGAGCAAGAACCGGCAAGTTTCAACGATCAAGTGGACGCCGTCTGCCATCCACCTATTCACCCCATCCATCATCATGGCCCTCTGCCTCCACATCCGCGACACCATTACATTTCATCACCCATTAATACGCCTCTGCCACAGTGTCAACTTGAGTCTCGTTATGAAGAATTGAAGTCAGCACGTGATGATGAAGTTTTGAAGACACCCATTCTAAGTTTCATTCGATTTCCTCTTCCTCCACTACCACCAGATGAACCTCTTGCTCAGGACTATGCCACGGTCTCTGATCCAACCCCCATTTTTGAGACCTACTAGTGTTACGATGATGGGTCGATACTCCAATCACCCACGCCAGTGCATCATGAGTCTTCTCCTATCCCTAACACCTCTCGCCCCATCTGGTACTTTCTCCGCACCAAACCTCCTTCTTTTACACCACCAATTATACCTCCATTAACCTTCACTCCACCGACCTCTGCCGAACCATCCACTAAGCCCATCACCAAACCTCCTCCAATTAACCTCCCATTGCCTCCACCTCGGCCCTCCGCTATACCTATAACACCAAAACGAACTTTGCCTATCCCTCCACCTAATCCTTCACCTTTACCCATGGCTAATCCTAAGCAGGGTCCACCCCTTGTTACACTCGATCCAACCCCGTCTGCTTCCAAGCAAGGGGAGGAGTTCGACGTGTTTTCTCCAACACCTTCCATTACACCTCCACCATCTATGGAGCCTTCTGCCTCCGCTTCACCTCCTTTTACCACTCGACGTGGGTGTATTGTTACAAGTACTTGTGTCGAAGATGATCGAGAGCCAGGCAAGAAGGAATTGGCCATGACTATGCTATTCAAGAGGCAAGAGTTCGTTTGCTGGATGCTCATCCGCATTTTTGTGCCGAGCATGGTTGAAGAGGCTAAGTCCCTGCCAATGCTCATCAAAAGAAAATGTCAAGATCTGATGCCGTATAAGTCTACGCCCAAGGGTCGGGCAGGGCACCCCTTGTTCTAACTCTCTAATCTCGAACCCATTCTTCGATACAAGGGACGAATGCCCATTTTGTTTAGCACTCTTTATACGCCACAATTCCTAGGCAACATGATGCTTTCCATTCTAACTTTTCAACTCCCTCACGTTATTGCTCTTCACCCTTCAAGGGGGTTATCATTTGTTGTCGAAGCTTCGTCATGGGCTTTCACTTTATCCTTTGGGCCAATTGGCTGTACACTTTCACTGCTATGGAAAGGCGGTTATTCTTCTACTAGGGGACATTCCGTTACCCTATCCATCTTCTTGTCGATCACCGACTTCATCTCATGGGCCACCCGTTGGGTGAGGAGGGAGTTCTCTTCCTCTCATCCCTGATAGAATTAATGTAAATGATTCATAGGGGGGGTGAATGAATCCTTCTCTAAAAATTTATGTTTTTGGGTGCCTGGAGGTATTGTATTTACTCGATTAGTATGCTCGTGGGTTTAAGGCTCCGGGCGACCCTCTTGTGTTTTGAGCTTTCGTGATTGCGTTAAATCGAGTCGCCGTGAGTCGGCATGAGTACAGAGGGTCTTCCCCGTGCGACATGAGTTTCTGTGGAAAGTGGTTTCTTAGTGGGCCATGTGTATGGCTTTGGACTGTGAGTCCAGTTTACCAGCCTGGGGCTGGAAATTTTTCGTGTGTCCCGTGGATGAGAGATCCACTCGGTGGCTTGTGAGCTGCCTTGAGAATCGTGCCACCGTAATTTCAGACCTAAGGATTAGGCCGAATTGATGGCGATGTACCGTCACGTGCAGCGGTCTTGACCCGAGTCTCGTGAATCAAGGACTATTGGGTTATTAAGCTAGTGAGCTGTCCAGAGTCTGGTGACCGCGAGCCACATGTTTCTTCGCATTACTCGAGATGAGTGCGTGCATGATTTTTAGTGTTCACGTTTTGTGAGCCCCCACTAGTCGTACCTTTCTTGCGCACGCGAGTGCGGAGCCACTTGGGAGTGGTGGAGAGCGTGACCCGAGTGAGACGATTTTACGTTGGTTACCGTAGGGCCCCTTGCCTTTGCAGCCTGAGTCCGACTGGGGGGAAAACCAGCTAGAGGACCCGACCTAGAACAGATGGTTTGTGTGTGCACGCGTAGCTGGGGGTAAAAGACACGCGCTGACGAGCGCGACCCCAGCTAGTCCTTGTTCAGTGGTTACTAGTACGGTGCCTCAGCCTCCGCCTGGGACATCGTAGGTAGACACCTGAGGCTACGGACTAAGTCGTCAGTGGACACATCCAGCCTTGTTTCAGGTGAGCGGTACTCCCGTCACGTGACGTGAGTTGTCATGTCGCAGGTTTCTATTTTTCATCTGTGAGACATGGTTTCGTATGTAGTTCAGGTGTTTTCCCGAGCCGAGGTCTAGGGCTTCCGATGAGCGTCATCGGGGTCTTCTCCCTAGACTGCGTAGAGTTCACGACGGCAAGGTCGTGACTATGTTTCTTGACCGCATAGTTTCGGTGGGCCCTTGTCTACGAGGACAGGCCTCCATGACAGTGGCGTCATGGTCATTTTTCCATAGCATGGCTAGGGTGGCTTGTTGTCTAGTGGTCCCCCGACTGTGAGATCGGGGCATTAATTTTCATTTCGGTAGGAGTAGCTGTAGAGCCGAGGTTCTTACCGGCCACCGAGTTTACTGTTCTTGCTGTTACGGTTGTTCTTGTTGTAGTTGCTGCTTTTCATGCTGTCATGTTTTCAGTTGGGGTTCCGCGGGACCTCTACTGAGCCAGTGATAGGAGGCTCACCCCTAATTTTCAGGTGTTATGGTTCTTCTTCGAGGTTCGAGGGTGTTACATGGAGGTTCTTAGCTGCCAGCTCATCGGGCCGAGTGTTCATTTGGCATTTGGTACGTTTTCCTGCCTTAAACTGTACTTTTGTTGGACTGGACTTTGTTGTAGTTAGTTATTTATTTCTATTAATTATTGAATTATCTTATTTTATTTCCTATTTCTATGTACACCACACCTATCTTTTTAGCCCTTCCACAAAAAGATGAGCTGATAAAAAGTGCATCCACACTTAGACAGACCAGGTTGCCTCCGGGCTGTATTATCCGCGTAAATCCCCGTTTTCCCTTCAAAAAAGAATAAAAAAAGAAGGGGAAGAAACCACCATGGTGGCATGCATAAACCCCCCTTGTCCGAGAGCAACCAAGTCTGCATAAACCAAAAAGGGGGAGGTTTACACGGACCAAGATCCCCCTACCTATCTTGGTCTGCGTAAA
Organism: Amorphophallus titanum; assembly: GCA_024336825.1. NCBI lineage: Eukaryota > Viridiplantae > Streptophyta > Magnoliopsida > Alismatales > Araceae > Amorphophallus > Amorphophallus titanum. The sequence continues at coordinate 1,802,974 of JANBPO010003310.1, forward strand.
CCCCGCTTTGCACAGACCAGCTGGCCCATTTTTCTCCTTAAACCTTTACTTGGACCAGCATGCCCCTTTCCTTCACCCTGCACCTATAAAATCCCTTGGGAAGGTGAAGGGTCATATATGCATAGATAGAGGCATACACGCAGGTAGGCAAACACACGCCCAGTAGGTATCCAACACAAGGCAAGCTTAAGTTCATGAAGACACAAGGAACGTGGCGTGATAGCTTGTTGACTTGTTGATTTCGACTAAGTACACGCTGAGGATATGCCACATCAACACCCCTCGTATAGTGTATAGCTGACTCACAAGCCTTTGATACATATGATGTGTAGTGGTGAAAATACCCACATGTCGGAACAACCCGTAATCGACACCCTGGGACTGACACACTACTGCTCCTTCCAAGCAGATGTCCAACCACCCCGTGAGTCGACAATCGGCCTACAAGCTGGTGCCCGATTGCTCGACCCGAGCCGCACCTGACTGCTCTCTCTAAGCCCGGCGCATCAACTCTGAAGACTATGTCTGCATGACACATCCCAGACCTACAGACGTGTCGGACATGCTGACACTGGATTCTCGAGTCACACCCGGCCTGCACTCCGCTAGTCAGCGTTAGTAACCTTGTGTTGACGTCAGCATTTGATTGCTCCACAGCATCTATAGTCTCGCACGGGATGTCATGTAAAACAGCGAAAATCCACTCCACTGTGCAATGACTTGAGGAGTCCGTGCCTCTTCCATTGCTGCAAGTTAAGACTGGTCTCCCTACTCTTAGTCTTCTAGGCCAAACATTTGCCTTATAGCAGTAGTGCGAACTATGCCCTCCTAATATCATAGTCTCTGGGGTCTTTCATCAGCAGAAACAAAGGTGTTCAGATTGCCGTTAGATGTAAATAAATACTGATCACTTGTGGTAGGTGGGGATGACATCCTGTACACTATCTCCCACATCACCTAATACACCTACACCTGCGGAACCCCTCCTTACGGCCAACTACCTAAACATCTACCACACGTCCACCTACTAAATCCACATGTCGTCTGTAATTCTGTGCACATGTGCCATATCCTGGAGAGACATCCCCGTTGAAGATTGGTTCCGTGGGTTTTTACCGAGTTTCAACTGTCATGCCTGCACTATACCCAGTTACCCCAGTACCAGTAACTCTCACACACATCACAGTCACCTAGTCGGTCCATCCCGCATGTGTTGTGTGTGTCCAGAACAACCGTTTACATGCATTTCCCCCGTTGATTTGCTCCGCGTGTGCGCCAACGCTCGCCACAATATACTTCTGGCTGATGCATTTCTTATGAAAGTCAAAATGGCAACCTCTGCATTAATTGGGAACTGACCAAGGGGGAGACCGACATGAAAATAAGGGCTTACAATGCTCGGAGCTGCAAGAGTTCGGTGACAAGTCAAACTCAACTAATGGGTTGCATGGTTCATCATGTGACTCAGGGGGCTCGCCCCGCTTGCCACAACAAACCTAGGAATCCATGCTAGAGGAATTCCCACAGAAGAGCTGTTGTCTCTACGACCAGATGACTCTCAGTGTCCGGTAAGTCCATTTTGATCAGGGGCATCCGAATCTTCTTGGACAGACGTAAAGCCCGAGCAATTCCAGATCGGGTGGTTGCTGCTGTGCCAACCCGCAACACTTTCCAAGCCTTGTCAGAAAGAAGGGCAGAAAAGGAAGAAGCCGGTCGCCATGACCAGAAGAAGTTGGCCTCAAGGTCGAAGACCTTCAAACAAGTGTGGGTCCCTAAGAGGATCTGACCTGTTCGCCATAAGGCGCAAGCCTGCTACCACTCCAAGCATGTCAAGGCGAAGGAGGAGAATGAAAGGGGCCTGGCCTCGAGAAGAGAAGAAGTTGTCGTGGATCCCCCACGCCATCCAAGCTTTAGGGCATGCACTCGATAAGTTTTTGTCCCCACACTGGGGAGAAGGTTCGGGCATGCCGCCAGAAGAGCCCAGCTAGCCTACATCCCTCCGGTAGGAGGTCGACAGTTATCCCCCATCCTACATCGGGAGCAGGGGCAAGAAGAAATGACCAGTCTAGTCAGGAACTATTTTAGGGGTCTAGGCAACCCCTCAGTAGGCCAACAACGACTGCTGCAAGCAGCCATGGCAGAAGAAGAAGACCGCCCACCAATGACAGTCGAAGAAGAAGAAGAAGAAAGAAGAATGATGTCATCAGTGGATGACAATGGACATAAGAGCGGCTTGGAGGTTGAAGCTGATGAAACCGCCCCTTGGTGGGAAGAATGGAAAAGAATCTCCTTATTCGAGAGGTTGACCTTCCCAGAGCATGTAAAAAGGAGTGTCCACTGACAGAGGAGAAGAATGCAAGTTTTCACTTGCAACATGGCTAGGGTGTCCGATCGATATGGAAGACTACCTGAGGAGCTTCAGGAGCTGGCTCGGTTGGTCGAAAGACCAGGGCCGAATACTCGAAGAGCAAAAGCCACAAGGAAGATGATGGCAGCAGCTAGGAGAAAGCAAGACCTAGCTCAACACCTGCAATTTGATGAAGCCACCGTTCTAACTGCCAATGTGGTGATGGTAGAAGAAGAAGATGTACTACTTGACATCCTGCCCGAAGGTGCATCAGGGAAAACAGCAGAGGCCATCCCCAGCACAGCGGCCATGGACTCAATAATGCTGATGATGCTTCAAAGGTACCGACAGGAGATAGAGCTGCTGAAGAAATAACTAATGGAGAAGACAGAGTAGTCTTCGGCCTCCAAGCGGCCCGAGATGCAGGGTGAATCGTCGCAGGTAGCTGCCAACCCAAGTGACTTCCCACCACTCTACACTTTGCCCCAGCCGACAGAGCCCAACTTGGCAACTACACAGCGGCGCACATCACTACCGCTAATTCCGCCAGTGCTGCCGTAGGTGCACCACTGTAACACCTCGGTATATTATTGATCCGGCAGAGCTTGTGCTCCATTGAGGTAGGGGTATGGATTCCCATGCTCATCCCTTCCCTCCCCGTGATTTTGAGGCCGATGAGAGGTCGAGAGGGGTGTTTTTGAGCCAGGTGGGGAAATTTCCATGTTTAGGGTTTGAGCGCCGAATCCACCGATTCATCGAGTTTTTGACTGATTTGGGGCCTTAGATGCATGTTAGGATGGTTGAGGGAGGTTCCCCCTTGATTTCCCCATCATCGGGCAATGATCGGGGCGTGGAATGACATTTTTGGGGTTTTCCTGCCGTTCCACGCTCGGGTGCGTCTAGCGGTTCTTCCAGAGACCACCAGATCCATCCGGCGGCCTAGAGTAGGACCGCTAGTGGCTACTATTTTGTCGACAGTCCAGACGGTCCAATAGTGGACCGCCAGGGGTTGGTTGGCAACCGCACGATAGATCACAGTCCGTGGGCTAGCAGTCGTCCTTCGACCGTTTGCCCTATTTTTTGACCGTTGCGCCCTCGGGGCGCATGTTTTGACCGTTAGGAGTCACGTGTTCCCTAGCGGCCATAAAAGCAATCATTTGTGGATGCTTCGCGGTCTAAGGGTGGACCGTTTGTCTGGGCTAGCGGCCTTATGATAGATCGCTAGGCCCATCGTGACTCACCTTCTAGCGGCTTAATGTCAGACCGCCAGAGTGTGTGTAGCGGCCTAAGGTAAGACCGCTTCTTTTGGCTTGCGGCCTATAGTAGGACAGCCAACCCTCGGGCTGCACCGAGTGGGTTGCAGTCCCGTTTCCCTTCGATCCGTGGTTTCGCGAGTTAGTTCTTACCTCTGGTGACCCATCCACTAGTCGTAGCCTTCCCATGGCACGCGTGTGCTGGCCCACTAGGAGTGGTGGCGCGGTGTACCCGAGAGAGGCGATGAGTAGGTTGGTTACCATAGGGCTCCCACGCACAGTCGAGTCCAGGCTCGGGGGGAATTATCAGCTAGAGGACAGGCCTAGGGCATATGGTCTGAGTGTGCACACGAGGTTGGGGGCGTCGGAAAGTGCTGGCGAGCGCGACCCCAGCTAGTCCTTATTTTGTGGTACTGGTTACTTTGTCTGTCTTTGTCTCCACCTGGGGCATTGTAGCTAGACACTTGTGATGCGGTGTAAGATGTCAGTGGATGCATCCGGTCATTCTTCTAGTGGGAGGTGCTCCTGTCTACCGGCAGGTACGGACTCGAGTTTTGACGGACCAAGGTTCAGTTTGCACGGTACAGCTAGTTTAGATAGCTTTTCTGTTTATTTATTATAGCTTGTTGGTTCTACTGTACTTCAGTTAGGTAGTGTTACTTTCGTACTGCTTACATTCCTGTTTTGTTTCTTTCGTGCGAGGTGGGGGTCCACAGGATCCCTACTGAGCCTATGAAATGAGACTCACTCCTACGTTTTTCGGTGAGGTGGGGTCATCGCGGGACGCGACAGGGCTTCAGCATGGTTCTAGTAGCCGAGGTTAGTTGCCAGCTGCTAGAGCCGGGGTATGTCCCGTGTACTTGTACTTTCCTTTTGTACTTGTACCTTTCTTTCTGTTGACTGTACTTATATTTGGACATGTGATGTACTCAGATGTTTCCCATTGAGAGGGGAGAATTGAACTATTCCTTTGTAGTCTACGAGAACGTAAGCACCACCTTTATAGACTCGGTGGACGACATACGGTCCAATCTAGTTTTCAACCAACTTTCCTTTGGGGTTGGAGGCCATTACTTCCCTTCTTTTGACCATCACTAGGTCACCTTTCTTGAATTATCGGCCTTTGACCAACTTATCGAAAGTATGGGCCATGCGAGCTTGGTATAGTTGGATGTTTTGTTGCGCCCGGAGACGTCTTCGTTCGAGCTTGGAGAGCTCCTCTAGTCTTCTTTCTATATTTGCATGTTCATCGTTTGTCAACCCGTGTTGTATAGCGACTCGCAGTGACGGCACCTCCAGCTCTATCGGCACCACTGCCTCTGACCCGTATACTAGGGAGAATGGTGAACAGTCGGTTGGAGTTTTATAGACTGTACGATAAGCCCACAACGCTTCGTATATCTTCTCTTCCAAGTCCCTCTTGCTTGAGTTGATGGTCTTGGCTAGCAGGGTGCAGAGAGTCTTATTAAACGTCTCTGCAAGCCCATTTGCTTGTGGATTGTAGGGGGATGATGTCCTCCAATCAATCTTATATTTGTCGGCCATTCTGTACACCTTCTGGTTTTGGAAGTGACTGTCGTTGTCAGAAATAATTCAGGTGAGGACTCCGAACTGAAATATTATATTCTGACGAAAGAATATGGTGACCAGCTCTCCTGTCACTTCTCTTAGCACCACGGCCTCCGCCCATCTAGAGAAATAGTTTGTGGCCGCTAAGATATACTTGCACCCTGATGAGGATGCAGGCAGAGGTCCCACCACATCCGTGCCCCATTGGGCAAATGACCAACTTGGGATAGTGGGGTGTAGGGACACTGGAGGCCTTCTGGGCACGGTGGCGTGCTCTTGGCATTTTTGGCATGACTTGGCAAACTTGCAGTAGTCATCGAATATGGTGGGCTAGTAATAGCCCAATTTCTTTATCTCAATTTTCATTTTCAGACCGGCCTGGTGCGCCCCGGCTGACCCGGCATGAACTTCTTTCATCACCTGCCATGCTTCTTCTATAGATAGGCAACAGAGTAGGATCTTTTTCTGGCCATCCGCCATTATAAGAATCCTTGATCCTGAGCAGTTTCATCCTTTGTTCTTTCTCTTTCAGGAGTTGCTGGTGCTGAAACCAGTGTAGAAGATGCTCCCGCCAATCGGGCGGTTGGATTTCCTCCACAGTTGCCGCTTCATTTTCTTCTTCATCAGGCAGGACCTCTGTCATGCTGGGGACCTGATGCCTATTGATCACTATTATATTTAGACTCGTATCCAGCAAAATTGCCAAGGAACTAGACAGCTTTACGAGGGCATCTGCCTGAGCTTTTTGTCCTCGATTGATGTGTTTGACTTTGATATAATAGAATCTCGCCATCAGACATAGTGCCAGTTGATGGTAAGGGAGAATCTCCTGCTTCCGCACATCAAACTCTCCTTCCAATTATTTTACAACCAGTATGGAGTCCCCGAACGTCTCAAGCATTCGAATTTCCATGGACAGAACAATCTGCAACTCGATGACCAGGGTTTCATCACCGTTCTACTACTTTGTCTTTTTGTGTTGCGGTAGTAGTTGATGTAGGGGCAGGCCTGGCCAGGAAGGCTTCTACCTCGGCTACAATCTTGTTTAATCGGTCGAACGACCGGATTTCCATGCCAATCATCTTCTCTAGCACCTCCCTCCTGAGGTTCTACTTGCAGATTTGTACAACGTCCTCTTGGTGCGAGGGCCGCTTGCATCTCATTCCGAGGTTCCTCCACCCCTTAATTTATTCGAGGGTTGTCTCATCTGCACTCTGTCTCGTTGAATAGAGTTCGGCCACCATGACCTCCCGCTCTGTGACATGGAATCTTTCTCTAAATTTCTTTTGCATATCCGGCCAGTGGCTGATCGACCCAGCTGGAAGGCTTGAATACCATTCAAATGTGAGCCCCGTCAGCGAGAACCCAAAAAACTTCAGCAAGTATGACTCATTGGCGGCTAGATCACCCATGATGGTCATGTAGTAGGCGACATGTTCTTTCGGAGATCCCTTCTCGTTGAACTTGTCGAATTTAGGAGGCTTGCTGATCCCAGGAGGGAGCCGCTTCGCAGCATGATGTGGCGGGTTGGTACCCGGTAAGCATCAAATGCGACATAATCACTTTCACTTCTTTCGGTAAGCTTCAGCTCGATCATCCTTTCCACCATCAGCTTATTTATGGTGGTTGGATCGATTGGTTCTGGGTAGAAGTGTGCTGGCTGCAGTTATGGAGCGACCAGAGCAGTCGCCTGCGGAGGAGGACGCAATAGTGGAGGCGCCAGGGGTGTCTGGTGCACCTGCGGCAACACTGGCGGCATCAGCGGCTGTGATGTGCGCTGTTGTGTAGTTGCCAAGCTGGGTTCTATCGGCTGGGGCAAGGTTTAGAGCGGTGGAAGTCGCTCGGGTCGACAGCTCCCCGCGACGATTCACCCTGCATCTCGGGCTGCTTGGAAGCCAAAGACTGTTCTATCTTCTCCATCAGTTGTTTCTTCAGCAGTTCTATCTCTTGCCGGTACCTTTGAAGCATCATTAGTACTGCCGGGTCCATGGCCGCTGTGCTGGGGATGGCCTCTGTTGTTTCCCCTGATGCGCCTTCAGGTAGGATATCGAGCATCACATCCTCCTCTTCCGCCGTCACCACATTAGAAAGTTAGAATGACGGCTTCATCAAGTTGCAGGTGGTGAGCTAGGTCTTGATTTCCCCTAGCTACTGCCATCATCTCCCTGGCGCTTTAGCCCTTCGGGTATTCAGCCCTGGCCTTTCGACCAACCGAGCTAGCTCCTGAGGCTCCTCAGGTAGCCTTCCATATCGGCCGGACACCCCAGCCATGTTACAAGTGAAGACTCGCATTCTTCTCCTTCGTCGATGGACCTTGTAATGTCCCGGACCATTCGGATCCTGCTTCTTGGGTCCCGGATTCATTTTCTTGGAGGAATTGATTTCATTGTGCCCGGGATTATTTTTCAGGCATTTTACAGGTTCGGATCCGTGCGTTTCGGATCAGTTTCGGGAGTTCCGGAACGTGTTTTCTAGTTTCCACGTGATTTTTCAGGGAAAACCTACGGAACCCCGTAGTGGGTGAACCGAGCTGGTCACCTAGAGGTCCAAGAGGCCTCAAGATGTTCGGAGAAGCGGTGACCCACTATTCTACCCCTATCACCAGATACTCGGTCACGCCATTGAGGACTGTTATGTCTTCAAAGACATTGCTCAAGACCTAATCGACAGGGATGAGCTCAGAATGGGAGATTATGTGGTGGCTCCGCTGCGTCCCCATGTGACAGGCAGCCCCAGGAGAGAAGTCGACACAATATCCATCCAGCACCAAGCTCCTGAAGACGCAGCGACCTCGGCCCCAGTCGAAGCCATCTATGATGATTACTTGAAAGACCCCAGGGCAGCCCTGTGCCTTTCTGCGCCAGGGAACCCCGCAGGCCCGCTGACTGCAATCCAGGAGGTATGCGAAGTGAATACCACCTCGGCGCCGGGTCAGGAGGAACAAGAAGAGGCCTACGGCATCCTCTAGGCCGAGGAGGGTGAAGACCAAGTCTTTATCAATTTGCTATCAGCCCCGTTGGAAATTGAAGATGGTAGTCAGGCTACTATCGATGAGCTGATCAAAATTAATCTTGGCATGGAAAGCGACCCCAGGGCGACCTTTCTGAGTGCCCTCATACCTCCCCAGGAGAGAGAGGAGTATGTGAAGTTTCTGCAGGAGTTCCGCGATTGCTTCGCCTGAAACTACAAAGAAATGTCTGGTCTCAGCCCCGAAGTGACCTAACATATATTGGCTATTGATCCCAAGATGGAGCCGGTGAAGCAGCCTCCCCGGCGCATACGGCCAGAGCTGATAAATCAGATCTGCAAAGAGGTCGACTAGCTCATAGATGTCGACTTTGTAGGGGAAAACCAATATACCACCTGGCTGGCTAATATTGTCCTGGGAAAGAAGAAGAATGGAGAGATCAGGATCTGCGTGGATTTTCACGACCTGAACAAAGCATGCCCAAAGGATGACTTCCCGGTGTCCATCACCGAAGTGATGATTGATGCAACCATCGGCCATGAGGCTTTGCCTTTTATGGACGATTCATCTGGTTATAACTAAATCTGGATAGCCGAGCTGATGAGGGCATCTCACAGCGCTCTCTCTGGCTCGGATCGTCGGCATCATTTTAAGGAGTCTGATTATGTTATCATGTGTAATTTTCATTTTATTGAGTCATGTTGTTAGTCCAATTCCCTTATTATGCTTAATTGGGCCTTAGTACCTTAGTTATGGGCCCGTAGGATTGAGTCTAGGATAAGCTTGATCTTTTAATTATTTGTCAAGGGTGTTTTAGTCATGTGAAAAGTGGATGCCTATAAATAGGTCACCCCACTCTCTCATTTGTAACTTTTGATGAATCAATTTAAGTACAAGAATTTCCAAATCCCCTCCTCCACAATATTTCTCTATCATCATCTCTCTCCCTCTCTCCCCCAAGGGAAGGGGCGACCCTCCCACTCTCTCCTCCACCTCACCATCTCCTTAACTCCCAACCACCCACCCAACCTTTCCCTAGGTGCATTAAACTCCACCCACCAAATCTCCTCCATTCCAAGAAAATCTAATCCCCCAACCACCAAATCTTCTCACTCCCTAGGAGATCTTTTGTCTTTCCTACATAATCTTTCCCTTCCCCAAGCGTCGACCCTATGGGTTGACACATTTCACTGGGTTTCTATTTTTCTTTAAAACAGACTGTAAGTCCATGCATCTTCCAAGTCCGTGCATATAAGTCCTTGCATTTACCAAGTCCGTGCATATGGCTTGGTTGAAAATCCAAGTCCGTGCATATATAAGTCCTTGCATCTTTTCCAAGTCTGTGCAACTCCTTTCCAAGTCCGTGCTTGCAACTCTTTTCCATTGTTGAGTCCGTGCATAGTTTAGTTTTTGATAATGTGAGTCCATGCATTGTGAGTCCATGCATAGTTTGATTTTTACAAATGAAGTCCGTGTATGTTTGTGCATTGTGTGCATAGTTTGGTTTTTACAAACCAAGTCCGTGCACATCAAGTCTGTGCACTTTTCTTCCTTGGACTGAACGAAGTCCGTGCAACTTCTATTACCGCTAGGTCCGTGCTGGTTGTATCTGAGAATGAAGTCCATGCATTTGTAGTACGTACTCTTGGCATCTTAGAGTCAGTGCAACTTTTGTTGCTACACATAGAATAGATCCGATCTGGCTGGTTGTTTACCCTATTATCCTTAGGATTTCCATACATCAAATGAGTGTTGGTCTGAAGGGTTGGTCTGAAGGGTTTAGGCATGGGTTATTAGGTCTTTTGGTCTTCTATTTTCGACCCTTTATATGCCCTACGAATTCCATCAGAGGAAAGTAATCCTTAAGCTTATGTTCTTCGTTCTTGCTAGCAGGAAAAGAGGGGAAAGGAAGAGGAGGGCACCGCCCCACCGGGAGGAGGAAGAAGAAGAAGTGCAGGACACCAAAACCAAGCTTTCATCTGCCGATCTGACGCGTCTTCGAGCATAGCTGCTAAAGACGATTGTTCCTTTGGGCGTCTCCTGCGAATGTAGAAGCTTCCATTCCCCGGATAGAACGTTCGGCGCATTCCATCGCTCCTTTGGATGTGATTTCACAGAAGACTTGAGGAGGAATCATTCTTCTCTTATTTCTATTTGTCTATTTCAGCATAGATAGTTGTTTGGGGTTATTGTATATCTTCTTTTATATCAAACTTGATATATTGTTGTGTGTGGGTGGAGTTGTATATCCGCGTGTGTGTGGTTTTATTGAGGGGAAACCTTCCTCGTGTGTAGTGGTGTGTAGACGGAGCTACGACTCCATGTGGTTGTCATGTCCGGGGTACATTCCCCGAATATGTATGTGTGTGTGCTGTAGTGGTAGCATGTTGGGGCTAGTCCCCGTGTGGTTATTGTTGCGAAAGCAGTGTGTGTGTGGTTGGGGTTCATCCCCGTGTTGCTACGAAAATAGCGTGGAGTGAAGCCTCACCCGATTGGGTGAGGGGTGGATGTAGGGAGCCCGTCATGGTCCCGAACCACCTTAAAATCTCTGTGTCTCGTGTGATTGCCTGTGTGTTTGTCAATTTCTTCTATCTCCCTTCTCAGGTCAACTTGTAGATTTTTTATTCACTTCACCCCCACACATTGCCACCTCCGTTATCCTTGTCAAACATAAATTTATCTGTGTTAAGCGTGATTTCATTGTTTAGTTGCATTGGTAATTCGAGTGAGATCGGAGAGCTTGAGAGAACATTAGTTGAGCTTTCTTCTATTGGTAGATATAGCTCCCGACGCTATAATTTATATTTAATTGGCATATAGATTAGCTGTTAAACTGCTTAGATAGGTTTTACAGCTTTGTTATAAATGTGTTTTATTTTTGCCAATTGCCTAGTTATTATTTTACGTGCATGCCTTAATTGCCTTACGCTTGTATGCCTGCTTGTTGAGTTGCGAGGTAGGGATCCGCGTGACCTCTACTGAGTCTGGCCGTGACTCACCCTTCTTATTTTTAGGTGAGCCACTACCGCCATCTCCTGGAGCTTTGCGAGGTTTTGTGTAGCGTGTCAGCAGTAGTCGAGTCGGTCTGCTTGTACTTTTGGCTGGGGTATGCCCCGTGTAGTTGTATAGTTAGACTTTTCTGTTAGTCTTGGACTGGTGGCTATTGTAAATCTAGACTATAACATATATTTTATCACTTTGATAGTTTAATTTACTTCCACACTTAATTATTAATTGACGTTTAGATATCATTGCGCATTGTAATCCCAAGTCGTTATACAACCCCTCGACAAACTCCACTAATGCTTCAGGGGCCTCATCAGCCTCTTGGGTGGCATCCCCAGTTCTTAGTGGTGGTAATCCGATATTATCGGGTTATCGGTACTCAGAGCTCTGGGTCATTACAGTAATCCTGTGGCCACCTTGGTTAAAGGTGCATGTGTTCAACTGGCCATGAAGGGTGGCATCTCGATCAAAGAGCCAAGGCCTACCGAGGATGATGCTACCCACCGTCATAGGCTGCACATCGCACCAGATCGCATCGTGGTGTGCCTGGAACTGTAGCTGCACCAAACACCGCAGTCTGACCGGGATGGAAGTGGAATCCACCCAAGATACTCTATATGGTGCGGGGTGATCCACGGGCGTCAAACCAAGGCATTTAACGGTGCCTGTGGAGATAGCGTTAATGCAGGTCCCGCTATCTATAATCACCTTACAGGCTTTCCCTTCCAACCTACAAAATGTGTGAAAGATGGTGGCACGACACCAGTCGTCACTCACCTGAGGCTGGGTCAGGATGCACCTGACTACACCCAACTGCACGTCATCCTGATACTAGGTACCTGGGACATCAACTTGCTCTCCCTCCATCAACTCATCAAAGAACTCCTCAGCTAGATCTTGGTCGGGCTCATAGCTGATCGACACCAACTCAGGCATGGGGTCACAGGCAGGCATGTCTGCAATAACAAGCAATTCTCGAGTGGGACACTTGCTCGCATAATGGCCAACTCCACCACACCTATAACAACTATCTCGCATCCCGGTGCCCGGGGATGTTCCATCGATCATCGGAGCCTTACCCTTGTCCTCATGATGGACCGGGGGTGTTGGAAGTAGGGGTCGAGTTGGCGCGATGGGCTGATGAGGTCTAAGGGCAGGGATGGGTGCCGACTGGCGAGGGGGAGGATCCCTCAGAAGGAGGGTGTGAGGCCTAGGAGCAGTGGGGTCCTAGCGAGGGGGTTCCTATGCACGAGCTACAGGCCACCGAGTGTAGGAACTCGACGTGGTCTGAGGATCAGACCCACGCCGATAGGCAGCCCCCTGGTGCTGGGTAGTAGCAAACTCTGCCTCAAACTACTCCACCTCGAGAGCAACCTGATATGTGGCTTCCAGCGTGGTCACATTGCTGTGGAAAAGTTTATACTGAAGGTGTGGCCGTAGACCACGTCGGAAGCGGGAAATAGGCATGGAGCTTTCCTATGAGACGCTACATCGTAGAAATACACATCAAATTAGGTGACGTACTTGGAGACAGATCGATCTCCCTGGCTGAGACTTTGCCACCTATCGATGAGCCGTAGTCAGTATGTGGCAGGAAGGTACTTTTGCCAAAGTTTGACCTTCATCTCATCCCATGTCTCAAACTGGGGCTCTTGATGCTGGAACAACAGGCTCTCCACATTCTTCCAATAAGTTTGTGCCTATCCCAACAGCTTCATTTTCACGAATTGGACTCTTTAGTGGTTCGTCCTCTTAAACCACTCGAAGTACTAGTCCATCTCGACCTCCCAATCTAGATAGACCTTCGATTCCAAAGCCATGGATCTGTCAAACGTGGGTGGGTCTGCGCAAATGGTCTTGAGGATCCGCTCATCCTCATCATCCCTATGTGGACGATGACCACTTCGGCATCGGCCATTTCCCTCATAATCGTTGTCAGACTCGTAGTCCTCAAAATCGAGAGCATGTGGCCTTCGCTCCTCAACCCTAGGTGGGGCGGGTTGGACAGCAGGCACCTGAGGGTCCTGAATAACTCTGGGTTTTTCCCGATGGGGAGTTCTCTCCATTCTCTCTAACGTTCCAACCAAACCTTGGATAGATCGATCGGAAGCCTCAGCATAGTCCTCCATGCCCTTGAGTCGGCCCTCCAAGTGGTCGGTGTACTCCCTAAGAGTTTGTTTGGACCTATCCATCCACTCTATGAGTTAAGCCATCTTATCCTCTAGAGTTCGACCTCCCTGAGTGGCACCTCGGGGTTCACCCATAGTGTCAGGGTGATGGTACTGAGTACCTCCATGAGTGGGCATGCAAGGGGACCTAAAGGGAGCTAAGGGTGACTCACTAGACCTACTTGGATCGACCAATGCACTCAAACCAGTATCCAGTACTTGGCAAACATATCGGTCCGAAGACCCATCTCACGCAAGGAGGCTACCTTCCAAAAATGCTTAACCTATCTTTCTAGTAACGCCTTTTGATATACCGGATACAAGAATGAAATACAACACCTTAGATAGACTTAGACCGTGCTTTGGTGACTACCCTAGACTCAAACCGCGCTCTGATACCAATTTGATGCGGGATGACTTGAGACTCGACGCAAACTCGTTGCGAACCTTGGACTCTATGAGGTGACACGACTAAATGATGACACGACCAGCGATGACACAAATGACTTGGCACCTAACAGGGTTCCTAAAGAGGCGAACATGTCCCAAACAAGAAGTACTCACTCACGATCATCCCCAGCGAGGAAAACGTGTCGATCTGCACGGTTGAGAAACCAGCACTGAGTCTCGGGTGGTCAGCTCACTCTCGTACACGGATCGAGTCACGGGACGAGCCATGCTCTCTTTCTCACAGTAGTGGTTAAAATTGAACTAGCTAGGATTCAAAATAACTCACATGCAGTGGCTTAAGAACCTATACGGAACAAGCAAGTAAGACAATAGGGGGTGGCGAGTGTACCTCCATGCTCGGGGCATGGGGATGATGTCCCAGCCAAGATCTGTAACTCCCGGTACAGTGGTAAAATTTAATTACAGCAATGAATTTTATGACCCACTCCAAACAAGGAGGTAACAGGCTACACAATGACACCGGGAGCACCGATCTTGGGTTCACGGCCAGCAAGGCGGCGGGATCCAAGGCGGTTGTGGCTATGACTCCGGATCTGAAATTTACTGGCCAACGGGACAGCAAACAAAGGCATCCAAAGGGACGTCAATCTCCGGGGGCCTTCTGAAGGAGGCGGTTCACCGAGACGATGGCAGAGGTTCCGGGTCGACCCCCAGTAGTGGCGATTACTGGATCTGCTCCGGTGTATTTCTGGAAGAATTAATCAGTGGACTGCTTTGGCTGGCCTATCATGAGACAGAACTATGCGCTCCTGCGAAAATGGGCACCATGCCCAGATCCGGTGTCAGATCGAGATGAAACTAGCGCCGTTGTGAAGGGCACTCAGAGAGCTTCAACATATGTGGATTTTAGATACATCTAATGGTCTAGTTTGAAATGAAAACCTCTACAACACCATAGTTGCTTCTTGCTCGGGTTACAGAACAGGTAGGACAGAGTGAGAACTGTCTCAGAATGAATATTGACCGAAGGGAAATTGGCAAATCTGGACTTTGGGAATTTTATGGGTGAGAGGGGGGGAAGTGAGGATCTGGCACAAATATTTTTGTAATTTTATGACATTGTTTTGGGGGTGGGAAAAATAGATTAGCAGACTACTGTCTCGCAGATCTGCACATAGGCAACTTGTGATTAGTTAGTTTTAATTGGCCATCAATTCACCCCTCCCCTCTTGATTGCCACATTCCGGGACTCAACACACCGGATTGCTGCAGGGCTTGGTAGAGCATTTCAACCGCCGGTGGAATATAGTGGCAACTGTAGAGGGAGAGACCACACTAGACTTGTGGTCCCTGTTTAGGATTTCTGGATTGCCGATCAGTGGCGAGGGATACAAGGCAGTAGTGCTGGATGACCTCCACCGCAGCCACACCAACGGACTGGGAAGATACTAAGTGCCTTACAGTTATCGGTATCTTATGAAGACCTGGAGAGATTTAGCCCTGGCGGGGAGAGAGAGTGCTACACAGACTCCCCGAGTGCCACTGAATGTGTGGGTCCGCCATTTCTACAATGAGCCATTTTGTGTCTATCAGGAGTTCGCCAGGGATCAGACTCCATGGGAGTACACTGAGGTTGAGTTACACTTCCAGACGTACTCCAGATATGTATATGCGCCACGGGAGTGGTGGAATCCCCATGGTTTGCCAGACGTGATGCACCTTGCGACGTACCTGGCATATTGGCTGGCGACATTCGTGGTTCCACACGGAGAGGACGGGCTGTTGAAAGTTGAGTTGCTATGGCCGGCTTATTTGTTAGCAGAGGGGAGACAGTTGGCCCTAGCTCCTACTGTGCTGGCCAACTTCTACCAGGGACTCGAAGTTCTGGTGGCACACTCAGCACCGAGGGAGAGGAGTATACTCCTGTCGACCCACTATCTTAGTGCTTGGGCCGGGTTGCTGTTCCTAGGACTGGTGACGCGAGGGACCGTGGTGAACTCGATGGCACCGCTTCTGTTTGGTTTCACTGGGCGGCTGGACGGGGATGCAGAGGAGCAGCTTGAGGGGGCCAGGAGGGCCCTATGTTACCTGCCCGCCCGGGGCGAGGAGGGACTAGCCTTTGACAGTGCCGCGAGAGACTGTGGTCTTTTTTTGGGGGCTTCAGGTGAAGGGGCGACCAACGCCCACCTCGATCAGGGGGCAGTCAATGTAGGGCTGCGAACTAAGTGGATACTGAGCACCCAGTTGCCAGTGCTGATGTTGCACCGGTCAGTGACGAGTTCCTTGGAGCCGTACTACCCGTATCGGTTCGCCAGGGACTTTGGGTATGACCAGGGGATCCCGCTGAATAGGGAGTTCCCTCTGACGGGCAGATAGTACAGGGGTAGGGATACCCACCTACTCGCAGCAGCCTGGTGGGACTTTTATTGTCACTGGGAGCCAGAGCAATTCTCGATGCCAGGGCAGGGATGTCGGGGACGATTTGACGTGCACTACGCTCGATGGTGGTTCAAGCACAGTCACCTCTACCAACAGAAGGCCGCGACGATCGGGAAGGCAGAGGAGAGCCGCTTGCTGAGGGAGGATCTGCCTCCTATTGTGCTGGATGAGGGGTATCTGAGGACCCATGTTGCTCGGATCTGCTGAGAGATCGAGCGAGTTGCAGAGCAGTGGCCCCGGAGTGGTCGGGGTTCATCTTCCGGGAGCCGAAGCAACGGAGGGGCACTGAAGGCCCTGGGACAGGCGTCGGCGACAGTGACTGGAGTGAAGGTCTCCCAATCTCTCTCGGTTTCGGTCGAAATGACGTCGGACCGGGTCGTGGGAGGCGCCGTTGGAACGGGCTCGACGCATAGGTCGAGGTGGTGCCCTCTATTCCGCGGTTCGGGGAGCGTAGAGACGAGACGGGTCGAGAGGAGCTGCGACGTCCCGTCGTTTGATCTACACCGTTTTGCGGGCTTCGTCACGATCGAGGTCGAGTTCCTCATCTTGTCAAGAGCATTTTGATGCCTCATGCATCACCGATGGTGGACGTTTTCACCGTTTTATGTGCTAAACCCTATTTTGGAGATTTTAAGGCTAATTTTGGGGTTTTTCTTCTCCTCGCTCGGTTATAGTCTAGATGGCCGTTGATCGAGACGCGGGAGGCGCCGTTGGGAAGGTCGTGTCGCGAGGATCGCGTGGACGTCCTTCTTCTCTCGATCCACGAAGCGTGGAGGCGCGTGAAGTCGGGAGGTCGCAGTGGCCCTCATTGTCCGTTCGGCATCGGATCGGCTTCCTCGTCGTGTCAAAGGTAGGGGGATGGACTCTCTTCCTCGTTAGGAACCCGCCGGTACCACATGCGTCGTGGTCCGACGCATGTTGCATCATTTTCTGCGCATTGTTTCATGTTAGCATAATTTTAGCATAAAATTATGAAATTACTTCCATAGCTATTGTATTGTGATTTTAATGGCATGTTTAGTTGTAGAATGGATGCTTGGATGCATGGTTTGGCAGGTTAGTTTATTTTCGTGTGTCCCCCGTCGATTTTAGTCAACCGGGAGGGAGTTCTGTATCGAACTCGTCCAACCCGTAACCCAGTCGACATAACGTGCCAGGACCGGTGCGTTATGGTCCTTTAACGCGCCTAAAGTGGTGCGTTGTGTGCCCTTTGACTGACTCCTCCAGGTCCGTCATTTGACCCTTGACCGATCATTTGACCCTTGACCGTGTAAGGTGGTTAGTATCGCGGTGTAGGGTAGATCTGTTATAGTCATATAACACCCTAGATCTGGTGCATTATACTATGCATTAAAACTATAGATTTTCTGTTGATTCTTGGCGTTCGGGTAACTTTAACGGACTCAGACCCATGCGTTATATCCTCATAACGCACCAGCCTTGGTGCATTATGTTTCTGTGATTTCTGATTGCAGTTCGGGTGAGTATTACGGGCCATGGGAGGTGCATTCTACTCAGCATAATGCCCCATGCTTGGCGCATTATGCCTTGCGTTTCAGGTTGCATTGCATTGTTCGGTTAAGTATAACGGGCCACGGGGGGCACGTTATACTGAACATAACGCCCATGCTTGGCGAGTTATGATCTGTGTGCTTGGTTTCTCGCTATTGTTCAGTTGAGTATAACGCACGGGGGTAGGTGCATTATGCTAAACATAACGCCCCAGTGGAGGTGCGTTATGGTCTGCATGTTTTTGCATCTGTGTGCTTGTGTTCACCTAGGTGTTCGGGTGAGTTTAACGGATGGAGGGAGGTGCGTTATGTTTCATATAATGCCCCTGACCTAATCCGTTATGTCAGGT
Organism: Amorphophallus titanum; assembly: GCA_024336825.1. Lineage (NCBI taxonomy): Eukaryota > Viridiplantae > Streptophyta > Magnoliopsida > Alismatales > Araceae > Amorphophallus > Amorphophallus titanum. Next base: position 1,820,996 of record JANBPO010003310.1, read on the forward strand.
AACAGTCCCAGCTTGGTCTGTTATACCTTTTGGCATTCTAAAAAAGTTATGTTTAGTTCCTGACGAATGATGTATATTTGACCTCACTCTCACTCGATTATTAAAGTGGGCTTAATTAACAGTATAGAGACAATATCACACCTCCCACAGTTTTTTCTTCTTTTACTTTTAACTCTTGCAACCTATTTCAAAAATAGCATTGTACAGATAAAATCATCATCATCATCATCATAGTACAGATAAATGTAATACTGAAATAGAATCGTATTTATTTATTCGACGTACTTGATTATCTACTCAAACGATGAATTTACATTGAACATACTATACACAACGTCTATTATGTTATTTCTTTACTCAACCTCATATTTAAAAATGGTTAAATGGGTTATGAGAAAAAGAGAACGGACATGAAAGATTACAGAGAAATTTATAGTCTCTTTTTGTCGACTAATTAACAGTCTAAGCATCCTATTATCCACCGCGCGCCTACTTAAGAATTGGTCATGCACACCCCAGCAGGTAGACCCGTTCGATCGAATGCGAAGTTTTAAAAGTAATTAGGACACCGAACGCCTGGTCGTTTACCAGCAACCATGAAAGACACAGCAAACCGACTTGGTCCAAAAACAGACCCATGTCATCATCTCCCTCCATCACATACCGCCTGCACGATGACCATGCCTCCTCTCTGCTAAGAATATATCTCCTCCAGGTCTGCACTCTAGCCCCCTGCGCTGCCCTCCCCATTCCTCACTATATAAATAGCTGGAAGGGGTAGCTTCACAAAGCATATCTACACGCCCTCAAGCGGTTAAGCACTCGGAGCTTCCTCGTGAGCTAGCTAGTCCAGCTTCTGGTCCTCCTCTCCTGTCCCTAGTACTCGTTTGATCCTAGGCGCGGGGGGGAAATGGATCCCATTGCTGCAGCGTGGGACGAGTTGACGGTGAGGGCCGCAGCCAGAGTGGACAAGAACAGCTACCTGAGCTACCTGCCCAAGATCTGTGTCCCCAAGGCCAGCCCGGAGGAGGACCCCATCGCCGACATCGAGACGTTCGACGGCCCCGGCCCTTGGGACAGGACCCTGTTGGAGGTCGAGATGGAGAACCCCATGGCCGGCGTTGCTGAGGGTGAACCAGATCGCAAGAAGGTAACCATCTTCTCCGGGAACGACTACCTCAACCTGAGCTCCCATCCGGCTGTTCGAAAAGCTGCTTCGAAGGTATGCACCTATGTGCACACCCTTGTCCTATGTACCATAGAAACAGATGATAACTTACGCCCCCGTAGGGCCCTATTTTTCTTCCTCCATCTCTGGAACAATTAGCTAGTCATCTAATCATGCATGCTTTGGATATATGAACAGGCCGCCCTGGTGTACGGGATGGGTCCGAGAGCATCTTCTATGATTAGCGGCCACACCGACTACCACCGCCTTCTCGAAGATACCTTGGCAGATTTGACAAAGAAGGAGGCCTGTGTCATCACCCCCACTGGCTTCACTGCCAACACCACGTTCCTTGCAGCGTTGGGAAACGTCGCATCTCTAACATGTGCAGGAAGGAGGCCGGCCAAACATGAGAAGATATCGATTTTCTCCGATGCGCTGAACCATGCCTCCATTATCGATGGCCTCCGCATGGTTGAGCGTGCACTAAGAGAAGTGACGGGAGAGCTAGTCGCAAGATTCTTCTGACAGAATATAATATTCCGGTTAGGGGTTTCGAGCCAGATTATCTCTGATAATGACAACCATTTCAGAAACCAGAAGGTTTATCGACTGACCGATAAGTAAAAGATTGACTAGAGGACGTCGTCCCCCTACAACCCACAAGCCAATGGGCTCATAGAAGCCTTCAATAAAATGCTATGCACACTGCTGGCAAAGACTGTCAAGTCTAATAAAAAGGACTGGGAAGAAAGGGCCTATCGTACGGTGTATAAAACCCCAACAGGTTGCTCACCGTTCTCCCTTGTATATGGGTCGGAAGCTGTGGTGCCAATTAAATTAGAAGTCCCTTCGCTGCAAGTCGCCATCCAGCATGGTTTGGCTAGCGATAAACAAACCAACATAGAAAGAAGATTAGAAGAGCTCATTGAGCTTGAAGGAAAGCATCTCCACGCGCAACAAAATATCCAACTATACTAAGCTCGCATGGCCTGTGCTTTCGACAAGCTGGTCAAGCGACGAGAATTCAGGAAAGGAGACCTAGTGATGGTCAAAAGAAGAGAAGTAATGGTCTCTAATCGTAAAGGGAAGTTGGTCAAAAATTGGGTCAGACCGTATGTCGTTCGCCCAGTGTATGAAGGGGGTGCCTACGTCCTAGTAGATCACAAAGGAGTCGTCCAGTTCTCTCCCCTTAATGGAAAACATATGAAGCTGTACAACACAGCTCAGCCGGCATCCCCAGAATGACCAAAACCCACCTTGGCCTAGTGGCACTCTTTCTTGGCCGAGCTCTATCTACCTTGGTCTAGTGGCACTTCGTCCTAGCTGAGCTCTATTCACCTTCGTCTAGTGGCACTCCGCCCTGGCCGAGCTCTACCTATCTTGGTCTAGTGGCACTCCATCCTGACCGAGCTCTATCTACCTTAGTCTAGTGGCACTCCACCCTGACCGAGCTCTACCTATCTTGGTCTAGTGGCACCCCGTCCTGACCGAGCTCTACTCACCTTGGTCTAGTGGCACTCCGCCCTAGCCGAGCTCTACCTATCTTGGTCTACTGGCACCCTGTCCTAGCCGAGCTCTATTCACCTTGGTCTAGTGACACTCCGCCCTGGCCGAGCTCTACCTATCTTGGGCTAGTGGCACTTCGCCCTAACCAAGCTCTACTCACATTGGTCTAGTGGCACTTCGCCCTGGCCGAGCTCTACCTATCTTGGTCTAGTGGCACCCCATCCTGGCCGAGCTCAATTCACCTTGGTCTAGTGACACTCCGCCCTAGCCGAGCTCTATCTATCTTGGTCTAGTGACACTCTGCCCTGGCCGAGCTCTACCTATCTTGGTCTAGTGGCACTCCGCCTTGGCCGAGCTCTACCTATCTTGGTCTAGTGGCACTCCGTCCTGATCGAGCTCTATTCACCTTGGTCTAGTGGCACTCCACCCTAGCCGAGTGATGGGAAGCAACACCGAGCACTAATATTTTATTTTACATTTGTGTCCTTTTAGTTTACTTTTATATCCTTGGGAAAGTATGTTTGCAATTGTAAGGCTTTATAAGCCAATGTGTCATTCCCTAAGGTATGGGACCCACGTGGAACATCGGTGCTTGGCATCCCAACCCGCTGCAAGGATTATGAGGTCCATGTGCGAAGCCCCTCATGTCCGCCCACAGCACGATAGTGTGGGGCTCTGCGCTATTATAAGGAAATACGGTTCTACCTTCGCTACCAGCTCGAGCTTTTAGCGCAACGGTAGGGGCTTGATCCTTCTTATATTTCTTCACAATTTTTACATTTCTATGGAACTCCCTCTACTTTTCTGGAGCCACATTGCAAAAGGATCATAGTTAAACTAAATAGCATGACAAAATCCTAGCACTGCTACCGGATGTGGTCAACAAAGATTACAGTTACAAGAAATTATTCTATAAAGACGCATTCACATATTGCATGCTCCATGTACCCCAACAAACATAATTAACCACTGGATTAAGCTAAAATGATAAATCCATTATACCACGATCATAAAAACATAACAGGTGAACTAGGCTGCTAAGTACATAGCCTACAAGTATGATAGGAAATGGAATGAATTCATGAGTCCCACTTATTAAGAATATTAGCCATGATACTTTAAAGACTTGAAGCAAAGGCTCACTTATTTATTTCCAAAGCAAGGTCAGAGCACAATCTCTTAAATGTTAACTATGATGAACCTTGTTTAGAAATGGAGGGAAAATTGATCACCATCATGCCCAAATGCCTGAGATTTCAACCTAGGCAGTTATTGGAGTTTGTCTTCAAAAACTATGCATATATATGGGAATCTGCAAGGGTTAAAGTGATAGTCCTAATTGATTCAGGAAGCACACAGTTTTTTTGGACCCATAGCCGAGGCTTTCTCTACCAACTTTCTATGACTCCAGTCTGACATATCATTGAAAAGTTGTTGTGGAAAGTTGTAAATGACCACCTAAAAGATAATGGCATATTTTTTGGTGGGATTATTTTTGATAGTCTCTTAATGATATTTGATCATGTACTTCATCGTCATCAGCATTATAAGCCTCATGCCACCAATCCAGGGTTGGTAGACCCATTGAAAGGTACAAGGTGGCAAAATTTTCTGAGTAGGCTCAAGCACCCCTATTCTAATTTCTGTCAGACTGGAGTAATGAAAAGTTGGCAGAGAAAGCCTCAGCTGTGGATATTAAAATTCAAAACAGAGCAGGGAAATTTTGGAAGTTGTGGAATGGCAGGAAAGAAGGTAGCAGAAACATTGCTAAACAGACTAGGGGGCCAGGGGAACTCCATCAATAGTCACGATCATCAATAGTCAATAGTCACGATCATCTTTGCAAATGGTGGTATGCTTAGGGGAACGTTGGGTTGACTGCATGGTGGTGATGTTTTTCAATTTTCCTTTCTGTCATTAATTGATTATTGTTATGTATGATGTAATTGTTCTTTGCTTTCATACAGTTAGCAGACTTTCTGAACACTTCTTTGTAGATACTTGCAGGATGCTTTTAAGGTTCCTCTTGTGATACAGCTTACAAATGATGAGAAGTGCATGTGGAAGAATCTCTTTGTGGAAAAGAGTAAAAGGCTTGCTCATGAAAATGCAAAAGACATCATTGCTTGTGGTTTTGACATAACTAGAACTTTCCTTCATGGGGGCGTCCCCTTTTCCTCGTATAGTCCAAGGCGGACTCATCACCTCTTCGATCAACTGCTTGTGATTCGGCCTCGGCGACCTTGCTCTCGACTCGCCTCATTTTGGCCCCTTGCTCGGCCCTTGGCTTATTCATCCCTGCTGGCGCTATCGGGCTCGGGTATGAGCCAGGCAGTCGGCGAAAAGGGTTTGCTCCCATCGTCATGCGAGGTATGAAAGGGGCCTGGTGTAATCACTGGGATGAGCTGCCCCCGGTATAATCTTGTATCATTCAGGGAATTGCTAGTGGTGGTGGAACCTTGGGTGACTCACGGCCATCCCAGAAGGCTTGAAATGAGGGCCCCGCCTGCGCGGGCACTGCTAGGTGTAAACCCGCCTTGGTCGATTTCCCTCTTGACAATTCGACTCCGCGTAATTCTTCAAATAATCTTGCCGTCATGGTGAGGGTGGGCTGATGGAAGCTGGAAGTGCTGCCTCCCGTCCTGGCTTTAGATGGGGGTGGCGATATCATGTCATCACGGTCGGTGACACCTTGTCCTTGAAGGGTTGACATTGGTGCCCCCAAGCCCCCATATGGAGGAGGGACATGATGAGGGGCCTCCTCTCTAGACGACGGGAAGTGTATCTCTTCATTTCCTCTTTCATCGATTTGGCCTGAGCCACGCCCAGTCGAGAGTGTGTAGCAAGAGAGGACAACGCCACTCCTTCTATTCTTCGAAGTCTCACCTTACTTCCCCTCCGGGCTTGGCGTATGCTCCTGCAATGAATCATCTAGTGCATGCAGTGCCTTAGATTTTCCTTCAACTTCTTGCTCTAGGCTCGGGGGCTCTGAACGCCTGCACTGGACACACTCATCGGCGCATGCTGAGGGAACCTCGAGCGCCTCTTTGGGTGACATGTGGCACAGAGATACCATGTTGACCATTCTCTTCAGATCGGGCAGCTCATGCGGGCGTAGGGGATCCACCTTATGTTCGCCCAATTGGAGTTCCCCCCTCCTGATCAGGCGCTCGACAGCATCTTTGAACACATAGCAGTCTTCAATGGGGTGCCCGAGTGCTTGATGATATGGGCAAAATCATGGGTCATCTCTTCTTCGGGCATCATCGGGTCTCTTTGGTTTCGAAAGAGTGACCTTGCTATATTGGGAGGCCCATTCAAATAGGGTCCAGGTCTTCTCCTTAGGAAAGGAGTAGGGTTTGCTCATCCTAGCTCGCAAAGCGGGGCCTTCCCCTTTATCCTTTTGTCAGTCGGACGCCTCAGAGTCAACTATATGAACCTCCTTAGATGAGGCCCTATTACCCGTTGCTATGGCCTTCTGGCCGGCGGCGGCAGGGGCAGAGGAAAGAAAAGCCTCGACTTCTACCACTATGTTTATTAGCTAGTCAAAAGACCTGATTTCAATCCCAATCATTCTTTCGAGGATCTCCCGCTTCAATTTTTATTTACAAATCTGCACTGCATCCTTTTGGTGTAGTGGCCGCTTGCATCTCATGTTGAGGTGTCGCCATCTGTTAATATACTCCACAGCAGTCTCATCAATCTCCTGCTTGGAGGCATATAGGTCAACCATAGTAATCTCCCCATGCGCTTGTAATTGAAAATCCCTTTAGGGGATTTGAAGGCAGTGTGATTTTTAGCTTTGAGGGACATCTGGATCTGGTTATAACTGGACGACCAGTCTATGAAAGACAGGGCTTCATGTCTAGTGGTCATGTCGACCATTGTTTCTGTGATCAGGACTGAGAAGTCGTCCTTTGGATAGGCTTTGTTGAGGTCCCGAAAGTCGACACAGATGCAGACTTGACCATTTTTCTTCTTAATTGGTACAATATTAGCGAGCCAGATCGGGTAGATACATGACTCGATGAAGTCGACCTCTGCCATTTTATTGACTTCGGCCGAAACTTGGAGTTCCAGCTCATGTCGCATGCACCACTATGGCTGTTTGACTGGAGTGGCTGAGGGAGAAATGGCTAGTTCATGCTCTGCTACAGAGGGGTCTAGCCCTGGCATCTCCTTATATGTCTTGGCAGCAGTCTTTGTATTCGAGCAGGAGTTGCTTATAGTCCTACCTTTCTGTCTCGGTGAGGAGAGCGCTGACGAATGTTGGTTGTTGGGCTTCATGTTCGCCCAAGTTGATTTCTGCGAGTTCGTCAACGGTTGCCTGGCCACCGTCCTCCAGCTTGGGAGGAGCAGGTTGTAAGTCGATGAAATCTTCATCGTCAGCATCAGCTTCGTGCACTTCTTGGTCTTCGAAGCCACCTGTTGAAGTTGATGGAGCTGGGTGATTGTTGTTGCTGGGCTCGGACTGGGATAGTTCTGGACTGCCAGCGCTTGGTTGACAATCGCCAACTGGCACCGTCGAAGCTTCATTAGGGTTGCGCTGAAGCTGACAATGCCTCACGGCCATTCTCCTGTGGACCTTCCTCATCTGGAAAGTTTGACAACCTGGGTTCTTCGACCAGCAGGGAAACACCGGGAGCTCCCTCAGCCCTAATGTCCTTGCAAGCGAGTGGCGAATGCTCATTGATTGCTTGAGCTGTGGTACTGGCCCTGGCGGGGAGCGAGGTTAGGATTTTCTCTTCCTCGTCCCAGAGCTGTCGAATTTGCTGTCGCTGTCGGGTTGGTTGCCGACCGACTGCGCCGGGCCTACGACATTGACCGTGTAGTAGATGCGAAAGTCTGGGTCTTGGTTGTAGCCGAGTCCCCTGGTATCTTTATGGGAGAATGGGGGTTGCCCCCGGACCTGGGAAGGGGTCCACAGTTGGTGAAAATATTCACGCCATGCGGAACCTTGCCATTGGGGAATATGCTACTTGAGGCACATCTCCCGGATATGTGGCGGTAGGTCGCCCAATACTTGGACGGCTTTTAGGGTGTTGTCGACTTGCTTGGAGTAGCCAAAGTCGTCTTCTGGTGGGGCTTGAGGGGCCATGTCTCCCTTATAGAAGACAATGGGCTTATCCCTGCTAGCCTTCTTCTTGCTTCTGAGTTGTCATTTGTAAGTAACGACAAATGTTATCAGTGGCTCAACTTTGTGCTCTTCTAATGTATAAGGGAGCTGTATGCATCCTAGCGGTAAGCATATGCCTTTGTCGATGGCTTGGCTAATAAGATTAGCCTCGAAGTCAATCTTACGCCTCTCGGGGCGATCTGAGGTTGACTTGGAGTTCTCATTAAATAACAAACAAGCTGAACGGCCATAAACGGACCACTTATATGGAATGCACCATTGGGGATCAAACGGCCAAAGAATAACCGGCCAAGTTTAGACGACCCCTCTATAGACCATTCAACCTAAGGGGTTTTCAAACATTAAAACCCTTCGTCTCCCCCTCTCTCCACCGTGACCTTTGGTGGGAGAGGGAGAGAAAACATCGAGCCCCCCATCTTACCTCTCTTCACTCCCTCTCACTCCCTTTCTTACCCTCTCATTCTCCCTCCCTCTCCTCATCCATGCGAACAAAGCACCAAGCCACTCGTGACCGAATGGCTGTCGAGGGGATGCCACTGCCGCCACCACCTCCGGCGGCCATGGAAGAAGAAATGGCGACGCCGGCCGCCATTGAGGAGGAAGCACCAGCAGTTGAGGAGGTCACTGAAGAAGGAGCAGCACCAGTTGAAGAAGAAGGGGCGGCACCTATTGACGTCAGAGAAGGAGCACCGGTGGCCACTACGGCGGCAAAACCCCCGAAGGACCGGGAGGTAGGTTCCCATAAACCCTTCCCAATTCCTTTTTTATTTCGTGCATGTTAGTTTAGGGGTTAGAATAGGGGCAAATGGCCTCCTTGGGATCGGTTTGTGGGACCATGGTGGCTCCACCGTCGATGGGGGAAGGGTTCACCGTTGTCGGGGAAGACGACGGGAGAACGATCCATAATGAACCACACAACCCAAAACATGCGGTTTACATAGAACCGTACATACCACATGGGGCCCATGGTTGGCTGACCAAGCTCAGAAATTGATAGGGCTTTACTGGGGAAGAACGACGAAGGGCTCACCGTGCAAAATAAGTATGGGCCTCTATTGGACATTCAAAGCATGAGAGGTTAGAACAATACGGCCCATATCGGACCGTCAAAAGAGTAGAGTGGCTAATGGAGGACCACTCATCCAACCCGAGTGCAATCTTATTATTTTTATTTATTTATTGAATGAAATGTTTAAACCTATTATTAAATACGTGCAACTATATAAATGAATGCAGGGAAAGTGTAGGACCCGCATCTCATGGCTGTAGGTCTGGGTAGTGTATCTGGCACTGTCGGACTTTCAGCAAGAGTGGCTGGCTGCCATGGGGTTTGCCCCATTCTTGAGTATTGAGGTGTATCGGTTTGACATAGCTCTACTCTACGCCCTACACGACTGCTGGGATCTAGTGAGTCAAACCTTCCTTTTCCTATGGGGGCATATGGTCCCTACGCTAGAGGACGTGGCCAGACTCACTGGCCTACGAGTGCATAGGCTACCGGTTAGCGGGAGTACGTATCCTAACTATCGGGAGATGGCTCAGGAGATACTAGGCTTAGAGCTATGGCGTCCCGAGCGGCAGTCTACTCTCCTGCCCTAGGTGAGTCTTCAGGAGAGTCTCGAGTTATGACGTGTAGGGATAGTGACTGGAGAGCAGCTAGAGCAGCACCTCCAGTGACTGGTGGAGCTGGCGAGACCAAGAGTGGCAGTAGAGGTGGGAGCAGAGGCTGATCGGGTGCTGAGGAGGTTCCTGATGCTGTTGTTCAGGCGACTCCTCTTCTCTACGTGCGTGGATGTGATGAGCTGCCGCTTCTTGCCACTCCTCCAAGACCTTGACCACGTGGGAGATTACGCGTGGGGAGCGGCGGTCCTCGCCTTCCTCTTTGACACCTTGAGTTTGACCGAGGGCTTTCCCCCTCTACTCCAGGTACGACCTCAACCTTAGACATTATTATGCAATTCCTAAATGCTTCCTTTATGCTGACACAATGCTGTGATGCAGGTTTGGGCCAACGTGTGACTATGCACGCTAGGCAGAGGCGAGGAGACCCACCCGGGGCTCCTGCCAATTGCCCAGAGGTAGACCGCACCTCGGGAGACTGCGGCACTCCAGAGACTGGTCCGGGAGCTGCAGGATGTCTTAGACTCCCTACCATACACCTCGGTATGATCCTGACCTTGGACTCTTTAATTAAATGCGATTCTATATGTTTATGTAGATACGATTTCCTATTTTGCAGGTATAGTGGACACCATATGCCGAGGAGGGACAGGAGGAGGAGCCCTGGGTGGTAGGGGCCCTTGCCTTCTCGGGACGAGATGTGCGGCTTCACTGCATGAATGTGGTGGAGCCACTTTACTTCAGGTTGGTGATGAGGACCATTGGGGTCCATCAGCCAGCAGTGAAGTTCCTAGCACCAGAAAAGCTAGGGGAGCGTGTCACACGAAGGACATAAGGCCTAGCAGCGGCCTTCGACTGGACAGTAAGGAATGCCATTCAGATAATGGACTGGACAGCCCTCGGGCGGGTGGTTATTGCCTGAGCAGATAGTGGCACAGTGTACTACATGGCGTATGCCAGACACTACCGGGACCAGGTGTTCCAGGGTGCCCACCGACTGGTAGGACTTTTAAACTTAAACTCTATCTATTATGTTTATGACTTCTATATGACGATGCACTGACATTTGGACTTCTAAATGTAGATCGACCCTGAGAGGCAGCTTGCGGAGCTGAAGGGGCTCCTTACTACCACGATCCGAGAGTGAGACGAGGCCCGGCAGGCCCTGGCCCTACTGGTGAGTTTCCTAAACTTAAACATTAAATTATGCACTTTAATTATGACATGAAATAAGATGACTGACCCTATAGTTTCTTGGATGCAGCGAGGGGAGGAGACCCAGCGGCAGGGGGCGGATGCTCCCTCTTCTTCTTCCCAGACTCTAGCTAACCGAGCAGAGCGGGAGGTAGAGTTCTAGCGGATGGTGGCTCGGGCTGAGGCAGCCGAGGCAGCACTCTCTGAGCGGGTAAGTAATGACTACACTCTCCCATTGATTATGTTTATGAAATGCAATTTGACTGACCATGATGCATGTATGTAGACGACCAAGCTGACCTAACTGAGGGAGGAACTCGAGTAGAGCCGTGCGACGGCTTGGGAGGAGGTAGCCAGTCTCCGAGAGGAGAAGACACGGAGCTGACCGGCAGACGCGGTCGAGACAGCACTCCTTCGAACAGAGTTGGAGTGACTACGGGCTAGTGCCGAGGAGCTAGTCCGAGTCTGGGCTGAGCATGAGAGGGCCCTGCTAGTGGTTTTGAGAATGCAGGGGGAGTTGTAGGTTTTCACGGGGATACACCGGGAGCACAGGAGGGTTCCGAGCAGTAGCCATGCCACCCACGGTTTCAGTCGCAGCTTCTTTATGAGTTCCTCCTGTCATCGGAGGAACGAGGACTAGGAGTGATGCAGACGGCGTCAGATGGAGGAGGACACATGCTCTGTGATGGCCCCACCATCGAAGAGACAAGAGGGTGGAGGAAACAGCGACGGGCCAGAGGGAGTGTCCTGACTTTTGTACCCCTGACTTACTTTGTACATGAGATGAGGTGATGTGATATGGTTTTTAGTTATTTTTCTTTTATTATGAATGCAAATGTATGAATATAGATGCAACTGCTAATTAACCAACTTACGACTAACTCGAGAGACATGGGAGAGACGTACTGACCCTGAGTGCGGAGAGGAGAGAGACTCACCGACTCAGAGTGAGGGAGAGATGTCGACTCAAAGTGAGAGAGGGACGTCGACTCCTAGTGAGAGAGACACGTCGACTGGGAGTGAAAGAGAGATGGTGACTAGGAGTGAGAGAGAGACGCAAACTCAAGGTGAGAGAGAGACGTCGACTCAGATTGAGAGAGAGATGACAACTCAGGGTGAGAGAGAGATGCTGACTCAGAGTGAGAGAGAGACACTGACTAGGAGTGAGGGAGAGATATAGGAGAGTACAAAATGACATAGCAGGGAGATGAACAGTTAACCAGTTGTCACTCACGAGATATACGGTGCAGATGTGGCCATATAAACACTGTTCTACCCAGGGATGAACAGTCTGGGATTAACCACCCAAGATTAACCACCCAAGAAAAAGAACAGTCTACGATTCAGCCACTCGTAGCCCAAGATCAAACTGTGTAGAAGAAGATGAACGACCTATACTTAATGAAGTGACACCCCTGTAGGGGGTGCTATTTTGAAAAGTTTTCTGTTTCGACTACAATGAACTATAATTGATGACCATCCCAGTGGCCGTTATATTAAGAATTGACACCCCTAAGGGGAGTGTTGTTTTGTGCGGTATTTCAAATAAAATGTGCAGAAATTTAAAATAACGACATGGCTCAGGGTGCTATTCATGAATTATCCAATTTAATAGAAAATAAATATATATGATTTGATGACCGGCCTTGGGTCGTTGTTTGAATTAACGACAGCCTCAGGGACGTCGTTTCTCTGGGTCACTGGTTCAACTGTGAGGGCTATGGAAATTTCATTAAAAAATAGAAAAAAATGAAAAAAATGAAATAGATAGGGGTAGAGACATACCTTGCTTCGTTTGGGCACGGCGAATCCTCCCCGAAGTGGTTGTCCGAGAGGAGGGGCTTCTTCATCTTCTTCCTCATCCTTGTCTTCATCATCTTCATCATCCCTTTCGTCATCTCCTTCATCCTCTTCTTCTCTGGTCTCTTCTTCCCCTTCGGTTGCTTCTTCCCCATCGCCGCTACGCTCCACCGGGGGAGCTTCTTTGGCCGCCGTCGGAGGGATTTCCCCCCTGGTGGGTTGATCGTCGTCGAGGTCGACGACATCGAGGGCCATGACCCGTTGTCGCTTGCTAGGGCCCGCCATGGAATAGAGAAAAAAATGAGATAGAAGGAAATGAGAATAGGAGAGAGATGAGAGTGGGGAGAAATGGAAGAGGGCTGCAGTTAGGGTTCGTAGCAGAGAAGGGAAAGGAAGAAAATGAGAGAATGAGAGAATAAGGAAGGAAAGGGAAGAAAAGAGGGAATGAGCGTTTGAAACTAATTGACGCCACTAGCGGCGTCATCGCTTAGGGAATTGACGGCTGAGACTAAGTCACCTTTAAATGATCTGACGGCTGAGACTAAGGCGTTATTTCTCTTCGTGCATGGAGAATTGAAACAGTTGTCAAAGTGTTAATGAGATTTTGATTGATGGGATGGGAATAATCATTACTATTTTTTGATTGACGACCGATGTAGGAGGCGTTAGTTTATTAATGCATGACATTGGTTAAGGTGTTCTTTGAGGAAATTATCGAAATATCTAACAAGGAATTTGTAACGAATCAACGCCTTATTTCAGGGTGCTAATTAATCAATGCCAAATGGAGAGGGCGTCAATCATGGTTTTTATTATAAAAAAATTGATTTAACGATTGACGACGTGGCTGAAGGCGTTGTTTAAGAAATTGACGGCTTGATGCCAGTCGCGGCTCATAACAGAGAGACAGAAGCTATGTGATTTGGAAGATTTGATCATTCTGAAATATTTTTTTTTGACTCAATTAAGGAAAAATCTTTTATTTCATCAAAATAAAGCATTATTACATCAATGAGCCACTTTGGGTCTCAATCCCCTAAGAGCTATTACATAAGATTTCCATTGCTCCTTGTCTTCTTCAATGCTCTCTGCAGGTTGTTGTAGCTTGTTGATCCTCCATAGGGCTTGGATAGTCTTGACCTCTTCCCCATCTTCATTAGAGCCAATGTCCCTCCTCTTGATAGGTAATTCACCTCCCTCTTGGGTGTCATTTATCGCGGGACTTCACGAAGATGTTGGATGGGTTCTGGGTCTGAGCTTCCTACCCCTTGCTCAATTTCCTGGCCCCCGACTTCCTCCCTGCGCTCCACCATGGAAGATTGAAGAGAAGAAGAAGAAGAAGAGATGCTTGAGCCCGATGAGCTGATAGAGGGTGGAAGTTGATGAATCGCCTTTGCTGTGATCTTTGCTAGCTCTGCGAAAGCTTTGGCTATCTCTTGCTCCCTATGATCATCCGCTCGGCTCATAAATCCCACTATGCGCTCACAAAAGCGAAAAAGGGAGGAAAAGCCCTGATGGAGGAAGTGTAAAGCGCAAACACAATGGGTATTTATCTGCCCGAAACGACCCTGATAAGAATCACCACGACGCTTTAGACTCCAAGGAGGGCACCCCTGAACCGACATACACTACATCATCACTACGCTCGAGCCCCCATATGCTAGGGTAGCCGCATTACTGGCCTCTAAAAATTGAAGCAGGGACATCTCATAACGGCCAAATCTCATTCGAGCCACAATCACAGTCTGTATATGCTCCACTCTCTGAGCCCATTTTCTGGCTAGGGAGTAGGGAGGGCAAGTGAGTAGGGAGGGCAAGTGGAGAGAGGTAGAATCGCGGGTGTGAAAGATGTGCGGCCCCATACTGTCCAACAAGACCCGCATAGCCCAACGAGTGGCAGTCCCTTATCGGGCCCACTTATCAGGAGGCCCAACTCATTCAGACCGGCATAGCTCATACAATTTCCTGGCTCGGGAGTTCGAATAACGGTACCTCCTATGCACGGAGAAAGCCCAAAGGGCGACCGAGCATAACTGGCCGCGGGAAGTCCAGGGGATAAGACAAGGGTAACGCCCTCGAACGGTGAAGAGCCCACACCCCAGAAGTAACGCCCCCTAAGCTCTCCCTCTTCCCCTACCTTGAAGAGAGAACAAGCCACAATATAAATTCAAGAAAGTTCTCCGAAAAGGTAAGCCAACTCTAGCCACTTCACTGGTGAGGAGTAGTCTCGTGCCCATCACCTCCTTACCTCCTTCCCACTCTTGGCTCTTACCATTGCTGACTTAAGTATCAGAAGATTTTTCTTGGGATCTCAAACCTGGGCCCCCTGATCACTTTCTTCTCATTGTTTACAGAATTCTCTCTCGAGGTGACTGCTCCCCACGATCATCTCTGATCTAACGGTATATGACTTGGCACGAGATCTCGTCTCTTTAGCTACCTTTTCTGTTAGAGCCATTGCACCATGATGGGGGCCGACATTGTTTCTGTACCCTCTGGGGAGGGTGAATGTTATGCTGAAGGTGACAACAACGATGAAAACTGCCATGATCTAGAGGTTGTTCACGATGGCTCTACATCTTATCGTCTCCTCTTCGTGGCTCCTCTAGTGTCTTACTGGTCAGGTGGTCCAGTCGTTGTGGGCTAGGTTTTGATCTTGCAGACATTAGGGCTTGCCTAATCCAACACCGGTGATTCTTTCTCTCTCTCACACACACAGAAGCACACAACAATCTCTCTCTGGAGTATTTGTCGATGCCAGAGGGGGAGCACCTCTATAAGATATCATTCAGGATTTATTCGTTATTTTCACATTTATTCTGTGCCTAGGGGTCAACTCGCGTGTGCCCGGGCATAAATTTTGTATTCTTTTCCCAATAGTAATACACAGTGACTTTCTCCTAAATTACATGGTATCAAAGCAACCATAGGTTAGGGATCGACCCTTACCGTCGGTGCTTCCCTTCTCCCTCTCATCACTGTTGTCGCTTCTCCTCTTTCTCTCTCTACCACATCCCACCGGAGCAGAAGCTAGAGCCGGAGCCAGACGACCCCGTGGGCAGGGGGCGTGCCTTCGCGTCCAGACGCCTACGCGACATCCAAATGCCCACGTGGTTCTACGCAGGCACTGCTATGGGAAGATGCTTTCGCGTCCGGGGCCTTCACAGAGGATGATGCTCATGTGAGGATCTTTCGCAGACGTCGTCCCTGTCAACATCCGATGGGAAGCTCTGGTTTATGTGCTGACCCATATGTTTATGTGAGTTTTGTGTTTTTTTGGCTTGTTTGGCTCTGGTTATAGCAGAGGCTTGGACTATTTTGTGTCGTCGCCATGGTTGATGCGACGAAGTCTGTTTCTGTTCCAACATCTGATGTGAAGCTCTATCATATTTTGTCTACTTCCACATCGCTGAATGGAACAAATTATCCTCAATGGTCGAGGTCATTTCGCCTCCTGCTACTATCACTTTGGAAACTGAAACATATAGAAGAAGGCCCACCAGATAAGGGAGATAATAAGGCATATGAAGCATGGGAGATTGATGACGAGATGGTGATCTCTATTTTGAATAATAGTTGTGATAAGAATATTTTCAATAATATTATTTTTTTTGGAAACAGTCAAGGACATGTGGGATACTCTAAAGTAGATATACTCTACAGAACACAATATCTCTCATAGTTATAACATCTAATCCAGATTATTCAGTCTCAAGTAAGAAGGGAGACCTATTTCAAAATATTTTGCTGAGGTCCAAGGGTTGTGGAGCGAATTAAAACTGTATCAACCGACTGTTCTTGATATTACAAAGCTAGAAAAATAAAAAGAGGAACTTATTGTAGCAAAATTTTTGTCTGGGATAGACGGCAACCTTGGACATGTGAAGGATAACCTACTTGCAGACACTGAGATTCCTAGTCTTGTTGGGGCTTACTCTCGTATGCTTCGAGCTAGTACAGAGCTTAATCTGAATGGTGCTACATCTATTGAAAATGTGGAGTTAGGTAGTAGTTCTACTCTTGCAACCGGAGTAGTTGGCTGTGGCCGTGTTCGTGGTCAGGGCTGGGGTTCGCCATGTGTTCATTGCCTTAAAGACTGGACACCAGTCAGATTTTTGTTGGAAGAAGTATGGCCGAGGAGGATCCTACTTAAAGCTGATCACTAATCTTGGTGCTTCAGGCGAGTCCCAAACACTTGTTCCCAAGCAGACTGTGCAGCAATGTAATGCCCCGGAACGTTTACAAATTATTTCTGAAATATTTATGAATTTTTGAGATTTAGTAGATTTATGATTCTACCGCCGCCATGACCAACACTTCAGAGGCTCTAGTTTGTGTAGAAATGAACCTCGAATTACAAAGGAAAATTCACCTTGGAGGGGAGTTCTTCCTTCCTCCCTGAAACCCTAGGCCTCCACGCCATCTCTGATATTTGTCCCTCAAACGTCCCTAGGTTTTCGGCCCCTAGTTCTCCTAGCTGAAACCCCTCTGGCCAACTAAACCAAACCCTCAGACTTCATGGCCTCCCCCCCTCATACTGGCCTCAAACCACCCGTTCGGTACCTTCACTGGTATAGACATCATCCCTCTTTGCATTGCCCTCACCGGCACAACCCTTGGCTGGTACACCCTCAGCCCCCCCTTTCGGTCTTCTTGACCGGTACACTGTTAGCCACCCTTCCCCGGTGCACCCCAGGTGCCTTCAGCGGCCCGCTCGCAAGCCTTCCCCGGTACACCCCTGGGCCCCTTGACCGGTGCACCTTCTTGTCCCCTTTTCCCTAGCTACCCATAGCCAGCCTGAGAGTGCCCCCCCTTCTCTCATCATCCTCTCCGTGTTCCGGATTTTCATTAAAGGTGTCACCATCTGCAGACGTCCACCTCCCATTGTTGGGTTTCGCCACTCCATGTGGGCGCGTTCCCCGCATCTCCCTTACGCCTGGGTCAAGGGGAGATGCTGCCGAACTTTTATCAGAAACGATGATGTGTTAAAAGACCAAAGAGAGCAATAAACAAACGGAACAATAAGTAATAAAACACTTTAACTGAGGTAAGTGAACCATGGACACCACAAAAGATTTGGGCCGAGTAATGACAGGAGGAGGAAGGGACAATTTGTATAAAACTGTACAAAACTAAGAAGGAAGAAAAGAAAGGCCTTAAGAGAAATGGGGGAGGAGTGGGCCTTCATCGGGACACCTGTCCCAATCCTTCACCGGTACACCAATCCAGCCCCTCCAACACCCTTCGCCGACACACTTGCCTCCCCCATCGGTACGCCCTTGACCCTTTAGCGGCACGCCACTTAAAACACCCCAACCACCTCTCAACCAACCCTTCAGCGGTGCACCTTGAATGCCCCTCGCCGGCACACCCTACCCTACCGTTCGCCGGCACGCCCTTGAGCTCCGTGGCCAATACACCCGCAACCTGGCTCCATGTACACCGACCTTACCTCCATGTACACTGACTCCTTTAACCCTCGCCCCCATGTGCATTGACCTTAGTTTGCACGTACACTGACTTTGTCAACACGTACACTGACCTTAGTCTGCATGTGTACTGACTTTAGCGCATGTGCACTGACTTCCCCCGCACGTGCACTGACTTAGTCAGTATGTGCGTCGATCTTACCCCCATGTACACTGACCTTGCCCCTAGCATGCATGGACTTTAATCCCTCTGTGAGGCCCCGCATGGACCTCATCCTTTACCGGTGCACTCTTGGAATCTTCATCGGTACACCCCCATTACCTTCGCCGGTGCACTCTTGTAGTGCCTTTACCGGCGCGCCAGCCCGCCGCCCTTGCCGGCACGACCATGGCATTCAGCGGTACGCTCCTTTCAGCCCTTCGCCGACACACCATCCCCAACTTAGCCTCAGCACCCCTTTTGGCTCCCCTCCAGCCCACTCCTCTTCACGAAAATATGAATAATAAAGATGTAAAGTAAAATAAATTCTATATTGCGCGCTCTGTCTGTATGTGTTGAATGCACTACGCTCTGATTGACATGATCGTTATAGACATCGTCACGTCACTTCCGAGTTATCTTCCGCGCTCGGGGCGTGACATAGCTAATATACAATAGTCCAGAATTGCCAAAAGAACAAGTCCACAACTACAACAAGTTAGAATGTACAATTACTCAGGACATACCCCGGTCAAAAGTGCACAAAAGACCCCACCGATACAGGCTGGCTGGCTTAACGCAGTCGGGAAAAGCACAGGGACCTCCGGTCGAAGGTTGCGGTTGCTCACCTGAAAAGGAGAAGGGTGAGTCACAGCCGGAGGTCACGCGGAACCCTATCACGCAACTAAGCAAGCAGGCATGCAAATATAAAGTAATTAGAGCATGCATTTATGCAATAAACGAGCATTGGCACCATTTAAACACATGGATTGTAAAGCTGTAAAACCTATCTAAGCAGTTTAGACAGCTAGCTATATACTAATTAAATATAATTTAATAGCGACGGAGGCTAAATCTATGAATAGAGTAAACCTCAACTAAGCGCGTGAAGTGGGAGACGGAGAACTCACTAGAAGGTAGAAACCAGAAGCGTCCACTGACGGCTTACACTGCATTTCAGACAACTCGCAGGTCAGACAGACACAACGAGCGAGAGGCATAGAAAGTACCAGAACAAGAACTAGTTAGAGTAATACTCGTCAGTGTTAGTCCAAGCCTCTGACCACGTGTATACACACTGACCCCTGCCTAGGGTCAGGCCTCTAGCTAGTCCCCCCCCGTAGGACGCTACGGTAACCGCAGGGGCCCACGGTAACTAACCTAAAAACTATTAGACGGGAAGACCCCTCTATCTCTCTTGGGTGGGCCGACACTAAGGTCGCTGGGCTACGACTAGTGGCTCCATCACGAGGAAAGAGAAAGTAACTCTATTAGGACATAAAGATATATTTTTATTCATAAAATAACTTAAACATGGCGAAGAATGCATTAAAATAATGACCCACTACTCTTAGCATAGCAAAGAGCATAACAGATCAGTTCTGCCCCGTTACATAACATAACGGATCAGCTCTGCCCCGCCATATAGCATAACGGATCAGGTGAGGTGCGTTAACATATTATAGCATGCCTCCTCTGGTCCGTCATTTTTATCTGCTCTAATTCCAGACACCGTGGTTATGACGGATCAGGGATGGTGCGTTATATGGCATAACGCGTCACCACTGGTCCGCTATGACTACCCAAGTGACTTTTGTTAAACTTAAAGACCCAGAAAGTATAACGGACCAAGGGAGGTTCGTTAAGGCCACCCAAACGTGAAAAATCCACAGTTTTCCCACAACTATAATGGTCATGAATGGGGGCGTTATACTAACGACCTATCTAAAGCATGCATAAGCATAACGGACTAGGTGTGGTCTGTCAAATGGGTATGACGCGCTAGGGGTGGTGCGTTAAATGTATAACGGTCACTGGTGTGACCGCCATGTGAGCTGGGCAGCGAACGGGTTCGGTTTGAAATCGCCCCCCGGTCGACCGAAATCGACTGGGTTCACTACAAAAACCTGTAACCTGCGGCTCGACGAGCTGGTAACTAAGAACCTCCATGCAACACCCTCGAACCTCGAGGAAGAACCGTCGCACCTGAAAATCAAGGGTGAGCCTCCTATCACTGGCTCAGTAGGGGTCCCGCAAAACCCCAACTGAAAACAACAACGATAACGGAAAGCTGCAACTACAGCAAGAACAACAGTAACAACAGGAATAGTAAACACGGTGGCTGATAAAACCTCGGCTCTACAGCTACTCCTATAGTACCGAAACTCAATGCCCCGATCCCATAGTCGGGGGACTACCAAAACATGGACCACCAGACTATGACTGCCCTAGTCACGCTACCAGGAAAATGACATGATGCCATTGTAGTGGAGGCCTGTCCTCACAGACAAGGGGCCACCGAAACCAAGCAGACGGGAAACACAATCACGACCTCACCGTCGTGAACTCTACGCCATCTAAGGAGAAGCCCTCGATGACGTTCACCGAAAATCCTAGACCTCAACTCCGGGGGAACGGCTGGATTTACACATAAAACTCTGTCTCGCAGACAGGAAATGGAAACCCGGGACACAACAACTCATGACACGTGACGAGAATATTGCCCACCAGAAGTAAGGCCAGATGCGTCCACTGATGACTTAATCCACAGCCTCAGGTGTCTCTCTACGACGTCCCAGGTGGCGACCGAGACACCGTACAGTAACCAGGAACACAAAATAAGGACTAACTAGGGTCGCACTAGTCAGCGCGGGTCCGACGCCCCCAGCCACGTGTGCACACACCAACTATGTACCCTAGGTCAGGCCCTCTAGCTGGTTCTTCCCCTGAAGCCCAGACTCAGGCTACACGTGGGGGCCCTACGGTAACCAGTCTAACAACCGTCTCACTCGGGCCACACTCTCCACCACTCCCAAGTGGGTCCGTAACCGCGTGTGGGGGCTCACTAAACGTGAACACTGAAAATCATGCGAGCACCCATCTCGAGTAACGTGAAGTAACAGGTGGCTCTAGGCCACCAGACTCTGGACAGCCCACTAGACTTAATAACCCAACGGTCCTTGAGTCACGAGACTCGGGTCAAGATCGTCGAGTGTGGCGGCACAGCGTCATCAATCTGGCCTAATCCCTAGGTTTAAAACCATGGTGACATGATTCTCAAGGCAGCTCACAAGCCGCCGAGTGGATCTATCATCCATGGGACACACGAAAAATCTCCATCCCCAGACTGGTAAACTGGACTCATAGTCTAAGGGCCAAACTCATAGCCCACTCAGAACCCACCTTTTGAAAAAATACACAGGCACACTTATCGAGGTAATACGGCACCTCCGATCATCCAAAAGTATGGTCACGGTCCCCACAGGGTGTCCGGGACACTCACGGGGTCATAGGCCAGTCATTGGATCTTAACAGGACCGACCGGAGACCAACACAATGCAAAACGGATACGACGGGCACGAAGAATCGCCTAGCGGTCCTCTCAAGACCATTAGGGAGCCTAGTGGTCTCCTCCGGACCACAAGGCCCGGCCTAGCAGTCCAGCCAGGACCGCAAGGGTCGAAGACAAACCAACTAGGGCTGTCAATGGGCCGGGCCTAGGCCGGGCAATGTAAGTGTTTGTCCTCCCAAGGAATGTGGCGTCTACATCATATATCCAGGGCCGTCTTAGAAGTATGCTCCCTACTTCCATGGGTAGAATGTCACACCAAACTTAGCCATGGTAGGATTGGAATGGAATGGGAATAAGGCAACGAATGCTAACGGGTACGGAGGTGGTATCAATCCAAGCTACCCGATATGGATTAGGGTGTGGGGAGATGGTTAGGCCTAGAAGCTTGACAGTGTCGGGTGATACTACATTCACACTACTCCCATTGTCTCAGATGACCTTCCAAGCATGATCTTCTATCCGGATTAAGGTGTGGAAGATAGTGGTTCTTCACCAATCTTGTTCTTGGGCTTGGGTAAGGGTGCACCTAACCACACCGAGGCGGGGATCGGAGGGGTTGTTCTTGGTTGTACTCAATATATTGGGCCTCATACTCCTCCTCCTAATCGAGGGAGGCCTCATGCACCTCAACTTCTTCCTCAATCTCAACTTGGGGTGAAGGGTTGGTCTCCTCTATGAGAAAGCTAGGCACTCCTTTGGTAGGACATTGATTGGTGAAGTGCCCATAGCCGAGGCATCTAAAGCATTGCTATCCACTACTGTGGTTAGGGGTAACACGAGTGGGAGGGGGAGTCGCTCCCAGGTTGGCTCGGGTGGGGGTGATGTTGGGCGGGCCACTCGGAGGTCGGGTTGGAGGGATCCCACTAGGAGGGGATGTTCGGGTGGGAGGACCTGTTGAGGGGGCGGTGTGTTGATTCGGAGAGCCATGGGCTTGGAGTCTGTCACCCGAGGGGGAGCAAGTCGGGAGTAACGAGAGAATTTCTCGGCGTCCCGAACTATTTGGTAGGCATGCTCTAAGGTGGTTACATCACGCATGAAGAGCTCATTTTTGATGTGAAATTGGACCCCATTCCTAAATCGGGATAGTATGACGGCGTGGTCCTCTTGAACTCCGCATTTGAGAAGATAATAATCAAACTTCTCGACGTACTCCGGCATGGTCTTCTCTTCTTGGGTTAGGCTTTGCCACTCATCTAGAAAGGTTTGGTGGTAGGAAACATATTTGATTCTAAGTTGCACTTTCATTTCATCCCATGTAGAGATGGGAGATTATCTTCTAACTACCCTCAATCCCTCAACATTCAGCCAATGGGTCTTGTCTAACTTAGTGAGTTACACTTTGGCTAGCTAGATTCTCCTCTCTTCGGACATAGGGTACCAATCAAAGTATTGATCCATGGAAGCCTCCCAGTCTAGATATACACTAGGGTTGTGGGATCCATCAAAGGTGGGGGCGTCGACTTTCACGAGCTTCAAGAGGTGGTCATCCGGATTGCCCCGAGGGTACCTATCATTCCTCCTAGGGCGTGGATCCCTTCCATACTCAAGTGGATGGTCAGGATTTAAGTCTCCCATGGCTGGTTCCTCGTGAGGGGGAGATGCCCTCCTATCATTCACCCTTGGTGTGGGCCTATTTCCCCTAAGTTGGCTGAGTTGGATAGTTATATCATCAAGCCGACCTAAGACGGTGGTGAAGGCCTCCATAAGGAAGTCGACGCGACCTTGGAGGCCGTCCTCATTGGCAGCTCAGAGATTTCCAAAAGAGGTTCAATGATAGTCAACGATATGCAAAGATTTCAAGCCCTCGACGTTCAAGCTGACAGTGACAGATATTAAGCCATTGGCGATCAAACCAATAGAAGTTCAGTCAATCGGGGCTTAAACCGATAGATGCTCAGCCAATCAGGGCTCAAGCCGAGAGATGTTCAGCCAATCGAGGCTCAAGCTGGTAGATGTTCAGCCAATCGGGGCCCAAGCCGACAAATGTTCGGCCAATCAGAGCTTAAGCCGATAGATGTTCAACCAATCAGGGCTCAAGCCAATAGATGTTCAGCTAATTGAGGCTCAAGCCGACAGATGATCAGTCAGTCGGGGCTTAAACCAACAGATGTTCAGCCAATTGGGGCTCAAATCGATAGATGTTCAACCAATTGGGGCTCAAGCCGATAGATGCTTAGCCAATCAGGGCTCAACCCGATAGATGTTCAGCCAATTGGGGCTCAAATCATAGATGTTCAGTCAATTGGGGCTCAAGTCGATGATGTTTAGCCAATCGGGGCTCAAACCGACAAATGTTCAGCCAATTGGGGCTCATATCGATAGATGTCCAAGCCAATCAAGGCCCATACCGATAGATGTCCAAGCCAATCAGGGCTCAAGCCGATAGATGTTCAGCCAATCGGGGCTCATACCGACATATGTTCATCCAATCGGGGCTCATATCGATAGGTGTCCAAGCCAATTGGGGCTCAAACCGATAGATGTCCAAGCCAATCGGGGCTCAAGCCGATAGATGTCCAAGCCAATTGGAGCTCAAGACGATAGATGTTCAGCCAATTGGGGCTCAAATCGATAGATGTTCACCCAATCAGGGCTCATACCGATAGATGTCCATGCCAATCGTGGCTCAAGCCGATAGATGTCCAAGCCAATCGTGGCTCAAGCCGATAGATGTTCAGCCAATCAGGGCTTAAACCGACAGATGTTTAGCCAATCGGGGCTCAAACTGACAGATGTTCAGCCAATCGGGCCTCATACCGATAGATGTCAAAGCCATTCGGGGCTCATACCGACATATGTCCATGCTAATCGGGGATCATACCAATAGATGTTCAGCCAATCAGGGCTCAAGCTGACAATTCTTCAGCTAATCGGGGCTCAAGCTGACAAATGCCAAAGCCATCGGTGGTCAAGCCGACAGATGCCAAAGT
Source organism: Amorphophallus titanum (assembly GCA_024336825.1). Classification (NCBI taxonomy): domain Eukaryota; kingdom Viridiplantae; phylum Streptophyta; class Magnoliopsida; order Alismatales; family Araceae; genus Amorphophallus; species Amorphophallus titanum. Next base: position 1,845,334 of record JANBPO010003310.1, read on the forward strand.
CATCGGCGCTCAAGTCGATAGATGCCAAAGCCATGGTATTAAGCCAATGGATGTCAAACCATCGGTGCTCAAGCCGACAGATGTCTAGATGTCCAACTATTGGCGGTCTAGCAAACAAATGATCAACCTTCGGTATTAAGCCGACAGATGTTCAATGTCAACCATTAGCGCTCAAGCCGATAGATACTCAACCAGCAACAGAAATTTCACCTAAGCTAATGATCATCCTACCTTTGCCCCAGACCTTTTGTCTGAGCCAATGAATTAAATGACTCTCCTTTGGTTAACACCAATCCCTTTCATCCCACCGGACTCACCTCAATACATCAAGGCCCTCATTTCCTTGCCTCAACATTAATTTCATGCTTTCAAATAATCAATAAACAAATATTCCCATCAAGCCTTTACAATGGTCGCGGAACGTGCCACAAATCGTGGAAACTGGGAGGCAATACAATAAACAGTTGCGGGCCTTACCCTGGCCCTACAAACTGTGGCCCAAGCTAGTGCAAGGGCTGGCGTAGGTAATTTGCATGGGAATTTTCAGAGTATGAATCCTCCAAGATTCTCAGGATCCTCTAACCCCGACGAGGCAGAGAATTGGATTGACGAAATGAACAGAATATTTGACGTTATGTAATGCACTAATCAAGAAAAGGTCTATCTCACCACTTTCCAATTGAATAAGGATGCGTGTACTTGGTGGAAAGCTATTCTGACATCGCCTCTAAACGCACCACATACTTGGGAAGGATTCCTTGTACTTTTTTGAGTAAAATATTTCTCTGAGCATGTTAAGGAGAGAAAGGCCACAGAATTCGCTTCTCTTTGCCAAGGCATGATGTCTGTGGTGGAGTATGAACTTCAATTTTCTCGTCTACTGCCATATGCCCCTTACTTGGTTAGCACTAATATCCTAAAGGTAAATCATTTTATGGACGGTTTAAGGCCTTGCTTCATTCAACAACTTGGACCTCAAAATATCTAGACTTATGCAAAAATGGTCCAATGGGCTCACTTATGCGAAAGGACCTTGGAGAAGGTCGAGAAGTATAAAGGCAAGAGCGAGGGATCAAGCCATCGGTTTGACAGGCGAGGGCGTAAAGAAGAAAAGTTCAGCATCACAAGCACTTATAACTCCTGTGATAATAAGAAAAGGTCTCGTAATGGGAACGGAGGAAATAATCACAAAAACAAGAAGGTGAAGGAAGAGGAGACACAAGTCTCTATGGCTTGCTCGTTTTGTGAAACATTTAGTCATTCGGCCGAGGAATGCTAGAAGCGCCTTAGCGCTTGTTTACATTGTGAAAGTCGGGAGCATCGTATGCCTGATTGCCCTCTTATGAAGGAACAAACCTATAATGGTGGATGAAGGCGGCAGGCTCGTCTTAATACCATAATGAAGGAAGAAGCGCCTACGGATGATGGGCTCATGGAAGGTACCATTCAAATTTATGCACATCCCACTTTTATACTATTTGATACTGGTGTCTCTCATTCTTTTATATCTACTATCTTTGAAAATACCTTACCAATTTCACCAACTCCTCTACCATCGGACCTAGCTATCATAACACGTTTAGGACCTGGAGTGAAACTTACAACCCACTACACTGATAGTGAGGTAATTGTAGAAGGCCATAATCTTCCTGCAAACCTCGTATGCCTTGATATAGAAGGCTACGATGCCATCATAGGTGTAGACTAGCTTGTTGGCCATGATGCCTATATAAATGGACACAATAGGAGAATTTCTTTTCGAAAATCAGGTCTCTTGTGATTCTCCTTCCTTGGCATGAAGTATAGGAAGCACCCTACCATCATCTCTTCGCTTCACATTTGCAAACTCATTTCGCAAGGATGCGAAGCTTTTCTTGCTTGTATGATTGTCATTGAGTCTAAGGAAATCCTTATAGAAGAAATTCCTATTGTCAAAGAGTTTCCTGATGTATTTCCTTTGGATTTACCCAGTTTACCAACCGAAAGGGAAGTAAACTGCCATGAAGCACATGGATCTAGCCACCCTTGCCGATCATTGCCAAACGATCGGGGATGTATGCTGGCTAGTCCAGGTGGCGGCTCGCTGGGACAAGGAACCGTCCCTCAGCTATTGGCCAATAACGCTGCGGCTGTATACTAGCCCGCATGGTACTTGATGTTTTCTCTTTATTCTTAATTTCTTATTGCTGTCCCATTCAGGGTACTAGATGCAGATCAGCTCTTTACTCTTTTTGTCCCTCCTCTTTTACAGACCACCCGGACAGCACCCAGATGGCAATGTATCGCAACCTTCTCCAGCAGGTAGAGAAGCCAGCTTATTTTGAGGTGGCACCGCCGGTCCCAACTACAACTCCCTTGCCCCCTCCTGTCAAGAGGCCCAGGGAGAAATTGCCTGTGAAGAAGGCCCTGGATGAGGCCAAGGCGACTGGGTGGCGTGAAGCGAAGCGGAGGAAGATGGAGGCTGCCAAGGCTGCAAAGACCATTCCTCCGACACCTCTGGTCCCAACATTCAAGGAGTTTGAGGTCGCTCGAGTTGAGTCGAGCCAGCCCGCAGGTGAGACTCCCCCCATCATGGGCGGCTTCCAGGATTTACTTCCATCTCAAAGTAAAGACTTTATATCTGAGCACCTCTTTCTTTCTTTTTTTCAGCCACCATGGAGGAGCCAGCGTTCACGTCGATCCTTGAAGCGGATGAGTCCACGGTTAGGATAGAGCCAGTTCGTACCCTAACTCCCCCACCTAAGGCCATGGAGAGATCTCAGGCGAAGTTGCCTGTAAAGAAGGCGTTGGCCGCTACCAAGGTGGCCAGGTGGCAGGAGACCGAGCGGAGAAAAGTAGAGGCCACCAAGGCTCCGACGGCTATCTCTCTGATTCCCTCGATCCTGTCCTTCGAGGAATTCACAGCAGCTCGGGCCGAGCCGGGCCAGCCCGTAGGTTAGGCTCTCCAGCCACCAGTGCCCTTTTAGTATCCATTTGCTTTCCGAGACAAGGCCCTTATAGATGTTTCTTCTTTCAACTACTGCGGAGGAGCCGGCACCTACCCCTCTTCCTGATGCGGGTGAAGCTGCAATTCCCAGGGCCGTACCGCCCGTTGAGGAGACCGCACACGAGCCACCTCTGACTGTGGAGGTTGAAGGGGGTAGTTATCTTCACCGGCGCAACTACTCTCTTTGCTCCCACGGGCCCATATGTTTTTATCTAATCTGGACCGCTCTTCATTTGGCAGGCCCTGTCGTGACCGTGCCCGAGTGGGTGCTAGCCCGTGAAATCCCTCTGGTGGCTAAAATATACACGAGGAAGAAGCTAAGGTCTGGGAGATCACCATTGCCAAGCCCGCGTGGGGGCATACCGGTTGTCGACCTCGAGGCGGAGGCTTCCTTGCCAGCAAGGGAAGAACCTGCCCCGACCAAATCTTCATCAGGCAAGAAGGTAGACTACGACTACGCTTATGACGAGGTGGCTCTGGGCGAAGACATATTTGAAGAGTTCGGACCTCCCGAGCTGGTCTGGAAAGCCCCTTTACTAGCTGACTCTTTAAGCCTGGTGGAGAAGGCTGTTGTAAGTGTGCGTTTGTTCCCGGGAGCTTCCCTCGAGGGCATTTGCTGATTTTATCTTTTTCCTCTATCAACTCTCAAGAACAAACTCCGTCGGAGGTCATGGAGGTGGCTGTTCCAGATGCATCGGTGGGTCGATCGGAAGGAGTCGATGCGGGCTTGGGCAAGCTGGCGTCTCTATTCGTGGTCTGACGGCAGGAAGCGGCCGTGGAGACTTCCACTGCTCCCCTATCGACAGACGAGCCTCTGGAGGAGGGAGAGATAGCGCTAGAAGGTAGCATAGTCTCGGTGGTTGAGGTAAGCACGGGGACCCAAGCACGGGGACCCCTCAGTTCCCCCTTTGTCTTTCCAGGACTTGGGCAATTCGCCTCGGGCAATGAGTGACTAACCCTGTCTTGTATGTTCAGGAGGAGGCAGAGCTTCCGGAGGTGCGGGCCGCCAGAGCTCGCAAGGCTATCCCCAAGTGAAGGGAGCTTCTCAGTTCCGTGGGAGCAGACAAACTGAGATCACTCTGGGGGCCGGAGGTGGAGCCACTAGTGTCTCTTCTGCAGTCGGGGGCCAGCCTGGAGCTAGCGGTCCCTCTTCCGCCTCTTCCAAAGCTTCCCGCACCAGAGGAAACCCAACTTTTACGGGAGATCCTGATGAACATCACTATCCCCCGAGAGGAGGAAGCACAAGCAGAAGGCGCTGTGGGTCTCTTGGTGATGACGTCCGGTCCAGCTTCCTTCGACGTCCCTCCTTCGACCGAGAGCAAGATCCTTGCCCTGCCGAGCTGCGAAGCGACGGTGGGTTCGGACCCTGCCAGAGAGGTAGAGGAGGAGACGAGCACCCCAGCCGGAGCGCCTGACTCAGTCTCGACGGTCGAGATGGAGCAGCCCCTTATGATAACGAGGTCAAGCGATTCGGCCATGGTTTTGCCTGCTCCTCTGGCAGTGGCCGGTCAGGAGTTGTCTATTGAGATCAGGCGCTCGAGCGACCTGGCTTCCGCTCTTTTGTCCTCCTCGGCCGCAGTAGATGCAGACCTATAGGCGGTGGCAGACAGCATGGTGGAGTTCGATCTTCCAGTCGTACCCCCCATAGGTCACGCCACTTCAGACGCATCGGTTCGACAGACTCTGCTGGCGCTGAGATCGATGATCTTCGTCGACCCCTCCCTCACATACCAGGGGGTGTACATCGTGGTCATGCAGCTGACCGGGGCGCTACAGGCAATGGGTTGCCCGCTAGAGGAGTGGTCACGATGGTTTTTGTTGTTGCTGAAGTATGTAAACTGTTGCGAGTTCCTTGAGACTCGAGCTCCCAGTGAATTTACAACTATCAGTGCCCAAAAGGATGAGTACCTACAGGCCTTGGAGGCACGGAGGGATCACAAGGAGCAGCGTCAAAGGGTCTTCGATGAGTGCCATCGCGGTGTTCGTACCCTCGAGAGCAAAATAGAGAAGCTCAAGGGTTATCTTGCTGTGGCAGAGTCTGAGCTTGCTGAGGCTGAGGCGACTATGACGAGAGAGGCCGAGGAGCTGGCCGTAGTGGAGGTCTAGGTAGCCTCCGTGACGATCGAGCTGGCGCGCCTCGAGGGACAGGAGAACCGGCGACGTGACATGACAAACTTCCCATGCGTGGAGATTCTTCCTCTTGAGGAGATCTTCTGGGGGATAGACTGAGCATTCTCCCCCTTTTTTCCTTCTTTTCTTTTCTCCTTTCTTCGTTTGTTAATATGTAAAACAGGAGTGTACCCCGAAGCTCATGTAACCGTCTCCTTTTTTGGAAAATGGAATATTATTCGTGCACACGCCTCTCATATACATATATGTGATAGCCCAGAATCTTTTCTCTCTTCTTCTTCTTTCCTTCTTCTCTGCATCTCCGTGAGGAGCGAGCTTGTGCCTGGGGTTTATTCGGGGAACGCTTCGGCCGGGTTCGCGAGGGTGCATAGGAGAGTGCTCGCCTCCCCAGGGGAGAGACGAGGGGATCACTCCACCACGCGAGTCTCGTGACCCGCCGAGTGGCCCCATAAGGGAGTCGGACCCGAATAGGTTGACTCGATCCATGAGGGATGGAGAGGGGAGCTTGTTTGGCCAAATGACCAGGACGAGGGGTCCAAGTCAAGAAGGGTATATTCGTCACCCGAAGGGACGATGAGAAGAGTTTGTTGGGTCAATGATCTGGATAGGAGGTCCAAATCGAAGGGAATAGTCACCATCCCAAGGGATGGAGGGAATAATTCGTTTAGTCAATGATCTGGATGGGAGATCCAAATCAAAGGGAATAGTCACTATCTCGAGGGACGGAGAGAAGAGTTTATTGATTCAAATGACCTGGGCGAGAGGTCCAAGTTAAAAGGAGGGATTCGTCACCCGAAGGGACGGAGAGAAGAGTTTATTGATTCAAATGACCTGGATGAGAGGTCCAAGTCAAGAGGATGTATTTGTTACTCGGTCCAAGCGAAAGGCTCAGGCCACAAAAATCTCCGCAGCCAACAAATGTAAGTGAGAAGTTTTGATAAATGAAGCTATATATATATGGCTCCAATGTTATTTCTTCCGGTGCTATATATGCCTCTCCTCTTAATTAGTACAATACCAAGATAAGTCTGCTAACAATTCTAATCTTCTACGCGTGCACATATGTTCCTTTTGCCCTCCAACTACTCTCTGATCTAAGAGAAAACATCGGCCTTTTTCTGGTTGCGTGTGAATGGAGCAGTATCATCGATCTATACACTTTTATGCACACCTCAATCAGTATTTGTTAAGAAGTATCATAATGCCACACAGATGATTCGCTCTCCTTAAGAACTGAACCTGTTACACAAGTTTAGCAAGCAGTTGCTACGTCGACATTGATTAATAATTAATCTTGTTGTACGTACTTGGATGTGCACATAGTGTACGGGCCTCTCATAAGAGCAGAAGGCTGTGTGATTAAATCTATGCATCAGCGTTATTACACGCTGTTGCACTGATAGGAAAGTTCGCCCTAAATATTTGCTCCCCCAGCAATGTGAAGGCCGGGAGTCCGTGTAGACGACGTAAACTAATGGTCGATCGATCGCCCTGTAAAGGTCTCGGATAGTTGGGGTGTCTAATGCTCTTGATTAACCCAAATCCTGAATGTGATTAATTAACTACTCATGCGCCCCCCGTGTGGAGTACTCCGGCAATTAATTGGAGGGGGTCAAGTTAGATCCACAAGGTCAAAACACCATTTAAGTGCAGCACCCCACACACACCAGGCTAGCTCTTGGTCTTTTCAACATCGGGAACAATTATGGCCAGCCATTACATACACGACACATCGTTCGAATTAATGCCATCATGTTATGCTCCCTCCTGTCATAATTTGTATCTTCAGGGGAACAAGCACGCCTTGAGCTGGCTCTCCTCCCCACCTAATGGGCACCCTTATGTGGCAACTACTGGAGCTAGGGGCATCTCCGATCGACGCCCCACCTGTAGCCAGCACAAGGAGAACCGAGTCGCCTTGCACTGTCTATTAGCGGACGATGCAACCTGAAATCTTTGACCGTTGACTTTTGGATCCTCTAACTCCTGGTCCCAAGACTGTCTCACGTCCATTAATAGACTGCATGCCAATGCTCCAGCCTCCAGGTCTCCTGCAAACAGTGAGTAAAGTCGTCGCAACTTAGTTCGACGTGGTCTTCGGAGAGAGACTCATTTGTACACATTCTATGACTCAAATCTTTGAATAGAACAATGGGACAAGCAAGGGAGGGAGGGAGGGAGAGAGAGAGAGAGAGAGAGACCCATTTGTCCACGTTTTCACGACTCGAATCTTTGACGAGCACGAAAGTATAATAGGACAAGATAAAGACACAATGTCAAAAATGTAAGTTTTAGGACCTTTTCTTATACCGCACCTAACATTAAGTTTGAGAGATGTGGATTAATGGAAGCCAGATTAATTTATAGATGGCATGGCAATAATCGATGCAATGCGGCAAGTATTACTACTCTATATGGAGAGGCGGCGGGGGGGGGGGGGGCCGGTGTTATTTTTGGGGGTTTTGTGTTTTGTAATGAACGGGCAGACAATAAAGATCAATCACAGGAGTTCATATTACAGAAGAATCTGAAAAATATAAGCTTATTTAATGAATAATGTTTTAGATTGACTGCTCTGATAAATCTTTATATGACAACCATTCATTTGCTCTCAAACTTCCAGCTTCCATCCCCATTACTTTTTGATGTTGTCAAAGGGGGAGAGTAATATCATATCATGACCTGTGACTCAAGACTCGAGCTCTGTCTATCTCTCATGACAAGAAATCCATTCATGTCTTTGAATGCCACTTCTTTTTGAGTATTTTTCTGGTCATCATGACTCATAGTGTTGCCATCATAAAAAAAGGGGAGAATGTTGTGCCCCTGTGCTTTAATTCTTTAAGAGTGTTTTAATGATGCTTAAACTATGAGTCATACATATTGTTGATCATACTATTGAAAATGGCATTTCAAATGTGTCGTTGATTCATGACTTTCTCATGTCATTGAACCCTAAGCTTCATATGTTTTTTGCTCTTTGAGTTTCATACGTCTTGATCCTTGAGTTTCATATATTATCTTTGATAACCATAATGAATGAAGATTCATGAGGTCAATATGCCTTGAGAGGTCAACATAGGTCAACACATGGTCAACGTAGGTCAACACAGTAAAGTTTGTGCATGATCATGTCTTAGTCATCAGCAAGGTCGGTGTACTTGTTTCACATGCTGAATGAAGTCGGTGCAACGTTTGCCTTCAATATAGCAAAGATCAGTGCACATTTGCCTTCAACAAGACCAAGGTCCGAGCACATTCCAGCTAGCACAGCACAGGGTCCGAGCACTTTTTGGCTAGAACTTAAATAAGGTCAATGCACATCTGGCCAATCAAGACCAAGGTCAAAACACATCTACCTAGAACAGTAATGAAGATCGACGCTTGTCTTCTATAGTGCACATAGAGGGTCAAAGCATGTTACTGTTCATACATGTTCAAGGTCAGAGCACATCCGCCTTGATCTCACTAAGGTCGATGCTAGTTACTGTTCATGCATATCAAAGGTCGAAGCACATTCTGGTTCGCGCATGCTAAGGTCGGCGCTCTTTTTCCCTATGCACATAGAAGGTCGATGCACTTTTTACTTCCAGCTATAAAAGGTCGATGCAAGTTTCTCCTTATGCACTCTAAAGTTGAAGCACATCTTGCATCATGCACTATAAGGTCAATGAATGTTTTCAAGACTGCATTATAAGGTCGATGCATGTTTTCAAAACTTCATGTAAGGTCGATGCAGGTTTTTCCTCTAGCATAGAAGGTCGAAGCATGTTGCTCCAAAATGCATATACTGTTCAGGATAGTGCTCATTCCTAGGTAAGGTCAAAGCACACAAAGAACTATGTGCCAAGGTCAGAGCAGATGATGAACTTTTCACACCTAAGGTCAGTGTAGATAAAGAACTTCCTACTACCAAGGTCGATGCAATGAAGACCATCAACCTAAAGAAGACCAAAGCTCCATTTTACAAGGTCCAAGCACATTTCAAGGTCCAAGCATACTTCAAGGTCCAAGCACATTACAAGCTCCGAGCATATATCAAGGTCTGTGCACATGACAAGTCTGTGCACATATTCTGAACCTAAATTTCTCCTTGTTCGATGATTGCTTGGCATTGGATCCAGTTTTGTGTTAGGAACCATTGTGCACCATGTTCGTCGTGCTATGTCTGGCGACTGATGTGTTATGAAGGTTCAGTAATCATTTCAAGACATAAGGATAAGCTGAGGCTAGTGTTCCTTTGTGCTTTGTGCTGAAGTTGGTACTCTTCCTGGTGTGCACTTAGGCGACTTATGATCGGTTATTAGGACGACCAGTACTCGTGGCGTATTATATTACAGTTTCGTAAATTACGATAGCGTCGGGTATGTGCTGAGATGCAGATACCGAGGTATTTCTGATGTCTGTATGCATTGTATGAGTGTGCAGTGGAAGCGTGTGGACTGGTAACCCACGGGTCGAGGATCTTTGGTTGGAAGATTCTGGCCAATCGAGAGAATTATTTTTCTCGATTTGACTTCGTCTTGGCCATGTGTGCCTTGATGTTGTTTATTGCCGTGCTGTTGCTGGAGGCATTATGGTGTTGGCACTGGCATTTCTCAGAGTTGGGGAATATGTCAGCATATATACTGGTTGAGTACTCTCTGCTCCTCTATATCTTTTTCTTGGGTATTGTGTTCTCGGGGCGTGATCGTGGTCCTTGAGATACGTTTCCCAAGAGTGTTGTGGGTCCTCTTTATTGGTAACCTGCTCACTACATGACTAGTATATTGTAGTCGTGTGTTTAGCTATTATTGTACCTTGATGTGACCCAGCTTACAGTTGTGTTCCGTGGTTCTGTGTTAAGTACGGAGCTGGGATTCTGCAAGTGCTGTTGCTATTGTTGTTATTGTTGTCTGTTGGCAGTTGTGTTTAGTTTGGGAGGAATTCCCTGTGAATCTGATTTGGCACTATGTGGACTGAGGTCTTGTCAGTTAATTTTGTTGTACTCTTCTATTATGGTAGAGTTGGCATGTGACTCGAATAAGATGTACTGTCTGAGTGAGGACTAACTTGATTGTGGTTGTGGTCCAGTGCTGTCGTTGGTTTCCTGTGTGCCAAGTTTCATTGTTGTTCTGGCACTAAAGCCGATGATGTGGAGCTGTCAGCTGAGAGGACCATACTTCCTTGTTTAAGTTGATGCTTGTTGTGTCTGCCGTTTGTTTTATTGATAACTATTCTCATCGCATGGGTCGTGTCTCCTTTCCTATGAGACGTAAGTGACGTTGCCTTGTTTCAGAGGTGTCAGACTTGTGTTCACTTGTGTGCCATGCTCGTTCTGTGGATCGATTTGCCTTGAGATCCAAAGCGTATGCTTGTAATTGTGGTCAGGCAGTGTCCCTCTGAATTGTGTTTTTCAAGATTTGTGTTGTTAAGTTCTGAGTGTTGGCGTTGGCTGGAGTTTGATGATCATTGCCAACATGGTGGGTTTGTTCTTCCCTGCTTCTTCTTATTAGCTCCTTAAATTTCGAGGATGAAATTTCTTAAAGGAGGGGACGATGTAACACCCTGGATTCTTTCAGATCTATTCAGTGAGCTTTCGGATCGCTTTTATAGGTTGTGAGTTCTGTTTTATGATCCACGCGGGTTTTTCTCTCGTACAAGTTACAGAACCCAGTGATGAGTCTAAAGTAGGGATCACAAGCTTGGTGTGGACTTATTTTTCGGTTGGTGTACTGACTACCATTTCCCCGAAAAATGTGGCTTTGGGTCTGTTTTTCAGTTGCTTAGCAAAACTAGTGGATATGAATGTGTGTGTAGCCCCCAGGTCAAACAAAACCTTTGAATAAACATTATCCACAAGAAGTGTACCTTCAGCCATTGTAGGGGTATTGTCCGCCTCTTCTTGCATTAGTGCATAAACTCGCCCTCTGTACTGAATCCTCTCCTGCTGTGGTACTGACTTTTGCTGAGTCTTCTTAGGGCAGTTCCTCGTAAAATATCCAACCTCACAGCATTCGTAGCACTTGCCATTTGTCCTCTAGCACTCCTGCCCCGGATGGGTGTGCCCACACTGGATGCAGAATGGAACCCCCAGCCTGTTCCTTGGTATCGGCTCCTTGTGTGCAACTATTTCCTTGTCTTGCCTCCCTCCTGCCTGCATAGGCCTTTTGCCCAATGTCTTTTGCTCCTCGGTGAACCTATACATGGACATTCATTAGAACTTAACTTAATATGTCCCTAAAATCTTTATGGTTTCAATTATTACTTTGCATTCTCTTGGTCGGCTAGATAAGCAAGCCTCAATGCCGTAGTGTAGGTGTTAGGGTGTTGGGTAGCCATGTAGCGTCGGACGTTGCTACGCAGGCCATTGACAAATTTCATCACCTCCCGATGCGCATCATCGAATATGTGTGGAGCATACTGACCTAGAGCGGAGAATCTGGCTCATAGTCAACTACTGACATGTTTCCTTGTTCAAGGCTCAAGAATTCTTGCTCTTTGGCATCTCGTACATGCTCAGGGAAGTATTTTTCTTAGAAGACAGCTAGAAATTCTTCCCATAATATGTCACCATTGTGCCCTACGAAGGTGGTCCTCAACTTGGCCTTTCATCAGACATCAGCTTGATCTTGTAATACATAGGCCGCCAGATTCACTTTTTCTACCTCGGGACATCACATCGCGCTAAATTTCTTTTCCATCTCACTGAGCCACGACTCAGCCGCCTCTGGATGGCTCTCCCCCTTAAAACAAGGAGGTGCCAGCCTCAGAAATTGATCGAGCACGGGTGAGTCATGGCATGGTGCAGGCACTGGATGCTGTAACATCTGTTGCTGCATGGCCTGCATAAGTCCTTGGAAACTCTGCATAAATCCCTCTAGATTAGTTCCTGCATTGGGCACTTGTCCGCCACCAACTGCTGGAGCATTGACTGCCCCATCGTTCACCATGTTGGGGCCATCCGCCCCCAATCCTCTATCATCAGTCTGGTGAAAATCCCTTTGCCTTCTCGGTGGCATAACTCAGACAATATAACAATTATTAAGTGTAAGGGTTTGTTTTAAATGGCTTCTACCACTTTTCACTCTAGTCTACCTCCACTTCTACTACTCGGACAATTGGAATAGTAGTAACTATGGTTTGTCTCTCGTGCTCTGATACCACTCTATAACGCCCCGAGATCCGATTCTCAATTTATGGATAATTTTTTTGTTATTTTTTTCATCGGACCCCGAAGCATTACTCCGTACGTATCGCGGAAGCACAAATATCCATCACTCCAATAAAAGGAAAATACATCAAATGACTCAAATGAAAAGCTCAAAATGGATAATTGGGCCAACATAGAGTGAAGCCCGAGCTCAAACAACTCCGGAGTGTGTGGACTACCCGAGCCAGAGGGAGTCGTGGGTGATGCCTCCATCAGGACTTCAAGGCCTTCGAGAGGCAAAATGAGAAAGAGAAGGAAGCAGCCAAGTCCCCTCCAGTCAAGTCTGCTGATCGACAAGAATGCCCCTCCCTGCGGGAGAAGATAAGAAGCAAGCTTTACTCCTTCCCCCAAGATAAAACTCGAGTCCTGTTCGAATGGGCTACCAAGTATAACAAGGTTACACTCCCAGAGCCAAAAAGACCGGCGACCTGAGAAAGAAGGACGATCCTCGCTTTTGCCCATATCACCAGATGGTCGGACATACCATCGAGGAATGTTACATCTTCAAGGATGTCATCGAATCCTTGATCAAGAAGGGAGAGCTGGACATGGGAGAGCTCAAAGTGGATCCCCCGCAGCCACACGAGATGCCTAACCTGGCTACAACTATCAACATGGTGTCATTGTACCAGTAGCTACATGAAGAGTTGTCAGAGGCTAGTACCCGGCACACTTATGAGGCTTTCATTCTGGCGCCGGCCCAGGACCAAGGAGGGTGGCAGGCCGCGCCGACGAAGATAAGAAGAGGAAAATAGCCACCCCGACCCAGCTCAGGAATTAATCAGAGAGGCATCACGCCTCGGCTGGCACCACCACCAGTAGGCCCCTCGACTAGTCATGAGACACCTTACTCACAAAAAGAAGAGACTTGTCCCCATGCAGATGCACAAAGAAGTCAGCCCTGCAGTCAAGCAGCTCCACGCCTTGATTGACGGGCTCGAGGAATATGAACAGTCTGAGACTCAGCCTGTAGAGCTAAAGGAGTATGTCCCTTGGGAGCAATTCAAGTCCCTCAAGCTCACCTCTAGAGCTAAAGCCGAAGATGAAGCCAAAGCTGAAGCTGAAGCAGAAGTAGAACCTCCTCTATGGGGTGAATTCCCTCGAGAACAACCACCTACCATTGAAGAGAAGAAAAAGAAAAAGAAGAAGAAGAAGAAGAAAAAGTCTAAGAATAAGAGAAAAGGGGAGGTTGTTCTGTCCTGCAACACCCTGACAGCACTGTTCGACACTCCCCTGTCTTTGGACGAGGGAGAAGAAGAAGTCTGCCTAGAGCCGATGGAGGCTAATCAGGCCGAGGCCTCTACTTCCCAACATGCTACCAGATCCGGAAAGAAATGGGGACACCCTCGACAAGCCGACCACAACATCCTATTCAAGGGAGAGCAACCATACCATGTCCCCGAACCTGAAGTTAAAGGTGCGAAGATCCCCCCGTCCATCAGGCCTCTACCCTGGAGAACCAAGCGGTCAGAGTGCCCCTTCATTTACCGAGTTCCTACTTGATAGAAATGTATGCCCTACAAGCCAATTACATGAGATGTGATGGTGACATTTCTTATAATATCTTATTCATGTTTATATTAATGGCATTTATTCGTTGCATTTGATTTGTGTTAATGATTTGAATGTGATGAAGTCCCTGAACCTGTGCACAACCCTCACTAACCCTTCAGGGGCCTCATCAGCCTCTTGGGTGGCGCCCCCAGTTCTTGGTGACGGTAATTCGATCCTTGTATCGGGTTATCGGTACCCTGAGCTCTGGGACGTTGCACCAGGCTTGGGCATGGACGAAGGGGTCAAGCTTTCCTCATCTGAGTCGCATCTCTACCCGGGCTTAAAGATAAGTTCATAGGTGACTTGGTCCTGGCCTAGACATATCGCTCGTTTGAACCCCTGAGCGAAGCCCTTCCTCAGCCCGTGTCTATAGCCCTGTCCATAGAAGGTGAAGGTAGCCCTTTTCAGGACCTCCTGGTACTCTTCCGAGGCAAGACACCGCTCCACCGCCTTCGCCTTGGCCTCCGCTCCCCTTGTCTCGACCTCTGCTACCTTTGCCTCAGCCTCTGCCACCTTCGTCTTAGCCTCCGCTCTCTCCTGCTCTACTACTAGAAGGAGGCCCCAGAGCTCTTCCCGTTTGGCCTCCCATTGTCTCGAGCTCACCTCGTGAGCCTAGCGCACGTCATCCAAGAGCCCGCTCTTGAGGTTGGCCAAGTAACGAGCCTGGGATAACTGATCAGCCAGAGACCGCACTTCCACCTGATCCATTCGGGCCCGAGAGTGGAGTGATGCCACCTCTTGGCGAAGAGCCTCGCACTCAGTAGTAAGTTGGTCAAGCTTCCGGTACAACTCGGCGCGAGCCTTGGCTTGTGCCACCTCGCCTTTCTCCACCCACTAGGCGGTCCATGATCTCGGCCCCCAACTGGGCCAAGAAGAGACCTCCCTCTGTGACCATCTCAAGGAGTGTCTGGGAGGAGCAGCATTGGAACTCGTCCCGCACAGGGGGGGTTGCTAATGACCAGCAACAGTTGTAGATGAAAGCCCAAAGGGCAAACCGCCCTCGCTGGGGGCCGAGATCGCGCTCTGTCTGGGGCAACGTCAGAGGGGCCCCCTCAAAACTTCTCGAGTCGAGGCAGTGGCACCCGACTCAGTCGGAGGAGCCGAATCAACATCCTCATCGTGCGGGTCGATGACAGCCCCCCTGACCAAGCCTTGATCAGCTGAAGGGTCGATGGCTGTGCCTTCGTCGGGGACATGAGGGGCCGAAACACTATGCATTGGCACCTCAGTCGGAAGGACCGACGGTGCTGGGAGACGGGTAGAGTCGCTCAGAGTGGCCCCCACCGAGTGGGGAACTTTTGCCTTCTTCCGCCTACTTTGCTTGGAGGCCATGGCCTTCATGGAGGCTAACATCAATCTTTGCTCGGGGTCTTTCCACTTGGACCCCCATCGCTCCGCCTCTTCCCCGGCGAGGGTCCACTTACCCTTGTCTCAGGCAACCGAAGGGCCCTCGATCTTCTGTACCTCGGGAGGGGTCCCCCGAGCAATGTCAGCCATTCCCTCCATGATTTCCTCCCCCTCAGCAGTTGCCTCGGTCGGGTCGGTCGACCGACCTTCTCCAACGCCACGGGGAATCTCTACGAACCGAGGTGAAACTGTGAGATGAAAGCCACGGAAATCTGATGCAGGACGGACCACGGACACGACTCCAATTAGAATGCGACCCTTGAACTCTATGCAAACTCGCAGAACCTACACACCCATATAAAACTACATCTCCGTCAAACGTAGCAATGCTATTGCTGCGTCGACATCCTCCTGTTGTTGCCACGGTCGTCCTCTTCCTCCTACTGACACCGCCGTGGCTATCGCTTTAAGGGGATATCTTTTCCTCTTCTTCCTGCTACCATCTTCTTCCATCTTCTCCCTACGGATTGTCTGCACAAGAAGGAGCGCTTCCTTCTTCTTCCTCCTGTTGCAGTTGAAGCTCAAAATAGAATACCGATTTTCACTAACGTCTTCACCATTCATCGTCGTTCAATCTTCACCCAATAGCACCCAAGTCACCAGGCGATGGCCGGCTGCGTGCGGATGGTGGGCTTGGTTGGCCGGCGAAGGGGGCTGCAACAGCTGCTGGTCTGGGTGGATCTCTCCTTGCTCCCCCCCCTCGACTGTAGCACCCTCTTTCTCCCAGGTGGTCCTCAGCTCCTTCACACAGCCGGCACTTCCTCTAGCCGTCCATGCCCCTGCCACCACCGACTCTGGAGAGCCAGCTACGTTCTTCTCACTGGAAGAGGTCCAATTAACATGCAGCCCCCTTGCCTTTGCTGTCATTGCGAGAACTCCCAAGGGCCGGCCTCCATTCGCCGACATCCGTGCTCACCTCGCACAGTGATTCCAGTTCAAGTAGGACTTCCTGCTTAGCGCTATGGACCGCTGGCATCTCCTCCTCCGCTTCTCCAACCGGGAAGACTTCCTCAAAGTTCTCCTCAAAGAATCACTGCTCGTCCACGGACTCCCCTTCTGGTTCTTCCATTGGACTCTTGACTTCTCGCTAGAGATCGACTCGCCGCTTGTCCCTGTCTAGATCGAGCTCCCTGGCCTCCCAGTCAACTTCTACCATGAAGCATCCATCCTCCCCATTACCGACAGCATCGGGCCAACCTTGAAGATTGATCGCAATACTTTGTGCCTCACCCAGGCTCATGCTGCATGGGTCTGTGTCTAGCTAGACATCTCTAGGAAGCTCCCCCATCGTGTGTGGGTTGGCATTGGAGCGGGCGTTTTCTGGCAACCAGTGCTCATCCCGGACCCCCCGCTCTGGTGCTCCTCCTGCCATCGACTGGGCCACCTGGCGGGTAATTGCAAGGCAAAGACTCCCCCTCTGCCTACTAGGGGGGCTGATGCCTCTGCTGCTGGTGGGAGGCCACGCCCCCAGGCTTCGTCCGGTGCTCCTCCCCCTATCTAGCGGCCCTCAGCTGGTGCCGGTATCCTACCCGCCCTTGGCCACCCGCTGCCACCACCCATGGGCGCTACCGACCCCTCTATGTGCTCTGCTCTGCCTAACGATCCTCCCTCTCAGCCTGTGTTCGAGGGCCCTAGTGATGCTCCTCCAGCCCCTGCCACACACATGGCCGACCCTGCCATCCCAGTCCCTCCCGGTGCAGTCGAGGATTGCCCTGGTGGGGACCACGGTCCAGCCCCTCTGCTTGCCTCATCCTCGACGGTGTGCCCCTCTGGCCTTGCCTTCGCTAAGGCCCCCCCGCCAGTTGCCCCTCCTCCAGCTGCTGTAGGACTGTCTGCCCCCTGTCCCCACTCCCCCCACGCGAGCCATCGTGTTTCTTGGTTGCCCTCTGGCCACGCACCCTTGGACAGCCCTCCTCGGGTCCAGGGTGTTGCGCCACTGCCAGCTGCTACCATAGGCATGGCGGACCCTCTACCGATTCCACCTGCTGCTTCGTGCTCCAATCTGCCCATTGCTCTTGGCTCGACTGCTCAGGCTTCGGATGGCACTGGCATCCGACTCGTCCAAGACCAGCTGCTGCTTCTTGCGGGCCCCGTCACCACCCACGCGCCATCCTCAGAGGTCCCCCCGAGCCCTTGCCCACCACCCCCTGTCGCTCCGGCACCAGACATTCTGGACCATTCTGCTGTGCAGACCCCCTCTACCGCAGTCTCCTCCACCGGGGATACCCCTCTTTTGCCTGCCATGGATGGCATCCCCCATCTTCAGGTCACTACTATGGATGACCTACCCATGGAGGGACTAGCCGCTGCAGTGCCTGGTGGGGAAGTGCCCCCATCACCGCGGGTGAGCCCCCTGGAGGAGCCTCCCGCTTCCTCTTCGCTAGCGAACAAGTCAAGCTCTAGGACTATCGTGCAAGTCCTCATGGTGCTAAGGCTGGAGCCAGAATCCCTTGCTTCGCCTCGGCCAGTAGCCTCCGAGCAGGCTTCCTGTCATGCAGCTGCTCACCCACCACCCCCTCCGGCATGCTCCATGGCCTCGGCCTCTGCTTCGGGTCACCACAAGGCTGATGGGGATGGCCCAACGCCCAGCCTGCCTTCGCGTGCCATAGGAGTTATCTTGGGCCTCTGCGCACGATGTTGTGCCTCAGTGGGCCTCTTGCACTCCTGCGGTGCCCTCGGCTGGGCTCAATGCCGGGGGTCCAGCCTGGTCGCCTGCTGCCCCCAGCTCCCCTGCATCTTCTTCACCGAATGCCTCCTTATCTTCACCGAAGCTCCAGCCTCCTTCGCCAGCTGCCGCTAGCTCTGCTGTGTCCCCTTCGCCGACTGCACCCCAATCCCTGCCAAGGGTCCAGCCTCATTCACTGATAGCCCCGCGACTCTCTTTCGCTCAAGCTGTGAAGCGAGCTGCGCGACGAGCGGTCCCTGACGATGATGGCTCTCCTCCTCCTCCTTGTCAGCCGCCCGGGGTGTCACCGATGTCTGCGCCTCCACCTGCTAATCATTGCCAGGGCCAAGTGCTTACCAAGCCCCTCATCATCTCCGGGATTGATCGGCCCCCTGGTAATGCTTTCTACGTTCTTGCTGCTCATGTTAACTTCGTCAGTCGTGGTCGACCGCCCCGCCAGCCTGATGCCGTGGGCCCTCGCCGGTCGCAACGTCGTCCACTATCATCATCCCCAAGCCGCGACTTCGAGCCTCCTTGAGCTGTTGCCTGCTATTATGTTTTACCTCACTTAGTGACACGGGACGAGTCAGCGAACCTGGGACTCTAGCTCGTGGGTGTCCCTAAGCGAGGGAAACGTGGGACCGTGCGCGGTTGAGGAACCGGCTATGAGTCTCGGGTATCAGCTTTTCCACGTGTACTCGGAGTGAGTCACTAGACGGGTTTCACTCTCTCGCTCACAGTAGTGATTGAATTGATATAGCAAGCTAACTTATCCTAACATGCTCTCTAGCAGCAGCATATAAAATATATACAAGTAAAGCAAGATGCCGAGTAAGGAGCGAACACGATACCTCCACGCTCTGGGCGTGGGGACGACGACCCCAGCTAAGGACGGTAACTCCCGATAAATACAAGTAATCAATAATTACAGAATTACAAATCACTTCCCACTCCACGCAGGGAGGTAAAGGGCTACAAGTGGGGCCTGGGAGGACCATTCATGGGTTGACGGGCAGCAATTTGAGCCACTTCAATGGTATTATTGGCCGACAATTGTGGGCCTCGCGTCCTAGCTGGTGGGCCGAATGGGCCGGGAGTGGTACTGCTGTGACGGTGACTCCTGGAGGGACAGTCCCCTGGATGGAAGCGTGCTGGTTGTCCCATGGAAGGCGAGGCGACCAGCCGGGCGATCGACGTGGCTTGCTGTCCACGGACTGGATCTTCTATTTTTGGAGTGCGTGACCCGACGAGAATGCCTACTGCGATCAGCCCCGACATTGGATCCATGTGAGACCAGCGCCGTTGGAAAGCTATTTCAAAGAGCTACAACCCCAGGCCAGAGAAAAAAAATTGAATGTCTCTATAACCCCCTTGGTCGATTTTACAACTTACTTGTTCACAGAATCAAATCTGGCAAGATAGATTTGGATCTGCCTAAGAACACAAGTTGACTGGAGGGAAGACGGTGGATCTGGAGGCTGAGATTTTTATGGGAGATAGAGGCGAAAGTAAGAAAAATGTGGATTTTTTTGTGATTTCTGGAAAGGTGGTTTGATATTTTTTGTGGGTTTTATGGTGGCTAGGGGTCGGATCTGTAAAACAGTGGACAAACAGAAAAATATAGTTTGTCAACCCTCTCTCTCCCATCTTATTTCTCACCCTCCCTTCTCTCTCTTGTTTCTCTCCCGTCTCTTGACCTCTCGGCGTGGGGCGTGTGACCGTGCGGAGCTGGCTGAGGCGGGGACTCACCGGGGAGATCGGTTCGAGGGATAGAGCAGCGGTTGGAGCGTGGCGGGCACGATCCCTCAATGGATTCTGAGATCGGCGCGGTTCACGTTCTTGGCAATTTTTGGCATGGTTTAGTCGCTTCGACGGGCGATTTCTTCGGTGGAGGTAGGAAGATGGATCATCACTTCATCCTCTACGTTTTCCCTGTCCCTGCATGTCGTTTGGTGCTCGAACGAGCGAGATCAGGCTCATTGGGGTTTTGTGAGTTTCGTAGGCTTCGTCGAAAATCGGCGACGGTTCTGCAATCGGTTAGTGTCAATAGGATCCTTGGAACGTTAGTGTTCCAATGATACCAGTTTCGCATCGATTGGCGGTCCAGTTTGACCGTGGGGAGCCCGGGAAGTCCGATTGCTCTTTTTGGGTGATTTCGTTAGAATCATCCATTTCTTGCGATTCGTGAGTCGTTTTGACTCCGGTCAGAGTCCATGTGATAGCCAGGGTGATTGTGGCTGTATCCCCTTCGTCTCAGCACGAATGGGGCGTGGAAAGGTCACGATCAGATAAACCCATGGGTTTGCTCACTGTGATGGTTGAGCGGTCGCACCAGAGACTGCCCAAGGTATGGGTGGCTGGCTCTAGACCGTTTATCTCCGTCTGGTTTTGGGACTTGTACGGCCACGCGATAGACCACACATGGTATGGGCGGCCCAGTAGGGTCTGCCTATCCCCACTTGGGCGGCCATCCTATAACCGCCTGTCTTTCCATTGGGATGTGCGGCCAGGTCTTGGCTGCCCATCCCAGTTGACCCTTGGTCAACAGTTGAGTGTCGATCGCATTAGGCGGTCTGGTCAAGACCATTTTGACTGACACTGTAGTAAGTCGGTTCCATTCAGTGGTCCGATCAAGACCGTTTTGACCAAGAACTAGACTAGGTCGTGGGCTTGAGTGGCCATGAACTGATCGCTCATCCCCTTGGGTGGTTTTGCCCTAACCACCCATCCCTTTAGGTGTCTGACCCTTGAGCTGCCCTCTCTGGACCGTTCATGCCCTTCGGAGGCCCCTTTGTAACCGCCCATCCCATTTGGTATTTTTGGTTGGCTGTATTGGTTTGTTTCGTGTCAGTCTGCCTTAGGTTTGTGTTCTAGGATGGTGTCTGAGCGTCGTTTCCCGATGTACTGGTTTCCGTGCATCTTGGCATGACCTTGTGGTCTACCCGTCGTCCCATGGATGTCTCTTGATGTCCTAAGAGGGCAATGACCATGATATGAGGTGGCCAAGAGTGTTCCTGCTGTGGGCAATCTTTTGCACTGCTTTTAATGTCTTTGGCAGGTTCTGGCCAACCCGGTGTGATCCAGTGGTTGACAGATGACCTTGTGTGTGTCTCGACGGTTCTGTCCAATTTGAGACAGTGGTTCTGGATGCATGGAGGTGCTGTCTTACCTCGATCTATGCATCCAGGTGTGCTGGGGGTCTCGGTGTTTCCCTCCGGATGCAATGAAATCCTCAGAAATGAAGGAGTGAGAAGCACCTGAATCAAATAAAGCACGGGCTGCACAACTAAAAATAATAATCGTACCTTCAACAAGGTTGGAAGCCACAGCCTCTGCCCGTGAAATATGAGTCACCTTACCTTTTAACTTTCTACCGGTAGCTACAGAGGACTGGAAAGAAGATGCTACTGAAGCCTGAGTGTGAATCTACTGAAACTGTTGAGATGGAGGCGGTGGTGGAAGTGGAGGTCTGCGATTGAGATGGCTGGGATGGAGCTGCTGGAGCGAACTACACTAGAATCGCTCACAAGGGACAGTCTCTCACCACGTGACCCGACTGGTCACACCAAAAACATACCACAGGCAAGGAGCATGGTTTGCCTAGGTGGCTGCCACCACACCGCGCACAACCCATAAATTGGCTTTTTGCAGAACTCTGGCGCTGCTAGGAGGAAGGGGCTGACTGCAGTGTTGCACCAGACAAGGCCTGCTGGTCAAATCGCTTCTTAAATCTCTTCTTGTTCTTGAATCTCTTAAACTGGGACTTGCCCGAAGAAGCAACACCACTAGCTGCTAGAGTGGCAGAAGGAAAACCTGGAACTGGAGGCAGATAATCAGATGGAAGTTGAACTGTCAGCTGAACCGACACTGCCTGAGGAGGAACCTGGGATCTCGCCAAATCCAATTCCAACGCTGCCACAGCCTGATATACTTCATTCATATTAGTCACACAGGCAACGATCAGCGGCTGCCTCAATTCTGCACGGAGGCCACGAAGAAACTGCTATGTCTTCAACGCTTCATTTGCAAGCACACGGGGTGCATAACGGCCCAATTCTATAAACCTGTTTTGATATTTAAGCACTGACATCCCTCCCTGGACGAGCTGTAAAAACTGATGTATTTTATCCATTCGGACATAAGCCAGGCTGA
This sequence comes from Amorphophallus titanum, assembly GCA_024336825.1. Lineage (NCBI taxonomy): Eukaryota > Viridiplantae > Streptophyta > Magnoliopsida > Alismatales > Araceae > Amorphophallus > Amorphophallus titanum. The sequence goes on from JANBPO010003310.1 coordinate 1,867,420, forward strand.
AGGTGAGTTCAAAAGTGGCGACGAACTCAGCCCAAGAAATCTGTCGGAGCGGGCGAGATTGGAAAGAAATTTCCCATTCTGTATGCACCACGTCAGCGCCGTGCCCTGGAGCTGAAAAGTGCTGAGCATCACCTTTTCATCTTCCGCGCATTCCATAGAGCAAAACACGCACTCGGTCGCATCCAACCATATTCTGGCGGCATCTGGATCAGTCTGGCCTTCAAAAGTCGGTGGATGAAATAGCAAAAATTCCTTCAATACACATCCGCGACTACTAGGCGCATCCTCTTGAGCTGGAATAACGGGAGTCGGAGCAGCAACATCTTGAGGAACGTTGCTCGCTTCCTGAGGAACCGGGACTCTCCGACGCTGAGGCGGCATCTTGAAACGACTAGCAACACGGATAATAAACAGAAGAATTCATTAATCATGCGAAAAACATCCTAAGCCAACAATGGACGGTGTAAATGGACTAATTCTAGAAAATAGCTATGCAATTTCAATTCCTTACATGATTCCTCAACACCGCTCTAATACCAACTGTAACGACCCAGAGCTCCAAATACCGATAACCCAGTATAGCATCGGATTACCGCTACCAGGAACTGGGGAAGTCACCCAAGAGGCTGATGAGGCCCCTGAAGGGTTGGGGGAGTCCAGCGGGAGATTGATTTTGTTATCGAGGTTGTGCTTGGTACGGGACCTTTATCGAAGGCTCCTTATCGTATGGCTCCCGCTAAGTTGAGGGAATTCAGGGCGCAGTTGCAAGAGTTGCTCGCCAAGGGGTATATTCGTCCTAGCTTTTCCCTTTGGGGTGCGCTGGTATTATTTGTGAAGAAGAAGGATGGTAGTCTGAGATTATGTATTGACTACCGGTAGCTGAATGAGGTGACCATTAAGAACAAGTATCCACTACCACGGGTTGATGATTTGTTCGATCAGCTTCAGTCGGTTCAAGTGTTCTCGCAGATTGATCTACGGTCCGGTTATTATTAGTTTCAGATTCGTGAGTCTGATGTGGAGAAGACTGCATTTAGTACGAGGTATGGGCATTATGAGTTCTTTGTGATGCCATTTGGGCTCACTAATGCCCCCACAACCTTCATGGATTTGATGCATAGGGTGTTTCGTCCCGACTTGGACCAGTTCATGGTTGTGTTTGTGGACGATATCCTTGTATATTCGCAGTCTGCAGAGGAGCACGCGTACCATTTGAGGGTTGTGTTGCAGACCTTGCGAGATCACTAGTTTTATGTGAAGCTCAGCAAGTGCGAGTTTTGACTTCGTGAGGGGCACTTTTGAGGACACGTGATTTCTGGTGATGGTATTTTCGTGGATCCCTCCAAGGTCGAGGCTATGATGCAGTGGTCGAGGCCGAGGTCCGTGACTGAGATTCGGAGTTTCTTGGGGCTTGCTGGCCATTATAGGATATTCATCCAAGATTTTACTCATATTGCAGCCCCGATGACCAGACTTACGTGGAAGGATGCACCTTTTGTCTGGACCGATGAGTGTGAGCAGAGCTTTATGAAGCTGAAGAGGTTGCTCACCTCGGCACCGGTGTTGGTGTTACCCTCTGAATCAGGAGGCTTTATGTTGTGTACAGTGTAAGGTTTCAAACAGCGGTGTTCGGGCAACGCAGCGGATAACAAAAATTAATTTATATGCCCGAACCCAGCTCGATAGAAACCTAGATCCATGCTATAATCGGCGTATTAATCTCAACCCCTAACTACGAGTTGCGTATTTATACCTTACGCGGAACGACGCTGTCCGCAGTGCCTGATACAGAATACTGAGCCGCGCAGATGCACAGCCTCTAGAGTTGATCCACACGGATCCTCGCACAGCGACGGTACACCCCCGGCACGATCTTCCCCAGCCCTTACACGTTCTGGAGAGGGAGAGAGAGCAAGAGGGAGGAGGGGGAAGAGTTAATCTCTCTTCCCTTAGCCTTAATGCTTGATTAGGCTTCCAAGGGGGGGGAGGGGAAGAGAGCTCTCACGTAGGTAGCATATATATAGACTTTGGCCATTTCTAAAAGAGCTCCAAATGACCAAAACTGTATATATGCCCATTCCATTATTGTACATATATATTAAGCCAGTTTATATGCCTTTCCAAAAAGAATTAAAGGAAATTAATATATACATTTATACAATAATAATTCGTCACCCAAGAATCCATTGTGTGTGATCCTCTAGGCCCATAGTCACTCTAGTTTAAGGCCCATTAACTTCTAATTCCAAATTCGCAACCTCTTGCTCAGGTTGGCCCACATTTCTCTCGATCTCTCCCTACACAGGAGATGATTGCTCAGACCCAACGCCAACTAGATGAATTGCAATGTCAAATTGGTCCCAAGTCCTCCATAAGTGTTCCATTCGCTTTCCAAAATCTTCGGCTCCTGCCACCTTCGCAAATTCTCGCATATCGTCATTATGGTGGAGTCGGTGACCCGTATGTGCACTTAAAGGAGTTCCTCTATGAGTCGGCCCAGTTTCAACACGACCAGCGCTTGATGGCTTATCTATTCGGTCTGTCATTGGAAGGCTCGACTCGGGATTGGTTCTTCTCATTACTGTAAGAGCAAGTTGTGAATTTTCAAGCCGTCCATGATAATTTATTCAGCAGTTTCAAGACCAGGTTGGGCCCAAGCTCTCCATTGTGGATCTGGCCCACGAGAAGATGAGGCCCGACGAGGAGTTCTACGCCTTTGTCGACCGCTGGCGTCGCCTTGTCATACAAGTCTCAGGGCACATTCCAGAGGGGGAACAAATAAAGATGCTCATTTCGAATGCAACGCCTGAGTATCGATTTATCTTAGCCCTTAATGATATTACCTCCTGGCAACAACTCTATAATCGAGCCCGCTTCATCCGCCAACAACTCCAAGGTTACCTGGACCCTGAGTCTCCTTCACCTTCTATGCCCACATATGTCTTCTATCCATCATCTCCCATGAGTTAGCCCTCTGTGAATCAGCCCTCCACCACATATCCTCCCATGAGTTAGCCTTCTGCTCCGACATACCCGTACACCCCCGCACATCAACCCTCGATGAGTCCACCTTTTGCCTCCTTGCACCTCCATGTGTCTCTGCCTGCATCTCCACCCCCAGTCAAGGGAATACCACACCCCGAGCAAGTGGATGTCATCCACTACATACCTCCCCACTCCGCTTATCATGCACCTTCACCGAGTCCCTCCACTAGTTGCCATGCGCCATTGCCTACACAACCCCCACAACCATCTTCATTACCTTCCCATATCGCTCAGCATCCACCTTGCCCTAAACGGGCTCCTCATTCTCCGTTGCCGGAGTGTTTTACCGATATTTTCAGGGCTTTGATGGCCACTCATACGTTGTCGGTCCCTCCAATTGTGCCTTGCCAACCTGCGGCTAGGAATATGCTTCAATTCTGTGATTATCACCGTCAATAGGGGCATTTGGTTTAGGATTGCCCCGAGTTTCGAGATTATATTTACGACTTGGAAGATCAGAAGAGGATCGATTAAGCCGCCATTCACAAAGTTGTTCTACATCTCCGCAGCCAGCAGTAAGAAGCGCCGCCCAGGCAGTCGTCTCCATCACTACAAGACCAGGGGCACCCCTGTGATTCTGCATCTACCACAGTGCCCGCTGCGTTATCTACTCTATCATCTACTCCCTTACCCACATCCCTGCCTAGGCCATCGCCTACCCCATTGCCACCTCCATCTCCACTTACCTCATTACCTTTGTCACCTCCTACACCGTCTCCATCACCTCCACAAACCCAAGCCTTTGCTCAGGCTAGTGCCATCCCTTCTACTCCCGTTACCTCCACCACCACATCAAAAATTCTGATTCAAATAAAGTAAATTCAATAGCTCAGAATATCAACGAACACTCGGTGTGTGAATGTGGTACTCAGTCTAACCAACTGTTAACAATCACACTAGCGGAAGCGATCCAAGTGAAAAATAATAAGTTCAAGCAGAACCATAAACAATCACACGACACCGGATCTTTTAGGTGGTTCGGTCCTCCAGACCTACATCCACCCCACACTCAAACCAGAGTGTGGCTTACTACTGTCAAACAGCTTGAAAACTGCTATGCATCACAACTTGCGTACAAACCATTGGGCTTTACAGTTTAGCCGACCACTGACTAACAGCATGACCATTGGGCAATACAACTTCGCCACCGCTGAGCATTACAGCTTAGCTCTGCTAACTCACAGCTTGAAGAAAACAAGAAATGAAGAGAAATAAAAGGTAAATCTCAACACCGGAAAGCTGGAAATGAAAACTAAAAAATGCAGATCATGCATGTGTTAGAATCCTAAGGCGTGGGGAACACGTTCCTGCCCAAAATTGGCACTCCGCTGGAGATCCACGTGTTAGAATCCTAAGGCGTTCCATCCACGTGGCTGAATCACCCTTCCCGAGTCTTGCCTCGGATCATGTGCTTCAATCATAGAGACTTGGAGCACGTGCCTTACTTAAAGTTCTTCCAATTAGAGTAAAGACAATTAGTCAAACGCAATCTTGATCTATTATGTGCACTAACTTGAAAGCATGCACCGACTTGAGTGCTGACAAGTGAAGATGTGCATAGACCTCTACATGCTATATGCAAAGCATGCACTGACCTACGTGTGTTATATGTGATACACGCATGAACCTCATATTGCACAAGCCAAAGGATGCACTGACTTTGTATGCAGACAAGAAGAATGTGCACAGACCTTTATTTTCATTAAATAGAGAAGATGCACTAACCTCAATTGTGTAGGGTGCACGTGTGCACTGACTTGATATGTGCACAAAGCAGATGTGCACGGACTTGCTACAATGTATGCACCGACCCTGTTTAGGACAATGAAGGATGTGCACCAACGTGATTTGTGCACAAAATAGATGTGCACGGACTTGCTACAATGTATGCACAGACCTTGTTCTACCTAAAAAAGAATATGCACTGACCTTGTTCTACACAATGACAGATATACACTGACCCTGTTTAGCACAAGGCAAATCTACACAGACCTTGTTTAGCACAATGAAGGATGTGCACCGACCTTGTTTAGCACAAGGCAAATGTGCACAGACCTATATATGCGTAAGGCAAGACTTGCATTGACCTTGTTTTAGCACAAGGCAAATGCGCACTGACTTGTATATGCGTAGGATAAAATCTACACTGACCTTTACATGCATGAGACCTAAACATGCATCGACCTTGTGTGCATTCACACCGGAACGTGCACTGACCTTATAAGCAAACTGCAGGAACGTGCACCGACCATGTTCTTCTATATGCATGCATATGCACTGACCTTATATGCAAAAGAGAAATATGCACCGACCTTTATATGCGTTTTTACAAACTATGCGCCGGCCTTATATGTTGTATGCTTAGATGAATGCAAACAGATTACTCAACCAAAATCCCAATTGAGTTTTCTTGATTCATGTTCTCACCAAAGGGAATCCAAAATGGAATAGGCTATGGAGAAGGATGATTGATGTGACACCACTCCTTGGACCTAAACTGCGAGCAAACAACCGAGTTGGCAGACCAACTCTAGCAGACTCACTCGCGTAGCGCACACCCAGGTCTGTAGGTGGACCGACGATGGGGATGAGGGTCCGAAGTGGGGCCTCGTTGTTCCAGGATTTGGCTAGCTTGAGGCTGAACCCCTAAGGGTCCGGGATGCCCAATTTCACGGGCGGCCAGCACGCCAACGGCATGGGTTGTAGGGTCTCACTCACAACTCACCCGCGGTGGCACTCAACTTGATGAGAATTCGGGATCGGGCACTCACTTCACCACCGACGAGTAACTTAGAAATAATACTAAGCTAAGCAGAGTTAAACCGGCAAGGAGAGGGGGCCAGAAGCTCACCTGATCAGCGTGAGGACGCCGATCCTGACCGGACACGAAGGCGAGCGGGGAGACGTGGGTATGCACCCGCAAGCCGCGCCGATGTAGCTTTGGATGACGACCTGCTATTACATGCACTACATCTCACGCATGAGGGGGATCTCGGGGTGGGGATTAACTTGAATTACAGCCAAAACTACCTCCACACAGGGAGGGGCGCTAAGCCAGCCAGGCGGGGAAGGGGAGAGCTTAAATGAAACCAAACCAGTGAGCGATGTCTGTTCTACCCGCCTTTTGGAATGGGGGGACAGGCTGTCGGAGATGTAGCAGCTACGGCTACTCCTGAATTTTTCTTGAGACAAAACTAGTGGGAGGGTCTTCGTAATTGGGTCAAGATGATGCCTGATTTTGTTAGAATTCTTCTGTCACCGGATCCAGTCAAGGGCTGGCTGTAAGCAGGGCCCTTGGTTTCTGGTTCAGTCTATAGGAGTACTTCAGTAACAGGAAGGAATGGCCACCACTAGTGCTCCTGACCTCTGAATCAAGCGTGGATAGAGTCGTTGGAACCATTGATGAGTCTTCTTCGAAACGACACCTGTGGGGGCTTCGGTGGAGATCGGAGCAGTCTCGGGCAGTCTGAGAGGTGAATGGGTGTCTATTCAGTCCAGGAATGGACAGAATGGAGCACCTAAGGGAGAAAATTCAGAAAATGCTCCTCTAGATGCCGAACGGGATGCCGCTTTCTACTGATGAACGTTGACTGGTGGTAGAAGCTCTCGGCCAAGCGGCGCCTCCCGAAGCCATGGGATGTAGATGTGGAAACTCCAGGAAGTTGCCTTAGGTCACAGGCCGGGTCTGATCTACGCAGTCGGGGGAGAATGGGTCCTCTGGGCAGTAGGAACGTCGGATGCTGGCAGGACCACCACGGCTACGAAGCTGCCTCGATGACCTTTCCAGCAATATATGGAACCACCTGAAGATGCCCGAAGACTCTGGGGCAGGATCTGCAACTCGAGCCTTCTCTACTGCCTGCGAACTGAGAAGTGTAGGTTGAAGAGGGGAGGTGGGGAATGAGGTAAATGGGCGGGGAAAGGGGGTGGATGAGTGTGGGGGAGACCCCTGGCTGTGAGGGGGTCTGGGCAGGATGCCAACAGACATCCATGGGTCATGGGCAAACCACAAGGTCAAGCCAAGATAAGCAAAAACTGAAACGGTGGGAAAACGACACTCTGGGCATAAGCGATCCATCACTCGGCTGCTACGCACACAGAGATAAGGACACTGGCAATCATATATTGGTCGTTAAGGAACTATAGCAGTCAAAAAGTAGACCGCACTCAGTCAACCTTGAACCAACCTATCTTGTCAGATAACCCGATAGACTCACAGACACTAGCAGTCCACGCCAGAACCACTACAGACACCGCCCTAATCAACCTAAACGTTTGACGCTAGTCAAATGGGACACACATACAGATAGACGGACACGAAACAAGCCATCACCGCCAACTGACAACACAACGAACCCAACTTACTGCGCGGTCACCAAGGGGCCGTTCAGGGAACTGGACGGTCCATAGGAGGCCGCCCAAGGAACAGAACGGTCCATTCTAGGCCATTCACTCCAACCAACCTACTATAGTAACCGGTCAAACAGCAGTCAGAACGGTCAGAGAAGGACCGCTCATGAAGTGGAATGGTTAGAGGGAAACTGCTCCATGAACCGCTAGAAAACTGTTGACCCTAGGTCAACCATGGTAAGCGGTCAAGCCCTGGCCGCTCAACACAGTGGGAAAATAGAACGGCTAGACACTGGCCGCTCAGGTGGACTGGACGGCTCATACCTGGCCGTGCCATCCACTGGGCAGTCTGTCATACGACCACGCAGACGCCCAACTGACCTAGACTAAACGGTCCAAAACCAGCCGCGCTAAGCCCTACACGGTTACTATTGAACTGTGTAGGCATCACGACGAACAAACCATGGGATCGGCCCGATCGTGGCCTTTCCACCCCCCGTTCATTTCGAAACGAAGGGGATACAACCATAACGACGATATACAATACATAGACTCCGACGGGAGTCGAATCGGCTAAGAAATGGGTGATTTCTCTAAATAGACCGAAATGGAACTACCAGACTTTCCGGGCTCCTAACGGTCCCGAATGATCGCCAATCGACACGAAATCAGCGGCTATGGAACGCTGGCGTTCCAGGTAGTCATTTGACACTAGCTGATCTAAAAATCGTCACTATTTTTCGGCGAACCCTATGAACTCCACAAAACTACGATTTTACCTAAACGAGCCCAAACTCGCCCATTTTAGCACCGAACAACGCAAAACTATAGGGAAAATGTGCAGGAGAAATAGGTGATCCGTCTCCCTACCTCCACCGAAGTCATCTCCCTACCTCCACAAAAGAAATCGTGCACCGAAGTGACTAAATCGCGTCGAAAATCACCAAATCATGAACCGCGCCTTCTCGGAATCCACCGAGGGATCGCGCCACGCCACGCTCAATCTGTCGCCCCATCATGCGTCCCGATCACTCCAACGCGTCCCCACCTCAGCCAGCTCTCCACGATCATGCGCCCCGCGTCAAACGGCCCAGAGACGAGAGAGAATGAGAGAGAGAAAGAGATGAGAGAAATGAGGGAGGAGAGAGGGTGTGAGGGTTATAAATAGAAGAAATTAGGAAATTTTTCTAATTTTTGCAAATTCTGTTTTTCTTCTTCTTTTTCTCTTCGGTGTGGTGATGGTCTCTTCTGTTGAATGCTTCCTCTCTCTGCTTCTCTTTCTTTTCTTTCATGTTGCCTTTTCTTCTCTCTCTCTCTGTTCGCCGGTGGAAGAGAGGCTTTTAAACCCCGACGGCCGGAGCCTTTGAGCGCGGAGTGATGGAGGCAGGAACATGGGTCATTAAATGGGGATTTGACTTCGGTCCTGGGTGGCAGGGAGCATAGGCAGTGTGTCCTCCTCCCCATTTGACACCTCGGCACCCTCACTGCGCGCCAAGGATCCAGAGGACGTGGGCATAAGATTTTGTCTGCCGGCTGTGACGGATACGGAAGCCCACAGCGTGCCGCTGAAGGATCAGACCGCGCTGACGAAGGTGTTTGTAGGCGTGCGGTTGAAGGCCACGAGAGTGTGCCACTGAAGAAGCCCAGAGGGGAATATCGGCGTAGGCACGCTGGGGGCATGTCGGCGAAGGCCATAGCGGCATACCATTGAAGCAGCGCTAGGACGTGCCATTGAAGGGCTGCAAGGCGTGCCATTGAAGCAACACTAGGGCGTGCCGTTGAAGGGCTGCCAAGCGTGCCGTTGAAGCAGCGCTAGGGCATGCCATTGAAGGGCTGCCAGGCATGCTGTTGAAGCAACGCTAGGGCGTGCCGTTGAAGGGCTGCCAAGCATGCCGTTGAAGCAGTGCTAGGGCGTGCCGTTGAAGGGCTGTCAGGCGTGCCGTTGAAGGGCTACTAGCATGCCGTTGAAGTGGATTTAGGCCCGTCTTGAGCCTGTTTGACAATCCACTTAGTTCTCTTCAGGGCCTAGGAGTTGTGAGCCCCCCCAGGGGTTGGTTCTTCTTCGCTGTCGTGACTCTAGGAGTGGCTTCACGGCAGTGTACTGTTTGTTCGGAGGGTCCGGATGGGACGTCCCTTCCACAGTTTCTTTGGTTAAAGTTGTTTGTCGATGCTGGACTGATCGGGACACGTAGACGTGCAATTTTACACGTCCACACCCATCCATTAATGATAGGGCCTCATGGCTAGTTATGGCATCAATCATGACCTCCATTATTGGCACCGAAAAGTCATCTTTGGGGCAGGCTTTATTCAGATCTCAGAAGTCAACACATATCCGGATCTGCCCATTCTTCTTCTTCACGAGCACAATGTTATCCAGCCATGTGGTGTATTGATTTTCTTCGATAAAACCCACATCGATGAGCTTGTCGACTTCTTTGCATATTTAAGTGATGAGCTCTGGCCTCATGTGTCACCGCGGCTGCTTCACCAGCTCAGCCTCATGGCTTATTGCTAGCTCATGTTGGGAGACTGCGTGGCTCAGTCCTAGCATTTCCTTGTAGGTCCAGGCAAAGCAATCCCGGTATTCTTGCAGGAGTTGGATATACAGTCTCTGTTCTTTAGCAGATAGCTGGGCACTGAGGAAGGTTGGCCTAGGGTCATCCTTGTTTCCCAGGTTTACTTCTATCAGCTCATCGACCATGGCTTGGCCTCCATCCTCTATTTCCGGGGGTGCTGGCTGAAGGTCGACAAAGTCTAGAATATCATATTCAAGGTCGAGAACCTCGATCTCTTCATTTGGTTTCATTTAGGCTTCATCAAGAACTCTTGACCTAGCCAGCAGTGGCTGCGTGAATTGCTTTGTCAGCAAATCCACCATCATTGTAGTTTCAAGGGGTGAGTTAGCAGCTTCATCCCCCGCCAATGGGTTCGCAGTCATAAGGGACTGGTGGCCATTTATTGTTGAGTGGGAGCAGCATTTCAACTTTACAATAGAAGGTGAGAAGATCTCGCCCTCCTAGACCAGCATATCCTCAGTGGAGGTAGCCTCTTTTCTTTTAGCAGCATGCACCCCTTGATCAGCTTCGGCAGAAGCTTCCTTGATCGGTGCGAGAGACGCTGACATCATCATCGGGAGAGGGCTACTGGAGGGAGACAACCCAACTTCTTCAGTATCTTCGGCCTCGCTGCTGCTGGCAGTGTCAAATCTAGCTTAAAGGGCCGCATCTTCAGGGTAGACTTGCTCCCAGCATCGGCAAAGAGTCATGACCTTTATATCCAAGTCTCTTGGTCGAGCCGGTTGAACATATTCAGCTTGTGCTGGGTACTCATCGAAAGTTTCCCCTGGTGAGTTGTCTTCAATTGGGTAGAAAGTGGAGATGGTGTCCACTTCATAACGCCCACTATAATAGTATTCTTCAAGGGTGAAGCCCAACCCTGGATGCTGAGAGACACGTCTCAGTTCTTTGTTCAGACTTGCGGGATACCACATCTTCTGGCATGTTTCCTTTTCTTTGTGCCGCTGGCCAGAAGGGATGTGTTACTTTTGGAACATCTTGGCCATCCAATTTGTTGTGAACGCCAGACCCTGGACGGGCACTGACGGGTTCTCTATGTCTTCGGACAGATGATAATCAGTGTCTTCTCGGATAGGATGCTCTTCAGCTATATAAAACAAGCTGCTGGGGCCATCTATCTGCGCTACCTCCCAAGCTTTGAAGGGCTCGACAGTGGCATTATCGAGGTCGGGAATCAACTTGGTGAGGCCTTCCGAGACTCCTATGTGGTCATGCTGTTGATCGACCTTGGCTTCATTGGCTTCGGGGTACATGGCGGGAGGTGCTATCCTACCCACATCTCCGGTGATGGTGATGTGAGAGACCATCTTGGGCTTGACATATCCACGCGGCGGTAGTGTAAACTAGTTGTCATCAGAGGTGCTTTTTGATGCCACAGTAGGGGTCTTGGCTTTAGAGGTCTTCTGCGATCGTTCTGCATATAGATGAGCATCTGCCAGGTGACACTTGAACACTTCGAATGGGTGGAGGTCAGTAAATATCCTCTCCTCCTTCCCTTCGAGATTGTATTTGATGCCCTGGTGGAGTGTGGAGGGCACCGCCATGTTCTCATACAGCCAAGGATGGCCAAGCAATGCTTTATATGAGGTGCGGGAGTCAATGGCATGAAACTGCACCCTTGTAGCGAAGTCTGCAAGAGTGAGTGTGAATTTCGCTACTCCCAACGATATTTCACACTTTTGGTTGAAGCTGGCAATGCACATATCTCTGACTTTTTTGAGGCACACGTTGAAGTAGTGCCTTTGATATTTACTGTATGGCAAGATGTTGATAGTTGCACTGGGGTTGACTAGGATTCTGTTCAGCTCCCGTCCATTCAGGTGCCCTTTCATGTACAACGGCCTGTTGTGGTAGATAGTAGGGAGTAGCATGCCATCCTGAGTGAAGGTCATGCTGGCCTCCGGTAGTGCTTCAGCCAAGCATGTCTCATATTGGGAAGGGGTCTGCAAAGCAGTGATGGTCACCTATCGGGTCTCTTCACTCTGAGAAGGGATCTCCCAGATTGTAAATATTGCTGGGATCTTCTTAAGTAGCTTCATTATTCTGCTTCCAGCTTAGACATTTGACAGTTTCATTTCGTCTGCCCATCTAGGCTTGGAAGAGTCTTGGACTGCAGTCCCTGACGGACCTGCCTCATCGGGCTCAGATCCCGCACCCTTCTGCCTGGTGCCATGTTCTTATTACCCTTCATCGGCTGCTGTCGGGCAAGCTTCATCTGCATCCGGAGCTTCGGAAGACTGCAGGGACTGCGGGCAAGTACTCCTAATTGTAGGGCCGGCATCCTGACACTGCTGCTTTCCCTTGGAGATCTTCAGAAATTCCAAGAAGGAAGGGGAGGTAGTGCTTTCCCCACTCTGGTTGTATAAGCTAGACGGAGGAGGGATTTGGGCTCCCTTGACCTCCGGGGGAGGTATCTTATAGGGCTGTTCGCCCCTGAATATAATGTTGTGATTAGAGGGCGGCTGGCGCCCCCATTTTCGACCTGACCGGGTTGCATGAGTAGTTGCAGCCTCAGCCTGACTTTCCTTGGTAGCGGGTGTGAAGCATATCTCTTCTTCATCCTCTTCACCAGGCAAAGTGAAGAGAGCCGAGAGGGTCTTACAAGATACCACCAGTTCTTTCTTGACCTTGCTGGCGTTTCTTTTTTAACCCCCCACCCTCTCTCTCTCTTCTCACATGCCATCTCTCACTCTCTCTCCCGTTCTCTCACCCTCTTGGCTCTAGCTGCAGACGGAGGCGACCGTGGGCAAGGTGACGACGCCGAGAAGCTGCTGAGATGCGTGGTGGAGCGAGGATTAGTGCGGTTTTGGCGCGATCCCAAACGGTGGATTCAAAGCCGGTGGGTAGATTTGCGTGGTGGTTTTTGACGTGGTTTAGTCGCCTCGGTGCTCGGTTTCTTCGATGAATGTACGGAGACGGATTGCTACTTCGTTCTGCACTTTTGCCCTACTCTTGTGCGCGGTTTGGTGCTCGATCGGGGGAGATCAGGCCAGTTTAGTGAAAATCGTAGTTTTGGGGGTTTGTAGGGTTCGTCGAAAAACGGCAACCATTCTGAGCTTAATTAGTGTCAAAACGACCGCTGGGATGTCAGGATCCCATTCCCGCTAGTTTCGTGTCGATCGGTTGTCATTTGGGACCGATAGAAGTCCGGGAATCTCGGTGACTCATTTAGGATCGATTCGTCGGAATCGCCCTGCTCTTGCGTTTTAATGCATGCATGCGGTGTTTTTAGCCCCCAGGAGTGTTGTATCGCCGTGTGGCTTTGTTTCCCCTGTGTTTCGGCGTGAATGGGGCGTGGAACGGGCCGATTCGACCATTCCCCTATTTTGCTCGCCGAAAATGTGTAACGGTCGTTCCAGTGACCATCACACTGTGTGACGGTCCCACGATAGACCGCCACAACCGTTGGTCATTTCGCATTCTTCGAGGCTGGGTTGGTGTGACGGACCAATATAGGACCGTCACATGGCTGTAACGCACCTAGGGTGGTGCATTACGCTCTTGGTGTGACAGACCAGAGTAGGACTGTCACATGGCTGTAACGCTCCTGGCTTGGTGGGTTATGTGCTGTGGTTTTCGAGGACTATGACTGTCAGTCCCGCGATGACTGTGTCTGCCTCGAAGATTGAGTCTGTCGGTTAGCCCTGATGGACCTCCCCTTGTGCGTCACATTGTGTAACGCCCCTAGACTGGTGCGTTACATGGTTCCTGTTTGGCTTTTAGGCCCGTTGGCCCTAACGCCCCTGTCCTGGCGCGTCAGGTTGTGTAACGCGCCTTGGTCGGTGCGTTACATCATTCGAGTGTAGGCTTTAGGCTTGTTTGCCCTGACGAGCCTACCCTGGTGCGTCAGAGTAGGTAACGCCCCTATAGAGGTGCGTTACAGTCCTCTTGTTGGTTGTGATAGCCTACGTTGTCCGGTGTTATGTTCTGTGTGTCTGTTTATCTTAGGTTTGGGCTTTAGGGCAGTGTCTGTGCGTTGGTGGTTTTTGGATCGGTCGGTTCAGGTGACTGGGTGTGGTCTTTTCCTTGACTGCGACAGTACCTTAACGACTTGATCTAGACCTGCCAGTGTCTTTGTCTCTGGTCTTGCAGCGGCTTTCCTTGACTGCTGGGTTCACCTAGCGGTTGAGTGATAGTTCGCTCTGCCCAGAGTGTAGTCATTGTCCACTGCTCTGATTTCTACTTGTCTTGACTTGATCTTGTGATTTGCCCATGACCCGTGGGTGTCTGTTGAGCTTTAGCCGATCAGCTCAGCCTGGGGGTATAAGCTACTAGGGCAGGAAAGCGCTCACGCCTTCAGCAAAGTGGTGAGGTGCTCGCTCCACCGCGGTGTAACTGTTCCCGGAGCCAAACTTTGGCTAAGGTGGGACGAAGGTTGAAGGGATGAATGTGTAGGGGTCTCATAGGGCCATAGAAATGAGAAGGTTTATCAGCAGGCTTTACTGATGGTGACAAAGTCGCCATGAAATCCAAAAGTGTATTTGTTCCTCAGCAGGGGTGGAAGACCCGAGTGAGGGATGGGTTGACTTATGGCCGTGGACGAAAAGGTCTGGGTCATGAGTATAACTAGTGATTTCGTCGATGGTGGCGAAACTGAGGGTAGGGTTTATTCATCGACATGGGTTAAATGTCAAAGCAAGGATAGTTTGTTCATCAACGAGGACAGAAGGTCTAAGTTAAGGGAAAGCTGACCGATCTTGTCGATGGTGACAAGGGTCAAGGAAAAGTTGACCGATCTTGTCGATGGTGACAAGGGTCAAAGAAAAGTTGACCGATCTTGTCGATGGTGACAAGGGTCGAAGGAAAGTTGACCGATCTTGCCGACGGTGACAAGGGTCGAAGGAAAGTTGATCGATCTTGTCGATGGTGACAAGGGTCAAAGAAAAGTTGACCGATCTTACCGATGGTGACAAGGGTCGAAGAAAAGTTGACCGGTCTTGCCGATGGTGACAAGGGTCAAAGAAAAGTTGACCAATCTTGTCGATGGTGGCAAGGGTCGAAGAAAAGTTGACCAATCTTGTCGATGGTGACAAAGGTCAAAGAAAAGTTGACCGATCTTGTCGATGGTGACATGGGTCAAAGAAAAGTTGACCAATCTTGCCACTGGTGACAAGGGTCAGGAAAGCTGACGGATCTTACCGCTGGTGACAAGGGTCAGGAATGTTGACCGATCTTGTCGATGATGATAAGGGTCAAGGCTATCAAAAGTATTATTCATTAACGAGGATGAAAGGTCCAAGTTAAGGAAAAACTAACCGATCTTGCCGATGGTGACAATGGTTAAGAAGATATGGACCAATCTTACCGATGGTGACAAGGGTCAGGAAGATGTGGACCAATCTTGCCGATGGTAACAAGGGTCATAAGGGTATTGAAAGTATTGTTCATTAACGAGGACAAAAGGTCTAAGTTAAGAGAAAACTGACCGATCTTGCCGATGGTGACAAGGGTCAGGAGGGTATGTTCAACGGCATTGGTTAAATGCCGAAGCAAAGGTACGTTCGTTAACAAGGACGAAAGGTCCAAGTTAAGGAAAAGCTGATCGATCTTACCGATGATGACAAGGGTCAGAGAGAGAGTGACCGATCTTTCCGATGATGATAAGGGTCACAGAATATACATGTAGAAGTTGAATGACCAACAAGGGTATGACCTTGTTGTTACATCATCATTTCTTCTCTCTCTTTTTTTTACCACATTACTGACTTAAGCGCCCTTTCGAGTTTTCACCGAAGTCAGTCCCCTCTTACTTTTGCCCACGCTCCCTTACGGGTTTTCGCGTGGCGGGTTACCCAATTTTACCTGCGATGCCCTTTCGAATTTTCGTGTTCACTGACCATCAGAGTTTGAGGTATGTGTTCACTCAGAAGGACCTTAACCTCAGGCAGAGGCGATGGATGGAATATATGAAGGATTATGACTTCACCCTGTCTTATCAGCCGGGCAGGATGAATGTCGTTGCCGATGCTTTGAGCCGTAAGGTCATGGTTAGCGTGATGATGTTGAGGAAGTGGAGGCTCTGGGAACAAGTGCCCGAAGTGACATTCAGGCTCAAGGTTCCCCGAGAGCCAGGGTCAGCGGTGCTTGTGAGTTTGAATGTCACCCCAACCATCCGTCGTCAGGTGACAGAGGCTCAGCATACAGACCCTGAGTTGCCCCAGATTTTATCTTTGGCTGATGTGGAGCTCGGTGAGGATGGTGCTGTGAGATTCTATGGTAGGCTGTACGTCCCAACCGAGGAGCAGGTGAGTCGTGCGGTGTTACGAGAGGCTCGTGGGAGCAGGTACACTGTACACCTGGGTGTGAAGAAGATGTATCGGAACTTACGGAGATAGTTCTAGTGGCCTGGTATGAAGAGAGATATTGCTAAGTTCATGGCCAGGTGCCTAACCTGTCAGCAGGTGAAGGCGGAACACCAGCGACCAGGTGGTACGCTTCAGCCCTTGGAGGTTCTCACGTAGAAATGGGATCACTTGACCACTGATTTCATGGTGGGATTGCCAAGGAATCTGAGTGGGCATAATAGCATTTGGTTGCTTGTGGATCGGCTGACGAAGACGACCCAGTTGTTACCGATCAGAGTTAGCTGGAGTGTGCCCAAGCTGGCACGTTCGTATGTGGAGCAGATCATACCCTTGCATGGGATTCCCATTTCCATTGAGTCGAATCGAGATTCGTATTTCACATCTGGATTCTGGAGGAGTTTCCGGAGGGCTCTAGGCACCGAGTTAGCTTTTAGCTCAGCGTATCATCGTCAGTCGGACGGTCAGTCAGAGAGGACCATCCAGACTTTGGAGGATATGTTGAGGTCGTGTTGCCTGGAGTGGCAACGGAGTTGGTTTCACCACCTACCGTTGGAGGAGTTTGCCTACAACAACAGCTATCATTCGAGCATTGGGATGGCTCCCTATGAGGCATTGTATGGGCGACCGTGTCGGACTCCACTCGATTGGTTTTAGATTGGTGAGCATGTTTTGACGGGATTAGAGCTGGTGCAGCAGTGCATGAATGTGGTGCACTTGGTCCATCAGAACATGTTGGCGGCCCAGAGTCAACAGAAGATCTATGCTGACCAGAGGAGGCAGCCCCTTAGTTTTACCGTTGGTGATCATGTGTTCTAGAGAGTTTCTCCGATGAAGGGGGTGATACGCTTTGGCCAGCGAAGGAAGTTGAGTCCCTACTATGTTGGTCTTTTTCTCATTGTGGAGCGCATTGGTGAGGTTGCTTATCGGTTGCAGTTACCCCCTGAGTTGGCGTCGGTGCATGATGTATTCCACGTCTCGATGTTACGGAAGTATATGCCCGATGACTCTCATGTGTTGGAAGATTCTGTTTGGCCTGAGGTGACTCCCGATCTGTCTCTTCTGGAGTTCCCCATTCGTATTGAGGATCGGCGAGAGTAGCACCTGCGGAACGTAGCACCCGGTGACAAATTGTTAAACGGTGAGCAGTACTGTAGCACCCGGTGGCAACTCTTTCATCCGGTGGTATCTAAGTCGTGAATCGGTGGCAGCGACTGCACACCCATCCGGTGGCAACGACGGGAGCTAACGACGAGAAGAAACAAAATGGCCGTTCGTGCTTTTCAAGGACCGCTGGGCATTTCCCGCAACCAAAAGTCTTTGCCCAAGCTGTCTGGCGCGCAATGGCTGGAGCTTCGAAGATTTTCACGTCCGTGCAAGCCTCAAACGGCGTCACGTTGTCATCCTGCTGCTCACCCCAAAACGGGAAACGACGAAGGCGATCGAAGCAGAAGCTTCAAAGACTCCCCCATTGACCCGTGCTGCTGATCTGGCCACAAAGGGACGAGCTCCCATATAAAGAGCCCTATTGAACGCAGAAGAAAAAAAAGACGCTCCATCCCCCCGGGGCTTCTTGCCACTCCGACGACCATTGTCTTCGGCTACTCCCATCTGAGAAGAGAAAAAGAAGAAAAGAAGAGAGCCCGTAAAAAGAGAAGAGAAGAGGGGTATGCGAATAGAGAGTGAACTGCAGGAGGGGAGGAGCTGGTGCTCTGTTCCCCGCCCCATCGTATCTTGTCTTCCCTCCGTTCTTCCCTTTTCTTTTGTGTTATCACGATGTATTAGCCCTTGGGGCTGCTCCCTTTTTGCAAGAATAGGAGAAAAGCTTGCCAGCTGTTCGTGGTGTATATGTGGTCCTTGGTGCATCCAATCTTTGCTATCTTGCGCTTTCCCCATACCCTTTATCGCTTATTGGTATAGCACTCCTTCTTCCCTCGCTCATCTTGTCACGAGAAGTGTCCCTCTCGTCGTCCATTTGATCTAACTCCTCTCCCTGTTAAGGAGAGCTCCTTCGGGATGGTGTTTCATGTGTTTACTCAATACGATGAGTAAAGCCCTGAGGCTAGAACCTCATACAAGGTCCCGCCTCTCTGGGTTTCTTAGTTCGCTGGTTCGTACCTCAGTCGTCATCCCCTCAGTTCCATGGGAGAAACTCCCCCCTTTGGCCTGAGTTGGGCCCTGCGGCCGTTGGCCTTCCCCCAGCCCACCGATCTAGCTGCTTGCTTCCCTCTGTGTGTTGATCTGGTGGCCCTGCCACTTGCTTCCCATCCGGTGGCCCAGCCACCTTGTAGTGATCCGGTGGCTGCCCACGGCCCTCCATCCGGTGACTCTCTTTTCCTCCTAATACGGTGGCCCCTTACCACCACTTGATACGGTGGCCATTGCCACCGTCTCATCCGGTGGCCTTGCCATCACCTCATCCGGTGACCCTTCTCACCGCCATTTGACCCGGTGACATTCGCCATGTGACCCGGTGGGCCCCTTTCTATGTATGCTTGGATCGTGAAATTATGTCCTTTTTCCTAAAGGTGTTGCCGCTTCTGTGTGCACTTGTATTTTTGGGGCACGTCATTCCTTGTGGATATATACCCACTTTTCTCCTCTCACATCCGGGTCTGGGGGAGATATTGTAAAATTTTTTACCAAAACAATATATATAAAAAATATAAAATAGAAGTAATAAATAAATAATAAATATATAATCTGGTTGTGTGCATTTGCTCTCCTGCAAGGTGACGAGACAGTGATTCACACCAAGGCTATATACCCAGCGTGCTTGATGTCGTGGGGCGTGAAGTTGTCTCTCTGCCCTGCCATATTGTGCTTGATTTATAAGACGCTTGGAGATCGCCACCATACTTGTCTCCCAAGGAATCTGCGGACTATAGGTCCACTTCACTTCTTTAATGCCTGGGTATGCTCCTTATTCCATGAGTTTGCTCCTCGGGTGCTGCAGTCATCTATTTTATTTCTAAGAATGTTGGAGTTTGCTGGTGCTGAGCCTCAACAGGCATCGGACCAGCTCTTTGCAATCAGGGAGCAGTTGACAAAAGTGCCCGTGAATGCCCCTGGAGCTTTACATTTCTAGAGTTTGGCTGCCCACTCCAACCCATTGGTAAATTGCCTGCAGGAATGCAAATTTGGTGAAGTGGAGGAATATATTCACCATGTTTCAGGCAGAGTCTGTACGAGACCATCTTTAGTGCCAGAGCTGGTAGACTGGGCATTATCTATCAGGCCCAGTGTTTTGGTCTTCGGGAAGGGCGGGAGCACATATCTGGAACCCTATTATCCCTTCCGGTTCGGCAGAAACTTCGGCTACGACCAACAAATTCCACCATCTTCAGCACAGTTTCCGCTGGAGAGTCGGTCGAGAGCAGGTTCGGCCGCAATTGAAGAAGCCCACACATGGTGGGACTATTTTCATCACCGTGAGGCTATTTCTTTCAGGGTGCCGTCTCCCAGGTGGTTCCCTCGTGTGACATCAGAATATATTAAATGGTGGAACGCCCACACCGCCTTCTACAGGCTTTCCCGAAATGACTACTGGGATCTTACAGAGCGTAAATTCCTAAATTCCCAACCTTCTCTGGTATTTGAGATCGATCCTCATCATTTGCAGAGATTGAAATCTCAGAGAGTACCTAAAGTGCAGGCTTACTTAGCTGCATGGAAATCTGTGAAGTGTAAGACATCCAAACTGCAGCCTGTGCTTCCTGAAATCAAGAAGGATGAGTTCATGGAGACTCTTTGGGGCTTATGTCGGGTTGGAAATGGCAGGATATCTTTGCAACAATTTTCACTGCCGGTTGAGGAGCCCATCACATCTCCCACTTCATGGCATCCGGAGATTGACCGTTTATGCCCTTATAGGACTTTTGTACGGAAGGAGGATCGGCGGCAAACTCTATATGCTCAGACCTCCTGGCTGTTTACTTTGTTGCGTATTCACGACCTTTCCATAACTGATAAAGCCGAGGTGATATTGGAAAGGCCTTTATTTACTACCTTCAAATACGTCGATGGATGGGGAATAAACCATCTTGGCTTATATTACAGTTTATCAGCTCATGGCCATGAAGATCTGGCAGTTCTAGTCGAACATTGTGCCACTATTGGTGACATCTGCTGGCTGGTTCGGGAGGGTGCGTCCAAGGATAAGGAACCTCCCTTGTATTATTGGTCTCTTTCTTCATTATATTCAGGCCCACCAGGTATATCCTGTCCTGTTCTACTCATTCTTTATCTTTGTTCATTTCTTCTTTCGGCATATATACATGTCTTCCGCATAATCCTGGGGGCTTGGGCGCGTGGCTGCTGGGCTAGGTTTTTTGAAAAAAAAAACTCTTTTTATTTCCCCCAAGGGTTTAGGCAGATCAGAGGTGGGGCAGAGAGAGAGAGGGCGGTCCCCCCTCTATTAAACCTGAATTTTTCCTATTTTTATCCTACGTTGACCAAGAGTAAGAGGACAAGAGGATACGCGGCTTGAGCTCGTTCACTGGGTGCTTGGGTGCATAGACTGAGGGGGAATTGACCCGCGTGCTTCCGCGTGACCTCGGGCTTCATCCTTCGCGACTCCTTCCACGCACGAGTACGGTGAATAGATCCTTGCACAAACTTTGCACTAGACTAGGACTGGGGAGGGCCGTGGGGCCCCTGGGCTGAGAGGGGGGCACGACCTCTAGGGAGTTCGCCCTCCCTGGAGCACAGCCGCGCCCTGGGGCGAACTTGCCCCGGGGGCGAGCCGTGGCCGCAGGGTTGGCCCTACCGGCGAGTCAAGTCATAGTTGCCGCTCGCAAGGTATTCAGGTAAATGCCAGACACACCTCGAGTTGTCAACTGCTTGAATAGGTGACTGGTGAGCCTCGGATTTGGCCCGGGGCTGAGGATATGAGCTCGTGGGAGCTGAGAAGAGGCACTTATGGGCACATGGGCCCGACCTCATGGTGCGTACCATGTTGCACGACGGGTTCACAGGGTAGTCTCGGGTTGGCCCGAGAGCTAAGGATACTCATCACCACGTATCTGAGGGTCGAGGGTAGCCCCGACTTGCTGGTGGGTTATTGTAGAACCCAACTGGTGTGCTAGAGCCGTGGGTCGGCCCACGGTCTACTATAGAAGGGCTAGAATATATGCGCCCACAAGGTGTTCGGGAAAATGCCCGTCACGCATGTGTGAGCCATAAATGCATGTTGTGGGCCTCCAAAGCCTGCGGTCGACTTAATTAAGTCTCCCTTTGACCTTGGAGGGTTAGAAGAAGGCATCTTGGGGTATGCCCCGGCCTTGTTGTTGGGTGCCACGTGGTACGACTTGTAGTTGGCGCGCCCCGGGGTTGGCCCGAGTGGCCGTGCAGAGCGCCGGCAAAGCCTGCAACTTAGTGGTCGGGAGTGGTCCCAATTAATTACTGATGTCTTCGTATGTCACGGCTAGCTAGCCGGGGCCATGGGTCAGGCCCACCGAGTTGCAGGAAGGGCTAGGTAGTCCATGCCTTGAAGGTGTTCGGGGAAATCCCCGAACCTCTATTCCTTGGCATTTTTGCTGGGGAATTATCTGGGCACAACATCCCTCTATGAAGAATAGAATGAAAAGAATCAAATTTTAGCTGTGTGTTCTTCCCCTTTGGGATCCGACTGAGAAACCCTAACTAGGGTTGGGACGGCTCGATTCGTCCACAAAGATGGAGCGTGAAGCTTCTGGTGCGTCCCTGAGATGGGGACGGGTGAGAGGCCCCATTCAAAGCCCACATTTCCCCACCACCGCTATCCCTCGACGCCATCATGTTCACCCCAAATCCTTCCACCATCATCATTCTCTACCTTGGAGGCTGATGGGGTCATCACCATCTGATCCCACACTTGGGGCCCGTCTTCTCACCACGGGGACATAAGTTACTAAAACTATTTTAGAACCCACTAAAATATTTTTCATAGTTTTTCTATTTTTTTAAAATTCCCCGCATTTAAAAAAATAGAAAATGAATAAAAATAAAAAAAACAAGTCAACGAGGGCAAGGTTCTCTCCCTCTGTTCAATTCTATTCCCGCTGCTGGATGCCCTAGTTTGACTCTCACCAGCGATCTCGTTGCCGATCATGATGGACCCAAGGGGCCTTCTGTGCCCCCCTCAACATCGGCTACCTCTTGTGCAATCCCTGCCCAAGCTCTTTCCTCGAACAAGCCAGTCAGTATGGAGCGGACCTTCGCAGAGGTGTTGGCTTCATCCTTGTCTCCATCGCTTGTGCTTGGATCGGTCCATGCTCCCGCCTACACGGATAGCGGGGAGCCTGCAGTGTTCTTCTCAAAGGAGGAGATCTCCCAAAGTCTGCTCCCGTTCTCTTTTGCGATTGTTGCTCGGACCCCTCGTGGCAGGCCCCCTTTTCGAGAGACTAGAAGCCACCTATCCAATAGATGCAAATTTAAAGAGGATTTCTTGATCAGTGCGCTTAACCCTCGTCATCTTCTTCTGAGGTTTAGCAATTATGAAGACTATTTGCAGCTTCTTCTCCGATATTCCATGTATGTTCAAGGCCGGCTTTTCCAGTTTTTTAAGTGAACGATGAATTTCTCTCCGAATGCTGATTCGTCAATACTTCCCATTTGGATTGCATTCCCCCGTCTGCTTGTTAATTTCTTTTTGGAGCCCTTGCTTCGCTCTATTGCTAGCAACATTGGTCCAATTTTGAAGATTGATCCTTCCACTCTCAATCTATCGAACACTACTACGATGAGGGTCTGTGTTGAATTGGATATTTCCAAACCCCATCCTCCACAGGTCTGGCTTGGATTTCCAGGCAAAGGGGCTTGGCAGGATGTCTGCTATCCAGAGTTGCCGGCCTTCTGTTCTTCCTGTGCCCAGATTGATCACTCTGTTTCTAACTGCAAATTGTTGGGATGTCAGCCTATTTTGACTGCAGCTAACCCACACTTTGCACCAAAATAATGTTGGCAACCGGTTGTGGCGAAAGGGACTGATGTTATCACAGGAAATGTTCAGGAGGTAGCTTCTGCCCCATCTAGTGCTAGAAATGTTTAGAAGGGTACATCCCTAATTTTGAATTCCAATTTAAAGGATACCACTGTCGAGATAAGGGATCTCCCTGTAATGGAAAATTTGCCTTCCTCTTCGGCTGGGAGACTGGTGTCATCTCATTCAGCACCTCAACATATTAACGATGTTTCTTTATTGGGAGCCTCTCCCCTGGTTCCAGAGCTTGAGCCTGTGAGTGTGGTCATACACACTTCTGCTTTGGATCCTAACATTGATGTTCAATTTCCTCATCGGGAACCACCTTCATTCCAAACAGTTGGATCGACTGGAATAATTGCTCCTGTCCTTGAATTGCATATTGTGGATGTTCACCGAGGTACCAAGGGTAAAAGCATAATACAAGATGATAATATTCAAGTAGAAGATACTTCTCAAGTGGATGAGACTCAACTTCGGAGACAGGAAATAACTTCCTCTGCTGATATTACTGCAAGGACATAAATAAAAGTAAAAGTACATAAATACAAAAATAAAATGTGGACTCATGGGCTCGATTCCCATCACTTGGCTGACTCACTTTGCGTGACGCTTCCTTCCTCGGCTACTATCTCCTCTAAAGGTCGATCCTCCCGAGATGACATTGATGTGAACCCCTTGGGGATGATTGTCGATTTCTTCCACGGGGTCCGCTAGAGCATCCCATCGCTCGGCCACATACTGGGACAGGTGGCCACGGTCAACAAGACTCTTTATCTCATCTTTAAGTTGCTGGCAGTCCCCAATGTGGTGGCCATGGTCGTCATGGAGCAGGCAATGCTTCCGACGATTACGCAACCTAGGATCCGTCTTCATCGGCTCGAGCTAGCCGAGTAGACCTGAGTCCTTAATTTCTCGATATATCTCACAAACAGGGGTGGATAGGGGGGTGTAACGCTCGAAATTACGGGGCAGCTCCTTATGGTCACGCTCGCGATTCCTCCTCTTCCCCTAGTTGGAGGTCTGTTCGGATGGCCGCTTTCTATCCCCCTCTCTCCCCTGACCGGTGGAATCTCAACTGGCGGTGAGAACCTCCTCGCACTCTGCATGGCGTAAAGCTAAAGACACCAGGTCAGCCAGGGTGACGGGGGGATAGGGCACCAATTCTCGTTGGAGCCCTTCATCGCAGGTACCCCCAGTCAGTGCTGTGATGGTGGAAGCCACGTCAAGACGGGAGATGCGCAGGGCCTCAGCCTTGAAGCGGTTAATGTAGGCTCACAGCTTTTCTTCCGGAGCTTGCTTAAGCGCCAGCAACCCCGCAATAGACCATGGGGTTCCGCTCCTAGCAAAACTTTCCTTGAACAGTAGCTCGACCTATCCAAAACTGGTGACACTTCCGGGGGCGAGAGCTCAGAACCAGGCATGAGCTCCTTGAATTAAGGTGATCACGAATGCTCAGCACTTGACGACATCCATTGCCCCATGCAGAGTCATCAGGGTGTCAAAGCTGTCGAAGTGATCAGCCGAGTCACCCAGATCATCATAGGATTTGAAGGCCAGGAGAGACGCCCTTGGGGATATCTCAGCCTCTAGGATCTCAGGGGAGAACGAGGATTAATCCTCATCCTCTTTAGTCACAGAACTTTGTTATAGGGCACGAAGAGCGCGCTCCTATTCGGCAAATCTTCGCTCGAAGTCCCGAAGTTGAAGAGAAAGCTCTGACTGGGCACGGGATGGTGCCGGGGGGCTTTGGGCACGTCGTCAGTCTCTCCCCTTCTGTTCTGTGGTTGGGGCCGCCATCTCCACTGGTTGGTGAGGCGCTTCCACCCCATTCCTTCTTTCTCGCGGATGGGAGGAGGCTTCTTGTTCCGTAGGCGGAAGCGGAGATTGGGAAGGACCACCTGCCCCGCTCCGGATGATACAGCCTCCTTGAAGAATAAAGCAGCTTCCGACAGTTAGCCGAGAGGCTTCTGCATGGGGGGCTTGCCCGGGAGTGTTGCGACTGTTCCTCCCTGGCCAGCTGGGCCCTCATCAAATCGACGAGGGTGTCCAGTTTAGTGTTGAGCAAGCGGAAGGCTTCTGGGTCCACCGTGATAGGTTGTTACGGGGCCTCATCAGCCTCTTGGGTGACTTCCTCGAGTTCTTAGTATTGGTAAATCGATGATATCGATTTATCGGTATCTGGATCTCCTGGGTTGTTAAAGTTGTCCTCTACGCTCTGGAGATGCCCAAGTGCCTCACCTGGGAGTATCCTTCGCTCGGACCCCCAATAGACAGGGCATAACTCTCGGCGAGAATCTTGCCATCGCTCAAAGAAGGGGAACTCGAAGGGACGGGGAAGAATAAAGAGTCCTCCTCTGGAACATAATGCCCCCAGGTCCCTCCAGATGCCCTGTCTCTGTGGGCATGTGTGTAACATGCTTAATTCTATGATTTTGATGATGTCTACCTGTGGAGTCATTGATAAGTCTGACATGCATTTAATGATGTCAACGCTATACATTTCATGTCAACACAGGCAATGAAAATAGCCTCATGCATTTTAGGTCAACACAAGTAATGAAAATGGCCTCATGAAAAGGCACAGAAATCAAGGTAGGAGATAATACTGATAGGTGCATAGAAATCGAGACAACTAGTTACACAAAATTCAATGCAGGTGATCATATTAATAGATGCACAGAAATCAAGGCAACAGGTTGCACAAAAGTTCAAGAACAAAGGTTGGTGCAGCGGCTACTGTTCACACATGAAGGTTGGGGCACATTAATGCCTTGTTCATATTGGTCAGTGCACGTTCATGTCTAAGTCATAGAAGGTCAGTGCACATTCATGTTTTATTCATATAGGTCGGTGCACCTTCATTTTTCATCATATAGAGGTCGATGCTTGTTCATACCGATTACATGTCAAGGTCGATGCACATTCGTCCTGTTGCATGGTAAGGTCAATGCACCTGCCGAAGTTGAAGAATTAAGGTCGACGCACATTCATGTTTTGAAAAAGTAAGGTCGATGCACCTCAAGTCTTCACAGAAGAAAGGTTGATGCATATATTTACCCCAGTTCAGAAGGTCGATGCATGTTTGCAGTCTGATCAAAAGGTCGATGCATGTTTGCAGTCTGATCAGAAGGTCGATGCATGTTTGCAATCTGATCAGAAGGTCGATGCACATTTTCATAAGGGTCGATGCACATTTATAAGAAAGGTCGATGCACCTCAAGTCTTCATGTGAAAGGTCGATACACATTTTGCCTTCACGTTACAAGGTCGAAGCACATGCTAAACTCAGGTCGATGCACATTCATGCATTGAAGGAGTCAGGTCGGTGCGCATATTGAAGACCTGCAACTAAGGTCAGTGTACATGCTGAAGACATGAAGACTAAGGTCGGTGCACATCTGCATTATAGCCTGTAAGGTCGATGCACCTCATGCTAGCACACTACAAGGTCTGTGCACATGTTGAACTAAGGTCGGTGCACATCTACATTTCTGTTCAAGAGGTCGGTGCACATGCAGAGGTCCTGCAAGTCAGAGCACATGCAGAACCAAGGTCGGTGCACATGTTCTATCTTGCACATTAAGGTCGATGCACATGTTGTATCTTGCATTCTAAGGTTGAAACACATGTTGCATATTGTTCATTCAGGTCAATGCATATGTAGAATCTAGTCTGTGCATCTCGTGTACACGTCCCGGAGCTTCCAGAATGGATAAAAGGACATAAAGCCCCTTTTTCTTCTTTCTGATTTGCTATTGGACAAACAAGGAATCAATGGGGTCTACGTGACTTGAAAGAGATCAATGTAGTAGTTAGTGAAGTAAGCCCGACTGCGTCCACGTAGTCTCTATACTACGTTGATGCCTTAGTGACTTGAAAGGCTTCTTAGTCTTGAAGACAGGTTCGTCAACTGCTGCGTCCACGCAGCCAAGCTGCTGCGTTGACCCCTTTGCTTGAAGTTGGTATGACCCTATAATGATGTGTGCATGCATGTGGTGTGGAGACCCTACCAGGGGATGCTAGATGATGGCCAGCCCTGGGTGGTAGCTGGCTGACCTCTGTTTGGGCGTAAGATTTGGCTTCACTCGCTGAACGAGATCTACCCAATAAGGCTTTGCCTGGTGATGAGGGCCTTAGGGTTACACCAGGAGTGGGTGGAGGTGACAGAGCCTCGCGACATCAGGCAAAAGTCTCGAGGGTGGACTACTCTGACTGACTGGAGGTTGCGCTTCCCCAAGTAATATGTAGACTAGTGGACAGGAGGCACTCCAGTCGTTTCTCATGTGTAGGACAACTCGACCTACCTGCAATGATACTGGGAGACATATGTAGGTCAACCTCAGATGAGGCAAGTGGGGGTATGTATGCTATAAATATATGTTTTTTGTTATTCCTATATAGATGCTAATTTAAATGCTATGAATGCAGGATGCACGTGATGCTATCGTCATAGATCTATAGGCTCATCTATGTGATACTGAGGCCTAACTTGCAGCCACACATGCAGCTTTAGAGACCCTGGTGAGTATGCATGATATCTATAATAATGATTATTCCTGAATATTTGATGTTTAACCACTAACAATCTAAATTAATACAGCATGCCTAGCAGGGAGCAGCAGCAGGAGGAGCAGGAGGTGCTTCTTCCAGCTTGAGGGACCCAACTACTGACATAGCTTCGCTTGAGGAGCGTCTTACTGGAGCAGTTGCACATGCCAAGGCGGCAGAGATGGACTTAGCTACATAGGTTAGTTCACAATAAGAATATTCATGCATGCATTTATTTCCTCATGGAAAATATTTATCTTTCATTTCGTACTTATGTTATAAGGATGTTGAATTCTGCAGGTCAAGGAGTTGCACGCGACGCTTACTCGAGCTGCCCTGGCGGTCACTTGTAGACATGCCGAAATTGACATCATCTTGAGTACATCTCATATTGCCTTGCAATGCCCCAATTTGGCCCTTAAATCGACTTATTTGAGTGGTTTCCCTCATTTTTCTTGATTATTCAGCTTTTTATTTTTTTCATATTTTTTCTGATTATTTTAAATTATTTTCCAAATTTTCAATGCCCTTTTAAAATTGATGTCTGCCCCAAGTAGATGTCATTTAAGAATTAGTGTCTACCTGAATAGAAGCCAATTAACCCAAAATTGGTGTCTCCCTAAGTAGATGTCATTTAAGAATTAGTGTCTATCTGAGTAGATGCCAATTAACCCAAAAGTAGAGTCTACGTGAGCAGATGCCAATTTAAAAATAGGCATCCACTAGAGTGGCCTCTCCCTCGGGGAATTTCAGGACTACCCTGCGTCGGCCCTACCTCTGGCTACTCTAGCTGCTGGAGTGTCAATTCTGGATGCACCATCAAAGTATAGCTGCCACAAGGTGGGAGGCACTTGGTCGGCTTCCAGGGTCTTGTCTTTAGGGAGTTCTATCTCTAGTGGACAGTCATTAGGTACTAGGTGCACAACAAAGAAGTCTGTGATAGCTTGGCCTTTGACAGCTCTCTGGGGCCCATAGGAGATATCAAACTCCATGAGAATCACTGCCCACTTGCCTAAGCAGCCTTTGAGTGCCGATTGTGATAGGATGTATTTCAACAGATCCGCCTTAGATATCAGCTTTATCTCATGCGACAGCATATAGTGCCAGAGTTTCTTGACCGCGAAGACTAGCACCTTCTCAATGAAAGTATATTTATCTTCAGTTCTGACCAGTCTTTGACTGAGGTAGTAGAGGGCTTGCTCCTTCCCTTCTTCATTATTCTGGGCAAATATTGCCCCCAGGGAGTAGTGTGTGGCTGCTATATACAGGATCAATGACCATCCTTTCACCGGTGTACCTAGCACTGGAGGGGCTTTCAAATAGTCCTTCAGCTTGTCAAAAGTTGTTTGGAATTCTTCATCCCAATAAAAGGGAACATCCTTCATCATCAACTTGTGAAAGGGGTGACACCGCCATGACAAATTGGATATAAACCACTAGATATAAGCCAGACGGCATTGTAGAGATCTCAGCTCGGAGAGGTTCTTTGGTGAAGATAGCTCCTGAATTGCCTTGATCTTTGCGGGGTCTATTTCAATTCCGCGATATCTAACAATAAAGCCAAAGAATTTGCCACTCGACACTCCGAATGCGCACTTCATGGGGTTCATCATGAGTTCATACTGCCTGAGCCTTTGAAATATGACTCGGAGGTCTTGTAGATGGTCCTCTTTTTTTCTTGGTCTTGACCACTAGGTAATCTATGTATCACTCGACCTTGTGGTAGAGCAGCTCATCAAATATTCTGGTCATTGCACGCTGGTAAGTCACGCCAGTGTTCTTCAATCCGAACGGCATCCTTTTATAGTGATAGATGTCCTTGGGGGTTCGAAAGGCCGTATGGACCCAGTCATGCTCCGTGATCTATATCTGATTATAACCCGATGACCCATCCATAAATGATAGAGCTTCGTGGTCGGTTGCGGCATCGACCATGACTTCCGTTATTGGTACTAGAAAGTCATCCTTGGGGCATGCTTTATTCAGATCTCGAAAGTCCATACATATCTGGATCAGCCCATTCTTCTTTTTTATGGGCACAAGGTTAGCTAGCTACGTGGTGTATTGATTTTCTTCGACGAAACTCACGTTAATGAGTTTATCTACCTCTTTGCACATCTGAGTGATGAGCTCTGGTCTCATGCACCATGGCGACTTCTTTACTGGCTCGGCCTCAGGGTTTATAGCCAGCTCATCTGTGAAACTATAGGGTTAAGTCCTGGCATCTCCTTGTAAGTGTAGGCAAAGCAATCTTGGTATTCTCATAGTAATTGGATATATAACTTCTGTTCTTCAGACGATAGTTGAGCACTGAGGAAGGTCGGCCTCGGATCATCCTCATCTCCCAGGTTGACTTCTATTAGCTCGTCGACCGTGGCTTGGACTCCATCTTCTATTTTCGAGGACGCTGGCTAGACATCAACGAAGTTCAGAATTTCATCTTTGAGCTTAAGCACCTCGGTCCCTTCCTCTTGCTTCCCCTAGACCTCGTCAAGAGCTTCTAATTCAGTTGGTGGTGGCTGTATGAATTGCTCTGTCAGCAAGCCCTCTGGGGTTGTGGTTTTAGCAGATGCGCTAGTAGTTTTAACCTCTACTGGTGTGTCGGCAACCCTGAAGGATTGACAGTTATTTCTTGCTTAGTTGGAGGAACAACATTGCAACTTTGTGGCATATGAAGACAACTCTACCCCCTTGCCTTCTTAAATCACCCTGCCTTTAGTGAAGGTGGCCCATTCTTTTCCAGCAACGGGCATTTTTCGATCAGTTTCAGCAGAAACTTCCTTGATAGGTATAAGAGGTGGTGATATCTCTGCCACGGGAGAGCTATAGGAGAAGGATAGCCCTGCTTCCTCAATATCTTTGGCTTTGCTACTACTGGCCATGTCAAATTTAGCTTGGAAAGTCGTTTCTTCAGGGTAGACCTGCTCCCAACACCTGCAAGAAGTTATGGCTTCTGATTCTAAGTCTTTCGACTGAGCTGACCCTGTATGTTTAGCTTCCGTCGAGTATTCATCAAAAGTTGCCCCCAACAAGCTGTCTCCTGTTGGGAAGAAAGTGGAGATGGTATCCACTTCATAGCGCCCACTGTAATAATATTCTTCAAGGGTGAAGCCCAACCCCGGATGTTGGGAAACATGTCTTAACTCTTTGTCTAGGCTAGCAGGATACCAAAGCCTTTAGAATACTTCTTTCTCCTTGTGAGGTTGGTCGGAGGGGATATGTTACTTTTGGAACATCTTAGCCATCCAGTTTGTTGTGAACGTCAGCCCCTGGATGGGGACTAACTGGTTTTCTATATCTTCAGGGAGATGACAGTCTATGTCTTCCTATATAGGGTGTTCTACAGCCGTGTAGAACAAGCTGCTGGGGCCTTCAGACTGTGCCACCTCCCATGTTCTGAAAGGCTCGACAGTGACATTATCGAGACTGAGTATTGGCCTGGTAAGACCTTCCGAGATCTTAATATGGCCATGATGCTGATCGACCTTGGCTTCATTAGCTTCAGAGTAGGTGGCAGGAGGTGCAGCTCTACCTATGTCCCATGTGCTAGCAATATGTGAAACCATCTTGGGATTGACATACCCTGGTGGCGGTGGTGGGAACTAGTCATCGTTGGATGTGCTTTTTGATGCCCTGGTCGGGGTCTTGGTTTTGGAGGTCTTTTGTGACTACTCTGCATACAGAGAAGCGTCGAGTAGATGACACTCAAATACTTCGAATGGGTGGAGGTCAGCAAATATCATCTCCTCCTTCCCATCTTGGTTGTACTTAATACATTGATGTCGCGTGGATGGCACCCCAAGGTTTTCATGCAACCAGGGGTGGCCAAGTAGTGCTTTATACGAGGTGCTGGAGTTGATAACATGAAACTACACCCTCGTAGTGAAATCTGCCATATTGAGTGTAAATTTTGCCACTCCCAATAGCACTTCAAACTTTTGGTTGAAGCCGACGATGCGTATATCTCTGACTTTGTCGAGGCGCATATTAAAGTAGTACCTCAGGTATATTCTATACGGCAGGATGTTGACGGCTGCTCCGGGATCTACCAGAAATCTGTTTAGTTCCCGACCATTTAACTGCCCCTTCATGTACAACGGTCTATTATGGCTGATAGTAGGGAGTAACATGTCCTCTTGAGTGAAAGTCACATTAGCTTCCGACAGTGTTTCGGCCAAACACGTCTCATATTGGGCAGGCGTCTAGAGAGTAGTGATGATCGCCTATCAGTTCTCTTCCCTCAGGGAGAGGATCTCCCAGATAGTGAACCTTGCCGAGAGCTTTTTAAGTAGCTTCATTATCCTACTTCCAGCTTGGACATAGGATAACTTCATTTCTTCTTCCCATCTATGTTTATAAGAGCCTTGCGCTGCGGCCCCTGACAGACCTGCTTCATCGGACTCTGAGTCTGCACCTTCCTGCTAGGTGTCATCCTCTTGTTGTCCCTTGCTGCCTGTCGCTTGGCTGGTCTTGTCTTCATCTGGAGCACCAGAAGGTTGCTGAAGCTGCGGGTGAGTGCCCCCGACCACAGGGCTGGCACCTTGACATGGCTGCTTACCCTTTGTCATTTTCAGAAATTCAAGGAAGGAAAGGATGATGGTGCTGCCCCCACTCTGAGTGTACAACCATGAAGGAGGAGGGATTTGGGTTCCCATGACCTCTAGAGGGGGTATCTTATAGGGCTGCTCTCCCCTGAAGATGATGTTGTGGTTGGCGGGTGACTGGCGCCCCCATTTTCGGCCTGCTTTTAACATATTGTCACTTCTGATAAAAACTCGGCAGCATCTCCCCTTGACCTGGACGTAAGGGGGATACAGGGAACGCACCCACATGGAGTGGTGGAATCGAACAATTAGAGGTGGGCGTCCGAAGATGGCAACACCTTTGATAAGACATTAGAAAACTCGAGGAAACCGACGGAGGGAAGACCTCTCTAAGGCTGGTTGGGGGTGTACCGGCCAAAGACTGTGCCGGTGAAGAGGTGTAGGGGTCAGTGCACCGGCCAGGGAGGCTGTGCCAAGCTGGGGGCATACCGGTCAAGGAGTGGTTAGCATGTGTCGGTGAAGGCATTTGAGGGTGGTTCAAGGCCAATGTGAGGGAGAGGGCCGTGAGGGCTGGGGGGTTTGGTTTAACTTACCAGGGGGCTTTAGTTGGAGGAGGAAAGGCCAGGGGCTGGGAGTTTAAGGCGGTCTGGGGGACAAGGACCAATGGTGGTGTTGGGGCTTGGGCTCTCAAAGAAGGAGAAGGGGGCTCCCCTCCATGACGAAGGGGCGAGGGTGAAGGTCAGAGATCCCTCAAATAGAACCAAGCCACTAGGGGAAGAAGAAAGACGGTGGAAGAGCACACAGGGGGGGGAACCCGATCCAATGAGAAATAACACCAACGATGAGAGTATGAAAAGAACAAAAGACAAAGGGTTTTATTCATGGCAAATGAGAACCAAATACATCATGAGTAAGAAGAGGAAGAAGAAAAACAAGGAAAAGAAAAAAAGAGAGGAATGGGGTTGAACAAGGGTGACGGCCCCCTACTCTTCCCCTTCCCCTGCTACATTTCTCTCTTGCTCTCTCTCTCTTACTCTCTTGCTCTCTCTTTGGTGGTGATCATCGGAGAGGCTCCTATGGCGGCGCCTCTTCTTCTTCTTCTCTTCTTACTCTTCTGCTTCTTCTCCTCTTCTCTTTTGTGTATATTCCTCTCCCTCTTTCTTGCCTCTTCATCTGTATCCTTGTGTGTTCATCGGAGAAGACGCTTTTTGTACTCCCAGCGGCTGGGAGCCTTTGGACGTGACCGACGGGGGGAGGGAGTGTGGGGCATTGATGAAGATTTGATTTGGGCATCCTTGGTGAGAAGGGGGGTAGCCAGCGTGCCACCTCCGCCATTCGACACCTCAGCGTGGCCATTACGTGCCAAAAATCTATAGGGGGGTGGCGTAAGGTCTCCCTTGCCGGCCACGTCATTGGGGACGGCTAGGGCACACCGTTGAAGGCTTGCACGGGGGTACCACTGAAGAACGTAAAGAGGGCCTGCCGCTGAAGGGGCGCGAGGGCGTGCCGCTGAAGACCTTGCAGGGTGTACAACTGAAGGCTTTGCTGGGCGTGCTGCTGAAGGCTTCGCTGGGCATACCACTGAAGCCTGCGAGGGCATAATGCTGAAAACTTCACTATGTGTGCCACTGAAGGCTTCGCTGGGCGTGCCGCTGAAGAGTTTGTATGGGCATGCCATTGAGGCCTTGGCGAGGGTGCCGTGGAAGTGGATTTGGGCCCATTTTGAGCCTAATTGATGATCCACTTAGTTCTCTTTGGGGTCCACGAGTTGTGAGCCCCCTAGGGGTTGGGACCGTTATAGTCTATGGCTTAGAATTTTAATAATATTAAAACTCTTTTGGTCTATTATCCACCTAATTATCCTTTTTAAGGTGTAATTATCCCTAAAATCCGTGGATAAGTTAAGTAACCTTCTAGAATATGGGCTAAACTTATTGGGTTTAGTTTTTTAATTCATTTGGGCCTTATTTATTAAGGCTAGGTTACTTAATTAACCTAGTTGGGCTTTATAAATTAATTCAATTTAAGCCTTATAATTACCTCTTTTTCTTCTCCGCTGCCCCTGCACAGCTCGAAGTGGTTTGGAGAATTTTTTGGTCTCCACATGGCTCCCTCCTTTTTGCTCTTCTTTACTTCCTTTTCTTCTTCAAGCACCCAGCCCCTTCGAACTCTCTTCTCCTTCTCTCCTTTGTCTCTTCGGACCTTGAGTCCTTTTTAAAGGAATGGATGTGAGCTCCTTCTTCATCCTCGTATCCTCCTCATTGTTGGATGCTACATAGGCTCATGTGTAGGGGGAGCACAGAGGGTAGCGGGGGTATCTTCCTGGGGTTGGCTGAGGCCGACTGGTGGCGATGTCGCTGCCATTTGTAGCTCCGTAGTGGTTCTTGAAGGTTGCCATTTTGGGGGGCTTGAGGTGACCGGACAAGTCCTCTCGACAGTCTACCGGCAAAGCCCAAACTTTACCTTTGGTTAATAAGGCAGACGATCCGCTTAAGCAGGAGTTCTTCGATGGCCCACTGAATCGGTATTAAATGCCTTGTCGGGGCCGCCAGGTGAGGGCAGAGGCCGTCGGATTGCTTCCCTCTCTCTTTTTTCTTCTGCCGCCGGATCAAGGGTGGCCCTACCTCCGAATCACCTATTGTTCTTCTTCCCTTTTTGTTTTCTACCGCCGGATCAAGGTGGCTTCATTTCTTTTGTTTTCCATTTTGTTTTGTCTTCTTTATCCGCTGGATGAGGGTCGCATGAGACCCTGCTGGTTCAAGGGGGGTGGCCTTGCCGCCGGTTCAAGAGGGGAAGGCCACCGATTCAATCTTTTCTTTCCCTTTTCTTTTCTAATTATTTTTTCACCGCTACTTTTGGCTTCTTCTGGAACTAGATCAGGGGGTTGCCCTGCCAGTTCAAAGGGGGTAGCCGTCGAATCACCCTTGTATAGGTGCATTGGCGCACCCAGGAAGTTGCATCGACACACCAGGTCAGACCCCCTTAGAAGGCTACAGGTGTCTTCATATATGAGTCGATGCACTCAGGCAGTTGCGTCGACACATTCCATTGGTCACTTTGCACCCTCATGCGTGCGTCATCATGTGTGCATCGACGCACTCAACGAGTTGCGTCGACACATTCTTCTCTTCTTCTTTCATTGCCCTCGTTCAGCTCAGAGGGGCTTGATGCTCTTGATGGCGAATTTCAGGTGTGCACAGGTGCATAGCATGGTGGTGCTGTGACCGTGAAGTCCTACCCGTTGGGTGAGTTCTTTCCCCTGAGTTCTGTGCTCTGTCCTAAATTTTGAAAATGAAATTTCTATAAGGAGAGGAGGACTCTAATGACCTGGATTTTCGGATCAAGTTTACGCGGGTTGTAGATCGTGTCCGAGTGGATTTAACAAAAGACATACATTCTATATAGCATAAAAAAAAGAGAAGAAAGAGGGGTAGTACAATCGAATCCTAGGCTCGCTCCCCTCTAGAGCCACCAGGTGAGACTCAGCAGCTGCACGCTCTACCTCCAAAGTCGACGCAAGCTATACGCTAGCCTCGGTCATGGTCGCAGTAGCCCACCACTCAGCTCTAGCGAGCACCAAAGTTTGCAACTGCTCCTTTAAGGCCTTCTGCAAAGCCTCGGTCTGAACCTCCGCCTCGCCTAGACGCATGGTGCGGTCTTGAAAAAATGACACAGCTGCATCGACGCGTCCCCTCTGCTCAGCCGCGACTGACGTAAGCTGGACCAGCTGCTCCTGTGCCTCTTAGGTAGCTGCTAGCCACCGGGCTCTCTGCTCCTGAGCCTCTAGAAGTCGCAGGTACTCTGCCCAGATGTCGGCCAAATCGAACATCCAGAGCTCGTGCGGGAAGCCAAGGCTGTGGTAGCCCTGGGTACAGTCCCTCAACCGCTGCCTAAGCTCCTCTAGAGAAGGTAGGGGGTCCCCTCGTAGGTAGCCTCAGGCTCGCTAGAGCAAGGCGGCGCCCACGCTCGCATCCAGCAGTGGCTCTGGCGGGCAAGGGCACGTAGGCCACTCAACCCCTAGGTCCAAGGAAGAGTGGCCCATTTCAGCCAGCACACCAGTAGGGCCTGCACAATCCCACCAAGTGTAAAGGGAAATAAGTAACATCCAAATTTTCCTTTGACAAGACAAGGTGGAAAACCTGATAAAAGTCTCAGCCCTTACCCAGTGTGGCTCCCGCCTTGCCTGTAGCCTCCACAGCAGGGGTCAGTGAGGGCAACGTTTCCTATGCATCGGCAACCTCACCCGCTGGGGTCAGAGAGGGCAAAGGCTCACCCGCGATCTGGTCATCCTCGGTGGCCATCGGCGAGGTAGAAGGCTCCTCCCGACTGCTCTCGGTAGGAGTCGGTATGCACTCCCCTTCAGACTCCAGACCTGGTCGTAACACCATAACATCAATACTCGACCGTAAAGACAGAACCAAAGCCGATGGGGAGGAGAGAAGGACCCCTATATACCTTCCAATGTCGCCTCCATCTCGACGTCCCCAGTAGAAGCGGCCTCAGAAGGGGAAGAGCTCGAGCTTGAGCTATCTTCTTTCTCCATCACCACACTGCCGCTACTCGAAGAGCCAGACGAAGCTTCCGACGAGCTCCTAGATGCAGGCAAGCCAGAGGCACCTGCAGATCAACGAATCAAGCCAAGTCACTACCCAATCTAGCCTTATATGAAAACAACTCATCGCCTAGGGGTTTCAGACAAGAAACTCACCAATAGGGGCACCCCCTTTGGAAACCCCCTCAATATCGATGATCACCTCGTCACCCCCAATCAAAGCTGCGGCAGGGGGCTCACCCACTACTACCCCAACCATGTCATGGGAGAGCTCACCCTCTTCCAGGGGGGAGGAAGCACCTATAGCCAACACCAAAGAAAGCTTAGCATCAACGGGCAAACCAGAAAGCCCACTACAATTGACTAAGTGCTCAGCCACGGACCAGAGGGCCCCACACTAGAGGACCCGACCAGTCCCCTTTATATTGTTATTATTATTATTATATGTATATTTGTTGCTCCTTTTTTTTATT
This sequence comes from Amorphophallus titanum, assembly GCA_024336825.1. Lineage (NCBI taxonomy): Eukaryota > Viridiplantae > Streptophyta > Magnoliopsida > Alismatales > Araceae > Amorphophallus > Amorphophallus titanum. Next base: position 1,904,777 of record JANBPO010003310.1, read on the forward strand.
TCATTAGGGAGGAGTGGGCCGTTGAAAGGCCTAAAAACAGGCGTACCGATGAAGAAGAAAGGTGTGCCGGCGAAGGGCGTGCAAAGGGTGTACCGCTGAAGTGGTGGGGAGGGTGTACCGCTGAAGAGTGGTTGTGTGTGCGTGTGTGTGTACTGCTAAAGGGGTTAAAAGGGAGGGTGTACCGGCGAGCGATTTTCAAGGGGTGTGAGAGAGAGGGCTCGTGTAGGGTGTGCACGGGGTGTACCGATGAAGGGGCGTGGTTCGAGCAGGAATGAAGGGGGGAGAGAGAAAAGAAGAGAGCTCGTGCAGGTTTTGAAAGAAGGGGATAAACCCCGTGCACCTTTGAGGAAACAATGGTACGGGCAGGAATTGTTTCAAGCAGAGGAGGAAGAGGCTGAGCGTGCTGATGAGGGATACAGGGCCCACTCCTCCCAATTATTTTTAAGGGCTTTCTTTTCTTCTCTTTTTTTTTTGACTTTGGTCCAGCCTTGTACAACTTGCTCCCTTTTTAATTCGAGGTGTTTAATTATCGCCCAGTTTAAATTCCCATGATGCCCATAGTTCATTTATCTTAATGAACATAATTTGCCAGTTACTGTGCCATTTGCTTATTAACTCTCCTCAGTCCATGCCACATCGTTATTATTTACCCTTTTTCTGACAAAAATTTGGCAGCATCTCCCCTTGACCCAGGCGTAAGGGAGCAGCGGGGGACGCGCCCACACGGAGTGGCGGAACCCAACAATTGGAGGTGAGCGTCTGAAGACGGCAACACCCTGGACAAACCTCGAAAAATGGGAAGGGAGCAGTGAAAGGAGGGCTGGAGGACAAGCTATGGACACTGGGATCAAGGGGCAAGGATTAGTGTACCGGTCAAGAAGCCCAAGGGGTGTACCGCTGAAGAGCTAACTGGAAGGCTGGGTTGCACCAGCGAAGCACTGTGCCGGTAAAGGGCGTTAAGGTGCAAGAGGTGCGCCAGCTAAGGGTCGTGCCGGTGAAAGAACTGAAGGGCAATAAGGTATACCGGGGAAGAGAATGGCATGGGTGTGCTGGGTGAGGAGGTCAGGCCAATGAAGGAGTTGATGAGCTGGAGGTGTGTCGGCCAGGGAAGGCTCAAGGTGTACCGAGGAAGGTGTAATCGAGGTGCATCGCTGAAGGAAAAAGCCAAGGGCGTGGAGGCCAGACGCTTGGCCAGATGGAGTGGGCTAAAACAAACGAGGGGGCAAGCCATGAGAGGGGTTTCTAGTTCTTGGCCCAGCTAGAGAGGATGGTTCAATGGGGGAATGGAGATGACGACTGGGTATTTGAAGAGGCTAGGGAGGCACGGCAGGGTGAGAGTGAGGACGCCCTCACCGTAGACAACAAGAGCACCGACGAGGAGACAAGAAGAAACCACAGATGCAAACGTGAACACAACGAAACGGCAGAAGTGGCAAAAGGCCAAGGCCCTCATTCATGCATGATACGAAGTGGGATTACAGCAAAGGAGGGAAGAGGGAGATAAGAACGGAGAAGAAGGGGAGGAAGGGGTTGGGAAGAAGGAGCACACCAAAAGGCTCTTCAATCTTTGCCTTAAGAACAAGTTGATATCCTTGCCGGACCCAAAGAAGCCGGAGGATGTCAATAAATCGGATGACTCCAATTATTGCGTATATCATCGCATATTGGGTCATACCATTGAAAATTGCTACGTCTTCAAAGCTGAGGGAGAGAAGATGATTCAAAACTGACTCATCACGATGAAAAGCAATTTGGTAGATCCTCCGCAACCCCATGCCTGGGATCGACCGACACGCTCGGCCAATGTAATTCACCATTCAAATAACAGGAGCTTCAGGGCTGCAGTATTCATCTTTCCCGGCCAAGAAGCATCTGAGGCCGGTCCCAGCCAAGCAAGACCCACGTTGTGGTATCCAAGTTGGAGGCCGTCCCATCAATGTTCTTTCCCGAAGGAAAATACCAAGAAGATATTTGATCGCCTACTTGAAGATGGGTGAATCTTGGTACACGATCCACCACCGGGTTACACTGAGGTCGAGAAAAAGCATCCCCGGTACTGTGAGTACCATGCCACAATATCTCATCTCACTTGGGAGTGTGAAGAGGTACAGGATCTTATTGAAGTTCTTATTCAAAGAGGCGAGATTGATATCCATGGCGACAGTATCGCGCTAAAATGTCTGCGGGAAGCTGTTGAGCAGACCTTAAGCCAACCTTCCAATATAGAGAGCCCGCCTCGATCTCCTACCCGAGAAAAATCAAATTTTTCTGTAAATATAATTCACAAAATCTCGGGAAAGAGCTAGACGAGGTCTATGATAAACGAGTTTCAACCACTCCTCTCCGCGAAGCCACAAGAAGCATCACAGAGGGGCATACCCCTTTTGATGTCTGAATGTTTCGCCATCCGAAAGGCAGTTAGAAAGATTAAAAGGGAAGTCCGTCGCCTACGACACAACCAACTGGATTTACTCCGGCTCATGGAGCGAATTAAAGATCGGCTGTCAGCGCAGACTCCAGCCCCTTTACCACGGCCCTCCGTCCCAGTCTCTACCCGAAACTCGAAAAATACGGTAGAGCCTCGAAGGTTGCGGAGGACTGAAGGATGGTTGTCCGATAATTCGGCAAATCCTCCTATCAATCACGCCACGCGGAAGCTATACTCCTTCCCTCAGCATAGAACCTTGGAGATATTCCATGTGTCGCAGGGAAAGGCTGATATGGCTCCCCACGCTTGGCAATGACCCTGACACTCCCGTGGCATTTCGGCACCACTACTGCCTCTACCATCGCACTGTGGGTCACGCCATCTATGACTACTCCGTGTTCAAAGACATTGCGGAGGACCTCATTTCCCACCGGGTAATAAATATAGACAACCCCCCTCAAAGATCCCCAAGGCCTTTTCAACAGGGCTCGTCGATTTTCTCAGTTAATGTCATACATGCATCAACTTCCCACACACCCTCCAAGTTGGAAACACAGGAGGCCGATCCCAGTGCGGGTCGATCCACAACAGAGTGTCTTGAATGGCGACCGTCACAGGATTTAAACTCTTTGCCCTTTCCGAAGGAGGAAACCCAGAGGTTGCTTGAGATCCTCCTGGGAGGGAAAGAAATCCTAGTATCGGGCTTGCCATAGGCAAGGGGTTAAGCCTAAAATAGATCTGACCTATTTCTTTGTTTAGTGTGTGTGCAGAGATAGGTCCATTGGCAATTTTAGCATATACATAGTGGCGGTGTACAGGCGCCTGTTTTCATCAACATAGCGGTTAGATGATGACCGCCGAATATCTTCAGCAGTCACGAGAGGGTCGCCTTCTCATCCAAGAGCTATTAATCACGAGCCCACTGGCTCTTCCTGGCTTTTATACTCTTATGATCTACCTATGACCATTTACCTTTTAGCGGACTCGCCTTGACCGTTCCAACTTCTAGTGGTCCCTCGATAGGCCGCTTCTCTACCCGAGAGCTCTTAATTCTGAAATTTTGATACCTGTCCACTTCGTTGTCTAGTTGAGGCTGTTTTCATTCTTTGAATGGTCAGATGTAGACCGTTTCATTTAGCTAGCGGTCTTTTCGTAGGTCATCTCCCTTCCTGAGAGACACCTCAATCCACACAAGTGCACAAAGAAGAAAGTCAAATCTACATCTTATTCAATCAAAGACTTTCATTCATTTATTCAATATCAAGCATATCAAGTTCAAACTGGGGATATCTATACATCATGAAATGTCACTCAATCCTCAATCGGGCATTCCCGCGAGGTCAAATCTCACGCAACTCTCTCAAGTAGGCCTGGTACTCCCCTGGGTCTCTGTCACCTCTGCTGGCAAAATATGCACTCTGCCGACCTCCCACATGATCAAGGCAGTCCTGACTGCTTGCTCGTCCTCCTCTGTCCTGAGTCTCCTCACCTGTAGTGCAGGTAGGTGGGGTAGCGCTGGAACTATGGTGCGCGGGAGTCCAACTTGTAGAAAGCACCTGTGGGGGTTGTACATCGCCAAGGTGGTGTTCCCCACAAGCCTCAAGTTGAGCCCAAGCCTCCTAGGAAGCCTGAGGGTGGTGCCGTGGAGGAGGGATGGGCGCATCACGAACCGATCTAGTGGCAGAGTGTTAAGGTAGAGACGCCACTCGTCGTTAGTCTTCTTATCTGCTGTCTGGCACTCAACCTGCTGAGGGAACCTGAAGGCGCCGCCAATGAAGAAAAGTGGATATCTCCCAAAGATGCGACTGATAGAAGAGATCTCCTCCCTGGGTATGAACTTCAGTCTGACCCCCACCCAGCACTCAAGTAGGATCATGGACCCAAAGAGTGGACCCCCTAAGGCAGCTGAGCTAAGGCCCTCATATAAATAGGTAAGGATGGCCTGTGAAATGGATAGACCCCGCCACAGTCCACTAATGGTGCTAAGGTTGGGTATATCTACAACGTGGTCGGCGGTAGGGAAGAGTATGGCCCCGCAAAGGCAGATGGAAATAGCCTTGGCTATCGCCTCATCCCACCCACACTTGTTCTTACAATGGGATATGATCCATTGGCTCAAAAGTATCAGGTGGATGCGGTGTGGGCCAACTGTGGTGCGAATATCCTTGGTGCTTGGTAGAAACTCCCCAAGGATAAGGATAGGGTCTATGGGAGCAACTATGTGGCAAACTAGGTCTTCCTCACCAACTTTAGATCTAGGAAGGGATAGATAAATCTCTACCTCTTCAGGTACAAGGCCAAATCTAGGAAAATTTATGCATGAAAAGTATGAAGAATAGAAGGGTAAAGTATGCTAACATGTTTTAGTTAATATATGAAAATCAGATAAGATTTTTCATACGGTCTCCCCTTGTCTCGCTAGGTCCAAGGGTATTCGGGCTAGTTGCTGCATTCCATAAGTCATGCCCCATCCATTGTGATACCCCAAGTCAAGTGGTATATCAAAAGACGTCGCAAGAAGGTCCGGTTACGCCAGTCTGGAACTTGACCTTTCTTGCGTCGAGGAGACCCCCGGGGTCATTCCTTCACCTCGTACCACTTAGAACTCGGGTTACCACCACCGTCCCTAGTGTACCACTTATAACTCGGGTTACCACTACCATCCCATAACCCATAGTACATATAATAACGATCAAAGTTAGCCAATAAGTTTTGGCTAACTTGGTGAGTTACATCTTGGCCAACCTCACTCTCATTTCTTCCGACATAGGGTACCATTCAAAGTATTGGTCCATGGCAGTCTCCCATTCTAAGTAGGTGCTTGGGTTATGGGATCCGTCAAAGCTTGGTGCCTCAACTTTGATCAATCTCAATAGGTGGTCATCTGGGTCGTCCCCGAGGCATCTTTCATTATGCCGATGGTGACGGGGTCTCTCATAATCATAGTGATGGTCAGAGTCTGAGTCCCCTCTATCAAGTTCAGCTGGTGAAGGGCGAACTCTAGGGACATTGATCCTAGGTGGGGGCTCATTTCCCTCTAACCGAGCAAGCCGAGTGAAAATCGACTCTAATTGATCAAGGATGGTGGTGATGGTAGAATCCAACCGGTCCATTTGGCCTTGGGGTTCCTCCCTATGGGCATCTTGGTTGACTTGGGAATTGGGATCCTTGGGGGGAGCCGAAGATGATGGGTCGGGTCGGTATACTGTTCCTCTACGAGTGGACATGCAAGAGAGGGGAGAGACTCAATGCACGAACAACTCAATGCAACGACCCTAGGACTTAGACTTAGTAGAGACAAGTATAAACTTACTCTGATACCAATTGATGTGAGACAACTAGGGACGGTGGTGGTAACCCGAGTTCTAAGTGGTACGAGGCGAAGGAATGACCCCAGGGGTCTCCTTGATGCAAGAAAGGCCACGTTCCGGACCGGCATAACTGGACCTTCTCGCGACATCTTTTGATATACCACTCGACTTGGGATATCACAATGGGTGGGACATAACTTATGGAATGCAGCAACTAGCCCGAATACCCTTGGACGTAGCGAGATAAGCACAATTTGTAAGAACAACAGACTGACATTGGCGACCGCTCACCCGACGCTCACCCAAAACTCAAGAGTAACTCGGTGATACCGAGTCTAGGATGTGGGGGCTGGACCCTTGCTGGTGGAGGGCTAGCAAGGCCAAGGTTGTCATCCCTAGGGTACGAATGCCCAAATCAAAGGGGAGATCGAGTGCCAAGGGCACGGATCTCACTCTCTTCCCCACGACTATCACTCAAAGGTGATAGTACTTCGGGACCGGGCACTCACTCTCTAACCACCGGCGCTATGAACGGATATAGAATAAACAAACACCAAATAGAAGCACCCTGTGAAGAGTTGGCGGATAGTAACAGATGAAGTTGATCAAAAAAAAAGAGGAGGATAAAAGATAAAAAAATGAATGAATAATGATGATGAAAATGAATGAATGATGATGAAAATGAATGAATGATGATGACAATGAATGGATGATGATGATGATGAAGAAAACAAGGATGAGATGAAAGAATGATAAAAAAGAGGAGATAAGAAAGGGTCGAGGATCCTGAAAAGGGGGCATCGCCCGTTTACATACCAAATCAATCCAGACCTTCCGTCTGGATAAATGATGAAACCCTATTCCTTTACGTTAATGTTAAACCCCACATTAACGATAAAACCTGCATTTCCAGCAAATGGCTTCGTGCCCGAGCTGCCATACCCATCTCTAAATCAATCCAGAACTTCTGTCTGGATAAAAGATGAAACCCAACTACTTTGTGTTAAGTTAAACCCCACATTAACGATAAAACCTACAGTCCCAACGAACGGCTTCATGCCCGAGCTGTCATACCCATTCCCTAAATCAATCTTGACCTTCTGTCTAGATAGATGGTGAAACCCAATTCCTTTGCATTAATGTCAAACCCAACATTAACGATAAAACCTACATTCCCAGCAAATGGCTTCATGCCCGAGCTGCTGCATACATCTTTGAATCAATCCAGACCCTCCGTCTGGGTAGATGATAAAACCCTACTCCTTTGCGTTAATGTTAAACCCCACATTAGCGATGAAACCTATATTTCCAGCAAACAACTTCATGCCCAAGCTGCCATACCCATTCCCTAAATCAATTCAGACCTTCCCTCTGGATAGATGATAAAACCCTATTCCTTTGCGTTTATGTTAAACCCCACATTAGTGATGAAACCTACATTTCTAGCAAACGGCTTCGTGCCCGAGCTACCATACCCATTCCCTAAATCAATTCATACCTTCCGTCTGGATAGATGATAAAACCCTATTCCTTTGCGTTAATGTTAAACCCTACATTAACGATGAAACCTACATTGCCAGCAAACGGCTTCTCCAAATCAATCCAGACCTTTCGTCTGGATAGATGATAAAACCCTATTCCTTTGCGTTAATGTTAAACCCTGCATTAACGATAAAACCTACATTTCCAGCAAACGACTTCATGCCCGAGCTACTATACACGTCTCTAAATCAATTCAGACCTTCCATCTGGATAAGTGATGAAACCCAATTCCTTTGCGTTAATGTCAAATCCCACATTAACGATGAAACCTACATTTCCAGCAAATGGGTTTGCGCCCGAGCTACTACATACATCTCTGAATCAATCTGGACCTTCCGTCTAGATAGATGATAAAGTTCAATTCCTTTGCAATCGCCACATTAACGATGACAGTCATGCTCCCAATGAGTAGCTTCGCACCTAAGCCACAAAGCACACTTAAGTTGACCTAGGCCTTCCGCCTAGGTGGACGATGAAACCCCACGCCCCTTTGCATTGGTGTTAACACCCACATCAATGATCATGCACCCACAGTTGAGCACGTGGGAAAACAATTCATAGAGTGAAAGTCCCAGTCCAAAAAAAATGACAAAAAAAAGAGAGAGGGAAGAAGAACCTATTTTAACCCCCCCCCCACACACACCTTTTCTCTCCCCCTCACTTTCCTATTCTCTCCCTCTCACCCTCCACCTCTCCAGCGGTCTACGGAGCACAGTAGTCGATGAGACTAAGGGCGGCGTAGACTTTGAGTGGTGGGGACAAACATGAGGAGCAGGAGGTGGTGGCATGGCACGACGTGCTCGCAAGATCAGGGTTTGGGTTTGAGCGAATGTGGCGTTTCTTAGTGGTTCGGCATCCTTAGTGCGTAGTTCTCTTTGTGAGAGGAAGGGGAATGGATCCTAACTACTTCTCCTACGTTTTCCCTTGATTTGGTAGCTTTTTGGATGAGTGGGGGGGTTTATCACCTTTTTGGGGAAAAATGCATGTTTACGGTTGAGATGATGGTTTGACTAGATTTTGTAGCGATTCTTAGTTTAGATCACATATTGTGGATGTCATCATGGTCGGGGATGGTCTCCCCATATTTTTCAGGGGTTTTTGAGCCCAATGTGGGTGAATCAGGCATGGGGATGAGCCTCTGACGTCGGTTCTAGAGGGGACCCTGATCAGGGAGGCGGCCAATGGGGCTGCTGCCGCTGCCCAGTTGGACGGCCACGTCACTAGCCGCCTAAGGAGCTAGATCTAGCCATGTTGCCTAGAGTTTTGGGCAGCCACTGAGGTGGTTGCCCAAGGTTTGTTTGCTAGGCAGCCAAATCCCTAGCCGCCTAGGCTTTCTAGGCAGCCAGTGGGCTAGCTACCCTGTGTGAACATGTCACATAGACATTTAAAAGAAAGAAAATACCATCATCATTCACAACATGGATAGAGGGGCTAAAAGGAAAACTAACAAGAATAAGCAAATGATGATGGTGAGATGATTAGGGGAGGGAGCATGTGATGCTACTATAGGAGGGTGATCGCCAGAGGGGTTACCTCAAAAAATGAGAATAATCGTAGAGAATACCTTGTGAAGCGGGGATGATGTGAGTTACACTTCCACCTTCCACCGGTCGGTCGATGAAGGGGGTTCCTTTATATTGATTACCCTTGAACACAAAGACAACAAACATGAGGAACAAGTGGATTAGAACCAAGGTGTAGTATCAATCCTCAGTTAATGATGAAAGAGTGCAAATGGACATGAACACACCTTATGTTGGTGTTTTAAACCCCTTTAGAGTAAAGGGTGGGTGGTGTATGAATGTTATGCAAGCAAAATAAGAGAAGTCTAGCGGAGGTTGGTAGAGATAATGGTTGTGATGTGATGCCTATATAACCGAGCCAATGAAAACTAAAAGAAAACAGAGGATCAATAGAGAAGAAACAGGAGGTTAGCCACCAACACCACTACCAGGGAAGAGAAGGGGATGCCTCCTTCACAAGATCAAAGCAGACAAGTAGCAGCAGGATCAAAAATTGCCAAATGCAATGCAATTCCGTTTTATTAACTTCCACCCGATCAGCCCCCACGCAGGGCTCAAAAGGACGCCTTATATAGAGAATGAAATCTTTGTTCCAATGAGATTTAGAACAAGGAAACATGCCCTCAAGAAATATCTCCCTTTCTATAAAGAGCAAGGTTCCAAAATGAAGCAAGAACCCATAGGAGGCCAGGCGAGAGAGGGCGTCTGCGCGGGAGTTTTCTTCCCAAGCCATCGGACTACCTCAAAGCTCTTGAATAGCTGGGCTAACCCTTGAACCATCTGAAGGTATTTGATCATCAGCGCTTCCCAAGCTTCGTAATCATCGTTGACCTAGCTAGACACCAGTTGGGAGTCAAGGTGGATTCTGACTTGCTCGGCCCCTAGTCGTCGCGCCATCCTGGCCCCTGAAATGAGGGCTTCATACTCAGAAGTGTTATTAGACACCTGGAAGTTGAACTTCAAGGAATACTGTAACTCAGCTCCTTCGGGTGACTTAAGGAGCATGCCAGCACCATTGCCGGTCGAGTTGGGCGATCCATCTACGAACAAGTCCCAGACGGGTCCTTCTGCGGACGAAGGCTCTTCCTTGAACGGGACCGTGCTCTCTGCAATAAAGTCCGCTAGGGCCTATCCCTTGATGGCCACGTGGGGTGATAAAAGTGTCGTAAGTCCTGAGCATGATGGCCCACTTAATGAGGTGCCCCGAGGCTTCGGGGTGAGAGAGGATCTTCTTCAAAGGTTCACCGGTCAGCACGATAATGGAAAGACCTTGGAAGTAGGGTTGGAGGCGCTTGGCTAAGGTAACCAGTGCCAGCATGAGTTTCTCAATTGTAGGGTACCTCCTTTCAGCCTCGTTGACCACCTTGTTGGTGTAGTAGACTGGCCTCTTGATTCTCGCATCATTTTGGACTAGGATTGAACTTAGAGTAGAGGGAGTTGCTGAGAGATACAATTGCAGTGCTTCACCCGGGATTGGCTTTGATAGTACCGGGGGTGAGGTCAAGAACTCCTTGATCTCCTCAAAAGCCTTCTGACATTCCTTGTCCCAGGTGATTGTAGCAGATGCCATTTTAGGTCCCCTGAATAGCTTGAAAAAGGGTAGGCATCGTTCGGCCACTCGAGAGAGGAAGTGGTTGAGTGCGGCAATGCACCCGATACGACGCTAGACGTCTTTGACGCAAGTGGGTGGCCACATGTCCAAGATGACCTGGACCTTGTTATGATTTACCTCAATCTCGTGCTGGGTCACCAGGAAGCCAAGGAACTTCCCTGATCTGACTCCGAAGGTGCACTTGGCGGGGTTGAGCTTCATGTTGTACTTGAGGAGGGTGCTGAAGGTCTCGGCCAGGTCGGTAAGATGATCCTCAACCTTCGGCATCTTGACGAACATGTTGTCGATGTAGGCCTCGATATTCTGACCAAGTTGTCCCTTGAAGATTTGGTTGACCAGCCTCTAGTATGTTGCCCCAGCGTTCTTTAACCCGAAAGGCATCCGGGTATAGCAGTGCACGCCGAAGTCGGTGATGAAGGCGGTCTTCTCAATATCTTCTGGGTCCATCCGGATCTTATGGTAGCCAGAGTAGGCATCCAGGAAGCTGAGCAGCTCATTGTCAGAGGTTGAATCGATGAGTTGGTCGATGCTCGGTAGTGGGTAACAGTCTTTCGGGGTAGCCTTGTTGAGATCGGTGAAGTCCATGCACATTCGCCATTTTTCTGAAGCTTTGGGTACCAGAACGACATTGGTGAGCCACATCAGGTAGAGGACTGGATATTAGGCTCTCTTCCTTTCTAAACTTTTCTCTCTTCCTCAGATGAGGAATTTCAGCACTAGCGGAGGACTTAGATCTTCTTTCACTCTCCCTTTTTCAATCAACTCAGTTCTTTTTTCTTCAGTCCTCTACCTTTTCTCCTGTGCGACCAGCATCTATTTATATGGAGGCTTACGAAAAATGGGCGCGCGGAATCCACGTTTCCCGCTTAAGGAATTTGGACAGCAGCGCTCCTTTGGAGTCCACGTGTCGAGATGTGAGAGATTGTTATCCACGTGTCCAATCATTGGTTCCTGGATGCGTGCGCCTTGCATCACGTCCCTGATCTCTGTTCGAGCTCACGTGTCTCTTCCGTTCTAACCTTCAAGTTGTTGATCATTCGCTTTATGCGTCATGGCAGAGAACAAATATAATAGTCAGTGTTATGAAGTAGGAAAAGTAGATTTTGCACGAACCTTAAAGAATAGATGAAGCAACGTACACTGACATCCTTCTCCCTCAAGCAAGTCTCCACGGACTTGAATAGCGTAATACTAATGTGCACAGACTCTATATCCAGACATGCACGAACATTGTATGCACAAGGGAGTATATGCACGGACTTAGCATAGCACATGAATGAAGTGTGCATGGACCTTGTGTTAGTAGCACGAACCTTTGTACATAGTAAGCGAAACGTGCACAGACCTTACAACTGCTAACATGTATTTCTTCAAAGCATGCATGGACTATGAAATGTACAACCCTTATATGCACAGACCTGATATACTTAAAATAAAAATATGCACTGACTTTATCGTTCAATTCCAAAATATGCACGGACCTTGGATTGCACGGACTTCGTATGTGGTTGAAGAAAGTGTGCACAAACTTTGAATGTTGCATGGACCTTCTTCATGCCTAAGGCAGATATGCACGGATCTTAAATGCACTGACTTTCTATATGCACGATCGACAGAATCTGCACCAACTTCAATCAAGCATAAGCCGCACTTGCACAGACCTTAGTCATGCGAGAGGATAGTATGCACGAACCTTATTCGGTTGTACCAGACTAGCATCGACCCTGAATGGACTTGAATGCATAGACTTGCATGCTGAGCTACATGAAGACTTTATGCACATACATTATAATGCTATATGCAGACACTTGCATGAACTTTTGGTGTTCTAACCAAAACATGCACGAGCTTAACCTCTCAAGAAGGTATATATGCACGGACTCTGAATTGAGACATCCACGGACCTAGCCTCTCAAAGACTGAGATGTGCACGGAGTTTAGACGTGCTTAAATAGACTTCGCATTGACTTCGGTAAGCCTTGTTCGAAGAAATGCACGGACCTTATTTGTGCATGGATCTTATATGCCAACCAGTCAAGAATGTGCATGGACCTATGAAAGTAACGTAAAAACTACATGGACATTGTATGCATAAGCAGACCATTATGCAGGATGACCTATATGCATCGACCGTGAATCACACAAAGACAAATGTGCACAAAGTTGAATAGTGATTGCACACACATTGGAATGCATATTTAACTAAAGTTGCACTGAGCTTTATTGCATGGGGGCTTTTTCAAACCAATCTTCAGGGGCCTCATCAGCCTCTTGGGTGACTTCCCCAGTTCCTAGTAGTGGTAATTCGATGCTACATCGGGTTATCAGTATCCAGAGCTCTGGGTCGTTACAGTTGGTATCAGAGCGGTGTTGAGGAATCGTGTAAGGAATCAAAATTGCACAACTATTGTCCAGAATTAGTCCAATTACGCCGTCTACTACTGGCTTTGGATGTTTTCCATATAATTAATGAGTTCTTCTGTTATTATCTGTTTGCTAGTTGTTTCAAGATGCCGCCTCAGCGTCGGAGAGTCCTCGTTCCCCAGGAAGCGAGCAGTGTCCCTCAGGATGTTCCTGCTCCGGCTCCCGTGATTCCAGCTCAAGAGGATGCGCCTGACAGTCGCGGACGTGCATTAAAGGAATTTTTGCTATTTCATCCGCCGACTTTTGAAGGCCAGACTGATCCGGATGCCGCCAGAGTATGGTTGGACGTGACCGAGCACCTGTTTTACTCCATGGAATGCGCTGTAGATGAAAAGGTGATGCTCGGCACTTTTTAGCTCCAGGGCACGGCGCTGACGTGGTGAAATACAGAGTGGGAAATTTCTTTCCAATCTCGCCCGCTCCGGCAGATTTCGTGGGCTGAGTTCGTCGCCACCTTCGAACTCACCTTCAGCCCGGCTTATCTCTGAATGGATAAAATGCATCAGTTCTTACAGCTCGTCCAGGGAGGAATGTCGGTGTTTGAATATCGAAACAGGTTTATGGAATTGGGCCGTTACATGCCCCATGTGCTTGCAAATAAAGCTTTGAAGACAGAACAGTTTCTTCGTGGCCTCCGTGCTGAATTGAGGTAGCCGCTGATTGTTTCCCATGTAACTAACATGAATGAAGTATATCAGGCTACAACAGCATTGGAATTGGATTTGGCAAGATCCCAGGTTCCTACTCAGGCAGTGTCGGCTCAGCCGACAGCTCAACTTCCAGCGGGTTATCTGCCTCCTATTCCAGGTTTTCCTTCAGCCACTCCAGCAGCTAGTGGTGTTGATTCTTCGGGCAAGTCCCAGTTTAAGAGATTCAAAAATAAGAAGAGATTTAAGAAGTGATTTGACCAGCAGGCTTCGTCTGGTGCTACGCAACAGTCAGCTCCTTCCTTCCAGCAGTGACAGAGTTCTGCAAGAAGTCAATTCAAGGGTTGTGCACAGTGTGGTGGCAGCTACCCAGGCAAACCATGTTCATTGCCAGTGGTGTGTTTTTAGTGTGACCAGCCAGGTCACATGGTGAGGGGCTGTCCATTGCGAGGAATCCCGATGCAGTTCACTCTAGCAGCTCCATCCCAGCCATCTCAAACACAATTCAGGCCTCCGCTCCCACCACCGCTGCCATCTTAGCAGTTTCAGCAGGTTCACCTGTAGGCTTCAGCAGCATCTTCTTTCCAATCTTCTGCAGTTGCTAGCAGGAAGTTAAAAGGCAAAGTGACTCACATTTCGAGGGCAGAGGCTGTAGCTTCCAACCTTATCGAAGGTACGATTACTATTTTTCGTTGTGCAGCCCATGCTTTATTTGATTCTGGTGCTTCTCACTCCTTCATTTCTGAGGATTTCATTGCATGCATCGAGAACGGAAGACCGCTACACTAGCAGCTAAGCGAGTACCTCAGAAGTAGAAGCCCTGCACTACAAGTACCGGTCTCACGACGTGAAAACCCACACACGCACGCCACGGTGAAATGACGAAACTCACCGGTCAACACGACCCAAACCCGAAGGTCGAAGTAACTGAGACTGACAGTCTGCCACTCCCTATCCAGAACAGAAGTACCTCCCACTAGAAGAATGACCAGATGCGTCCACTAACGTCTTATACCGCGTCACAAGTGTCTAGCTTCTACGCCTCAGGTGCGAGACTCAAACACGCACGAGTAACCACAAAGCGAGTGACTAGCTGGGGTCACGCCTGTCGACGCGTGTCCAACTGCCCCTAACCATGTGTGCACACACAGACCATGCGTCTTAGGTCTGGCCTCTAACTGATTTTCCCCTCAGTCAGACTCTGGCCAACGACGTGGGGCCTGATGGAAACCAGTCTAAAAACCATCCTTAGGGTAGCCGTCCCACCACTCCTAGGTGGATACCAGCATGCGCGTACTGACGGGCTACGACTAGTGGAGTGCCTCTGAAGGAGTAGACTCTCAAGCCATGGAAAATAACGTCCGAACCTGACAAAGTACGTGGACCGTCCCACGTATCAGCACCGTCGCGTGGTGACCACAGTCGGAGGAAGATGGTCAGTTATTTCCATGGAGCTTTTATCAGGGGAAGCCCTATTCAAGATAACTTTTTGGTGGCCCATGAGTGTCTGTATGCAATGAAGTTGTAGAGGTGAAAAGGTGTGATCTTGAAGCTGGATTTTGAAAAGGCTTATGATAGGGTTGGATGGTCGTGCCTTTTTGTTGTGCTAGAGTATGGGATTTAAGGACTCATGGATCCGATGGGTCAGGGCTTGCATTTCTTCTGCCTCTTTTTTGTGGTTCTTATTAATGGAAAGCTGTCCTCCTCCTTCCATAGTGGTTGGGGCCTCAGGCAGGGAGATCCTATGTCTCCCCTCCTTTTTGTGATAATAGCTAGTGTTCTAAGTAAGGTTTGGCAGAGAGCAGAGACCGTTGGTTTGATGAGAGGATTCCAAGTTGGGGGAGGTCTTCTCTCGATTACCCATCTGCAGTATGCCGATGATACCATTCTTTTCCTAGCAGAGGATGTGGGGCAGATGTATGTGGCGAGGGTTTTGTTGGAGCTATTGGAGGACACTACGGGGGTAGACCCTCTAATTTCAACAAGAGTGTGGCTGTTGGGATAAAATATGGATGACATGCTACTTTACTGGTCTGCTCGGATCCCGGGGTGTCAGATAGGGGACTTTCCCTATTTCTTATCTAGCCCCTCCCTCACTAGTCACTACAGGTGCTCTTAGGTGTGCGGATTGGATTCCTGTTATTTAGAAGTATGAGGTTAGGCTGGCAGGCTGGCAGGCTGGCAGGCTGGAAGGCGAGGCTTCTATCTTATGGGAGTAGACTAGTCTTGTGCATGTCAGTGTTGGATAGTTTACCTATCTATTATCTCTTGGTGTTTTGCATTCCTAAGATGCTGTTGAAGAAAATTGAATCTATTTTGGGTGGATTTTTTTTGGCACGACAGCGGTGGGAGGTGTAGGGCCAGTTGGTCACTTCTTAAAACAAAAGATTTTCCTTTTGTGGGTAAGTGCCACCATATTAATTAGTAGCGTGAGAGGTATTTTAAACATTGGATTGGAGCTTGGTTGGAAACTCTTTCTATTAAGGCTTCATGGATGGATAAATCAAAATGAAGGAATTAAAAACCAGGATCTGGAACTGGACCGGCCTTGCTGCTTCCAGTTCCAGTTCTGGTTGAGGTTGGAAATTGGATGTCTCCCACTGGGCAGTACGGAGGGTAGGCAAAAAGGGAGGAGCAGGTCATGGTAGTCAATGAGGAGAGGAGGAAAGAACAGTGACGAAGGGAACTGGCTACTAGGGCTGCTGCTGTGGCAGACTGATTAAAGCTGCACTGGCAAATAATGACCAGTGGTGTGGTGCACTGCAGCAGCAGCTAGCCATGATGGACAGCATTGGTGGCAGATGACTGCAAAATCAGATGGCAGGGTGGTGGCAGGCCTGGCAGCCTCCTGGAGAGGCTCTCACTTTCCAATCCCCATGCGTTGTGAGACTGAGGCAGTGAAGAATGAGGGTTTTGGTTGTTGGGGAGGTGTTATTTGGAAGGGGGTTTTGAAACCACTCCCACAATGTATAAGACAAACCTAAAATCACAACAAAGAAATCCTTATCATTTGCTATTGCTCTTCAGCCCGTTTGAACTAGAAAATGACCAAAGCTCAACTGGTTGCCACTTATCCTGATTTGATTTGGCCAATTCAAAGCCCAACTGGCTGGTTTTTATCCCTTGATCAGAACAGGTATATAGATTTGACTTTCAAAAAGACAATGGGAGAATATGAATGCACTATTGGTAAACCAAAGATATCTAGATCTTCTAGTTTCCCTTCTGTGGGCTCCATTTGTAGAACGATGGATGGATTGATGGCTGATGATGAAACAGTTGACCAATCCATTGTCAGATTTTTGAATATAAAAAAGAGAATTCCTCTGAATGACCCACGTGACCAAATCACCTCCCAACTTCATGGCTGACAGTGACGAGGTAATGTGAATTGAAACTCTACCCGCAGAGGGGATGTGGACTCGGTTTAAAAGAATTTCTGATATATTTATATAGCCACTGAATTCTACTGAGGCTTCGAGGAAAGTTTTATGAGACAGTGATATTCTTGGTACCTGAAGCCAGGGTTTGCCATACCACACCGAATCAGTGCGTAGGGGCCGTGTCGGATTGTGCCAGTCAAAAACCGGCACGGCGGTATGTCGGCATGCCCTTGATCTGGTACCCGGTCGCCGGCAGCCACAGCGGCCAGGGGGGAGGCCAGCCTGAGAGAGAGAGACATGGGAGCGGCTAGGCGAGGTGCTCTAGCGGGGTCTGGCAGTGCGGCGAGGTGGAGCTGGTGGCGGCACGGCTGGGGAGGCCGGCGGTGGAGGGGGAGGCCAGAGGGGGAGAGAAGAGGGGATTCTCGCAAGCATACTAAAGGTGAGGAATCACTTTAAAAAAAAAACAGACACCTTTACTATTCCTGTGAGGCACTGTTCATTCCTCACCTTTGCTATTCCTGCGAGAATCAACCTTTATAGGGTGTTTGGGAGTAATTTTTTTCTTGCACTCCACCTATTCCTACGCCAGATGCATCATAGGAAACCTCAAAGATTTTGGAAAAGTCTGGCAGGCAAAGGACAGGGGCTTTGGTCATAAGCTCTTTTATGGCAAGAAAAGCCTAGGAGGCGACTTTGGTCCACTCAAAATTCCCTTTACAGATGTAATCTGTAATGGTTGCCATAATGGTGCTAAATCCCTGAATGAAGCATCTGTAGACAGTGGCTAGCCCATGTAAACTGTGAATGTCATGGACGTTCTGGGGCTCGGTCCAGTCTACTAAGGCTCGGACCTTGGATTGGTCTACAGACACTCCTTGACTATATACCACAAACCCGAGGAAAGTGACCTGGTCTATCATGAATTCACATTTGTTGAGGTTGGCAAATAGGGTTTCACTCCTCAGAGTCTCGCAGACTTCCCTTAAATGGTGAATATGGTCCTAAGGGTTGTGGCTATAGATGAGAATGTCGTCAAAGTAGATGACAACAAAGTGACCAATGAGAGGATGAAGGACTTCTGTCATAAGCCTCATGAAAGTGCTGGGGGCATTGGATAGCCCAAATGGCATGACGAGCCACTCATACATACCTTCTTTTGTTTTGAAGGCTATCTTCCACTCATCTCCTGGTCGGATATGAACCTGGTGGTAGCCACTTTTCAAGTCAATCTTAGAAAAGATGGTGGCTCCATTCATCAGGTCAAGCATGTCATCAAGATGGGGAATGGAAAACCTATACTTGATAGTGATTTTGTTGATGGCGTGGCTATCAATACACATCCGCCAGGTGCCATCTTTCTTAGGTGTGAGCAAGACATGGATAACACATGGGCTCTTGCTCACCCTGAGGAAACCCTTTTGAATAAGGTCCTCAACAATCATTTGGAGCTCAGCATGCTCTTTGTGGTTCGATCGGTAATGGGCAAGGTTGGGTAGGGTAGACCCAGGGACAAGGTCAATGGCGTGTTGTACATCATGCATGGGAGGAAGTCTAGAGGGTAAGTGCTCGGGGAAGATGTCTTGAAAATCTTACAGAATTGCCTGGACTTCAGGTGGGACTGAGATTTGAGACTCCTCGGGGGTGATGGTGACGAAAATAGCCCAGACAGGGGCACCCTCGGCAACCTCCCAATTTAGCTCATGAACACCTATGAAGTTAAGGCACCTAACTAGGTCATGCTCAACCTTAGGGGCCTTAGGAATAGGTGTGACAGGTGAAGAAGAAGATGGAATGAGAAGTTTCCCTTCATTGAGTGTTTGGGGTCTCTCCTGAACCTTGAGGGTTCCAGTGGGGGCAGATGGTGGGGACACCAGAGCTGGTCACCAGTACCAGATGCGCAACACGCCGAATTCCTTGTGGTTGGGTGACAGCACGGAGCTTCCATCAGAGTTTTGATATTTTTTATGTATTTACTTTGAGTGTATTGTACTTGTATTGGTATTTTTGTATTTGGTATGTTTAATTAGGCTAAGTTAGTGGATTTTGTTGTAAAATAGTCACTTGGGCCCGACGGGACACCACCTTCTCTCCCATTGGGCCACTTGGCTGCTAGGGTCCATGAGGGCTAGCCCAGGGTCCACCTTGGACTTGGACCACAAACTCCCCCAACCCTTCAGGGGCCTCATCAGCCTCTTGGGTGACTTCCCCAGTTCCTGGTAGTGGTAATTCGATACTACTTTGGGTTATCGATATCCGAAGCTCTGGGTCGTTACAGAAACTAGCCTAAAAATCATCTCTCGAGAACTCGCCCCGCCACCACTCCCAGGTGGGCCGACACATTGAAGTGTCATCAGGCTACGACTAGTGGAGGCTCACTCGACATAGAGACTCAAAACAGAAACATCAAAGTACAAACATAGTAAGCACTCACCTATCGCATGTACTACGAAGCACAAAGTAGTATATAGAACTACCACTAGACTCAGGATAGACAACTAGACCTACTCACAACGATCCTTGAGTCACATGACTCGGGTTAAGATCATCACACATCATGGCAATATACCGTTAATTAGCCTAGTCCCTAAGCCAAAAACACGATAAACCACAAGTCCTCAGCCCCTAGGCTACACATAGGACTCTCGATTCTGTATAACACAAATCACAAAATATGATGGAACATCAAAGCCCTCAAATCGCATAGGCATGCAAACTGAGGTAAGATGATACCTCCAAGCATCCAAAATCAGAGTCTCAATCCATACAAGATAACTGAGACACTCACGAGGTCACGTGTCAACCACTGGGTCGTAACCGGGTTGACCAGAAACCATAATGACCCTCAAAATAACACAAAACACTACTCGTTCAATGGCACTTCTGAACACCCTATAACACGATTACAGCCCTCATAGGACGTCCACAACATCCACATACAATGGGCTAACCAAGGGGTCGAAGCCAAGCCAACTAACACGGAAGAAATACCGAACATAGCTCGGGATAAAGCCACTCTTCCGGGATCCCTCGACACATAGATATGACTCTCACAGGACACCCAAGGCATCCGTCGAGTAAAATGCCAACAAGGCACTGAATCCTGGGTTCACCAGAGCCCGAGACAACTTGAATAATACTCCAAAAATAGAGAACATCAACGTGCTCATTGCATGCATCACGATAGTTAACGAGCCCCTATAGTGGGTCACGATGCCAAGAGAACGCATCCAACATCACCAGCGCATCAACGCGTTGACGCGGCACATGCCTAGGTCGCGTTAATAGACGTGGCCATAGCCTCAAGCGCGATAATACCAGAATGCGGTCATATGCTAGGGCGCATTAACACAAGATCGCGGCCATCACCTGGCTCGCATTCTTGAGATCGCGTCTAACAGAAACACCACGATCCTTACCACCCTATTATTCATCTTCTTAGATGAACGCGACTACCCGATATAGCACGTTAATAAATGCGTCCCCTGGGAGCACCGCATTAACACACCGAACCCAAAAAACACTAAAATCCATGGAAAACCCTGTTCCATGCCCCAATCATCTCCAGAACGACGGGGATACATCCCTAGACACAATATACACCTTCCACAAGGTGGAAGAGATCAAACCATGCATAAAATGACACAGAACGAGCGATTTTTCACAAATCCACCCAAACCGACTCATGAGGGAAATCGGCCTCCTACCGGCCCCAAATCACGGCCAAATACAATGAAACAGGTGAGAAATATTTTAGAAATCTAATTTTTGGCCTCAAATTTCATAAAATTAAAAAATATGAAAAAATTATCCCCGCGATCCTCTAGAAGAGCACAACACGTTGGTAATGTCTTGGAGTCGGAGAATGCCGTGGTTCACCCTGTACAAGATTCTGAAGACTCGTTAGGGTAAAACACTCGTAAACTACAAAACACTCTCCAGGACCCCCGAAAATGATCCGAAAAATATCCGAAAAAAATCTGGGGCATTACAGAATGTGCTTCAGTGTACCACAAATTGGGAGCTCTCTATGACTCGATCGGCTCTACTAGAGACGTTGATCAGCTCTGGGATGTACCTTTCTCTTCCTTTCAGAGCTTCGCCTCCTCTCTCTGAGAGTTCTACTTCTTGTGCAAGCAAGCAACTCCTTCACCTCTTTCGTATGTGTTCTCCACGTGCACCACCTTCCAATCTGATAAGACTCTGCCCTTTTCTGCATGAATATTCTCTTGGGGGGCCCACTAGCAACCTTTTCGTTATTATTCGTGATATTCCCTTTGCACGGATCATTCTAGAACCCAGGAACCTCGTACACGTCTTTTTCGGGCCGCTAGACCTCAGATCGTGGATCATTTCTGGATCCCACTTCGAATCTCGTTGAGTATCTTTGAATTGTGTCGACCCCATCGAACCGCTGTGTCGATGCGGTCCACTTCATTTCTGCTAGACGGTTGAGCTAAATGGTGGTGTCGACTCCAGTATGCTGAAGAGTCGACGCTGACCTTCCAAACAGAAATAGGTTGAGGCTAATTTATTCTAATGCATTGACTCACTGGCCTTGTGGAGTCGACGCAGGCCTTCCAGACAAAAATAATGCTGAGACAAGTTTGTTCTGATGCGTCGACTCTCTGGGCTTGTGGAGTTGACATAGGCCTTCCAAGTCCTGCCAACGTTGCTCCTATTTATTTTCACAAGGATATTTGATACTAGGTGTTTTGAATGTAATTTTTTCACCATTTAAATAATAACGATTCATAGTGTGACATTATCAAAATTAGGGATACAACATTCTCCCCCTTTTTGATGATGGCAACTATGAGTCACTACATCACATGCATTCACAAATCAAATTGATTGAACATACACATTTCATTCATTCATTCAAATATCCAATTATGCAATCTTATTTGTGTATGTGCTACAAAATGCAAAGCTATATGTGTATGTGCTACAACATGCAAATGCACTAGGAAAGTTCTCTCCCAGCTTACAGCTTGATTCTTAAAAAAACTCTCTCTCAGCTTGATTCTCTCCCAACTTAGTTTGACACTTCTCTCCCCCATTGCCATCATCAAAACCTTGGGGGCTGCTACTGCTCTTCAGTTTGTGTAGAGGCTTCTTTGACTTCAAGTCTATGAGAAATGGCTGCAATCCTGTGAATTTTTGCTCTTATATCCTCTGCATTAGTGTGAACTTTGTTAGCCACTGAAGTAATTCTTTCATTGGTTTCGCAATTGTGCTCAGCAATATGTGTAAGCTATGCATCTTCTTGAGAGGCATGAATGGGCACCTATGAGGAAGAAGCAGGATCAGCAACAGGATACCATCCATGAACCACCTGGGTGGTCTAGTAAAGGAATCTCTTGATTAGTAAAGATAACAGATTTTATGACCAACTCCCCTTGAATGACAGACTCTAATGACAAACTCTCCCTGAAAAGATGCACAGACATTTAAGAATGAGTAGGAAAGACTTGTCATAGAGGACATAGAAGAGAATACAGAGATGGATTATTTTGTGAAGGTGAAGAGAGCTAAAATGGGTAATGTAGATGGCCACATAGAAGCACGAGGAGAACTAAGATCAAACTTATAAGCAACCAATGGCATAGCTTCAATTGCCTCTCATAAGCCTTTTTCATAGAGCATAGCACCTAAAAGCAGAAAACTTATTCCAGGTGTAGTAAGGTCGATGTTCCTTCCATATACATCGACCTTCTAGCTTAGTAAGGTCGGTGCTCCTTCAATAGACATCGATAGACTAGCATAACCAAGATATGCATTCCAGCCAAGATAAGTCACAGCAATAGCTCTGCTAAGAGCATCTCACAAGACTGACCACAGTGACAAGTACTAATCCTTCTATAGTGAGGTCGATGCTCCTTTCATATGCTTCGACTTGCTAGTGTAGTAAGGTCGGTGCACCTACCATATGCATCGACCTGCTAGCTTGTCCAGACTGACATTTCAGCCAGATATCAATGTTACATCAACTCAACTAGACAAAGACTAGACCTTATAAAACTCCAACCAGCAGCAATAGCAAAAACACATATTCAGGCATCTGAAGTAGACCATTATTTCTGACAACATTAACTCAGATTCTTTCACAGAGTTACACTTAGCCACTGATCAAAATATCAAGCTCCCCCTCACTATCTGCAGTGATTTCAATCATGCAGCAGTCCTTTTCTCATTGTACACAGATATGCGACTATGAAATGCAAAATGTAAATTTATCACTATATGCAAATTGGACCCTTGGTACTTAGCGGAGGTCTAGTCTCTACGCATGATGTGGGTTTCCAGACAAAAATGATCTACCCTTCTCCCAGCGTACCATTTGATCATGCATGAACATACCTCTAATATGGATCATAAATGACTATTCAACATGTAAAATCTCATTTGGAATTACATGTGGCAGATTCTCAAAATCATAACAAGCATGACAAGATAGCATCAAATAATATCAATGAATTCAATCTAACCCGACATGCAATATTCCAAAGAGAATTATTCAAGCAACAGTATAAAGAAAAGAAGAATAGGGTTTGACTAACCTTCATGTGCCTTGATTTTATTTAACTCCATTTTTATTATCTTTTACCAAGGCACACCTGCAACCAAAAACTCATTTCGAATTTCTGAGAACCCATGAATTCTTGGGTCCTGTCAGATAAGTTACACCTCTAATAGGTGTTCTCCATGAATTCTAAGCATTCACATTATCAAATGTCATAGCAAAGCAATTGTCCATAACATGCCCTACCTTCCCACAGTAATAACACGAATTAAACACATTCATGTTCTTCTTTAGTTGATAAGTAGGGTATTTCTGTGGGATGTCATTAGTTCTGCTATTTCTATTCTGGAATTCAAAATTTCTTCTAATATGTCAACAGTCCTGGACTATATGGCCAACTCTAATACAATGACATGACTCAAATAAAAATTACATAGGACTCAAAAATAAATAACTAGACCATGCTGGATGCACCCGGGACGAGGAGACGGGCCCTGAGTACGGGATCAGATGGTGATGACCCCATCACCTAGGGTGGGGAGAACTCGACCCCGTCGAGTGTGGGTCCACTGGGGTAGCGGTACACGAAAGTAGATCCAGGCGAAGCACGTCCTCCCAGCTCAACCATGCGTCTGTAGCCGGGGATGGCTCTTCCACTTCTCAGCTTAGCACAGGCACACCCTCTTCTTGGCGATGGTACCTTGCTTGTCCAGTATCGCCTCCGTGTGCTCACGTCGGGCTCTCAGGTTGATATGTGGAGGCTCTCCGATGGTGTCACTCACAAAGGTAGGTGTAGGCTCGAGATGCTCACTAGGTTCCACTACAGGGCCATCATATAGTGCTAGATCTGCCACACGAAAAGTCGGGTGTATCCCAAAATTCTTTGGTAAGTTCATCCCGTAAGCATGGTTGCCAATGCCTCTCAGAACTCAGGAAGGTCCAAGTCCTCGTGCCCTTGGTTTGGAGATAGCCCTTGGGTAGAGTCACTCTGATATCAGCATCACTGCATCATCTACTTGGCACTCTAAGTGACGCTCGTGAGTTTTTGCTCCCTCTTTGTGAACCTTACCACTCGTTGCTAATTAGTTGCTTGAGTACTCATGCCATGCATTATGATGTGGTGTAGGTGTGACGACTATAGTGTGCAAGGGTGGATCAGGACAGCCGTATGTGGACCTATCAGACATGTGGTGACTATCAGGCTTGTTAGACGTGGGAGGTCCTGGGCACCCACAAGTAAACCTATCATGCATACATGTGACCAATGTTGGGGGACCAGGACACCCTTAAGTGTACCCTTCATGCACAAGACTGTTTGGGTGGGTGACGATGGATGGGGGAGGGCCGGGACACCCGAATGTGGACCAATCATGCTTCGGACCTAAAGTGTGTGTGGCACATATGAAATGACCTTACTGACCAACCATGCTGAATGATGTGGTATGACATGACACACGCATTCCTATCCCATAGATGACTTCCATGTGCGGGGGTATCAGATGGCCTTTAAGCTTCCACTAGTAAGGGTCAAAGGGGTCTAGGAAGGTGGACATCTTGGGGTGGGGCACTTCCTCATTCCCTAGGTGCATGTCGTTCATGGTCATGGCTTCCCCTGTGTGGCCCAGGTTTAGGAAGTAGTGGATGGAGAATGACGTGGGTGGGCCACGTGGGTACCTGAGCTCCCATAGGAAGGGGTCAAAGGGATCGTGGAAAGGGCCACCTAGAGAGAGAAACTCTATGCCTTCAAGGATTTCCAAAAGTGGTGGATCATCTTCCTCCAACAAGACAATTGGGTTAGTGTCTCGGGTGGGTTGGCCAATCTTTATGTCGAGAATAACGATGGGATGGGAGTGGACCGAGATGGGTTCTTCCTCCATTGGAAGAAGGAGAAGGATCTCACTAGTGCAATGGCCACTCGTGCAGATGGTAGTGATGGAGCCTAGGGCGGGGCAAGTGAAGCTAACAGTGCTAGACCTCGATGGCTACCTGGCTAGAAGAGTTTATTGGTTCAAATGACCCGGATGGGAGGTCCAAGTCAAGAGGAGATATTCATCACCCGAAGGGACGGGGAGAAGATTTTATTGATTCAAATGACCCAGACGGGAGGTCCAAGTCATGAGGAGGTATTTGTCACCCGAAGGGACGAGGAGAAGAGTTTATTGGTTCAAATGACTTGGACGGGAGGTCCAAGCCAAAGGGAAGTTTTCGTAACTTTGGCCCAAGAGGGGTCTGGACAAGATGTTCATTTGTCGGTGTCACCGGGGTGACAGAACCGACATGGTTTGTTTATTTCCTGAGTTATTCATCGGCACTGGTCCAGTGCTAACGCAAATAGGGATTTATTTTCTTATCCTAGACGTAAAGTCCGGGTAAGGTGTTCATTTGTTGGTGCCAATGGGGTGGCGAAAATGACATGGTTTACCGGTCTCTTAAGTATTCATCGGCACTGGGTCAGTGCTAACGCAAAGAAGGGTTTATTTCTTTATCCCAGACGTAAGGTCTAGGTGAGGTATTCATTTGTCAGTGCCATTAGGGTGGCGGGACTGACATGGTTTGTTTGTCTCTTGAAATGTTCGTCGGCACTGGGTCAGTGCTAATGCAAAGAAGGGATTTATTTCCTTAACCCAAGCATAAGGCTCGAGTAAGGTGTTCATTCGTTGATGTTGCCGTGGTGGCGGAACCGACATGATTTGTTCATCTCTTGAAGTGTTCGTCGGCACTGGGTCAGTGCTAACGCAAAGGAGGGTTTATTTCCTTGTCCCAGACGTAAGGTCTGGGTAAGGTGTTCATTCGTCGGTGTCACCGGGGTGGTGGAATCGATGTGATTTGTTTGTCTCTTGAAATGTTCGTCGGCACTGGGTCAGTGCTAACGCAAAGAAGAGGTTTATTTCCTTAACCTAGGCATAAGGCTCGGGTAAGGCATTCACTCATCGGTGTTGCAGGGGCGACAGAACCAACATGATTTATTCGTCTCTTGAAGTGTTCATCGGCACTGGGTCAATGGTAATGCAAAGAAGGGGTTTATTTCCTTAACCTAGGCATAAGGCTCGGGTAAGGTGTTCATTTGTCGGTGTTGCTGGGGTGGCGGAACCGACATGATTTGTTCGTCTCTTATAGTGTTCGTCGGCACTAGGTCAGTGCTAATGCAAAGGAGAGTTTATTTTCATAACCAAGGCATAAGGCTCGGGTAAGGTGTTCATTTGTCGCTGTCACCGGGGTGGTAGAACCAGTGTGGTTTGTTTGTCGCTTGAAATGCTCGTCAATGTGTAATGATGATTCGGCACCGAGAGCTGTTTCCCCCTAGTTCCTTTTTATTCTTCCTCTCTTTCCTTCTTCTCCTTTTTTCTCTTCCTTTTTATTTCTATCTTTTTCCTTCTTCTTCTTGTTTTTTTTGCTCTCTTTTTCTTCTTCTTCTTTTTTTGCTCTCTTTTTTCTTCTTCTTCTTTTTTTGCTCTCTTTTTCCTTCTTCTTTTCTCTCTCTCTCTCTCTTTTTACCCTATGACAACACGAGTAGTGATCGAGTTGCCCGGGTGACAATCGTGCAAGTCCACCCCCAAAGTAGGGCGGAGGATGATTTTATTCTAGTAATGTCCAGAGTCGATTCCCATCAGAGAGGGGGTCGCGTGTGGGAGGGAGAGGGAGTCCCTAGTCATCGGGCACTTCCCAAAAAAAAATTGCTCCAGACTCGTTTTATTTTTGAGGAAGATTTACACAGGGTAAGATTCCTCTCTAAAAAATAGGATAGGTCTTACCAAACAGGTTTAAGTGTACTCCTCTTCCCTAATTTTAATTTTGAGAGAAAAAAGAGATAAAAAAGTGTAACCAAACACCCCATTAGACCTTCTGTCTAAGATCGACTTAAACAAAATCCTTGCATTGGCATATACCCTACGCCAATGATTTCATCAAGGTTGGTGCTTGACTTTTTATCGTGACCAGCCACTATAACCCAACTACTTAGACCTTCCGTCTAAGGCTAGATTAAATGATATCCTTGCATTGGCATGCATACACTCAATGCCAATGATAAATAGTGCCATACTCTTTATTAGGGTTGGCTAATCTAGTCCCATCAGAATCTACCCTAGTGAGAAGATGAAGAAATCTACACCCGTGTGCCCTGCACACTTGTCTCTCGTCTGTGCCATCCACAAGTGGGGGGCATTCGTGGGCACTCAAAATTTGGCATCAAAAGCCAAGCAAAGTCAGTTGCAGGAGAAGAGGAAGGTGTGTTAATGCACTCACAAGAATTCATTGACACCACAACGCTGCACATGATAAAAATGATGTTGTACAATAGGATGCGTCGACACACAACCTTAGATGCATTGACGCACAACCCCAGCTGATTGAACTGGATGGCAGGATGCGTTGACACACAAGCCCAACTACGTCGACGCAACTGAAGACAAAGAGCAAAAAAGTGCCCCGGACAATAGATTGCATCGACGCACAACGCCGACTGAGTCGACGTAATGAAAGACGAAGAAGAAAACTACCCAACGACTACAGGCTACGTTGACGCATCCCGTAGGCTGCGTCGATGCACCCTCGATGACGCGAGAAATAAAAAACAAACCCTACTTGCCGCAGGAGCCGACCACAACATGTGATCCTAGAAAAAGATAACCCCGTATGATGGCGCCAACTTCCAGAAGGCATGTGGGGCCCGTACGAGGACACGTGGGTGAATGATTTCCAACCATTGGGGATTATCCCTCATCCTGCCTCAATGGGAGCCCTTGTGCTGAAGCTATAAAAGAAGAGGAAGGTCTAGAAGAAAGGCCCCCGACCCCTTTACTGTTTGAAGCTTCCCACAGTCGTTGCTAACCCCTGAAGAGCCCTACTCCCCAGAGAGTGATCTGCTGCTCCAAAGTGTGAAGGAGAAGAGAGGGAGAAGAGGTGTTGTCTTGGGAGGGACTAGAGTCAATGCTCTTCCCTCCCCCCCTTTTCGTTTCTTTCTATCTTTCTACTGTATTTTTGCTATTTTCTTTCTTTTGCCACCCAGATATGTTCGACTAGGATGAATGTACCTCTGTTCAACAAATGAAATGGATGCTTTCAGTATTTGAATGCAATGAAGTTTATCTTGGCAGAGTTCCTTTCAGATCCTAGTCCCATGTTTGTA
Source organism: Amorphophallus titanum (assembly GCA_024336825.1). Lineage (NCBI taxonomy): Eukaryota > Viridiplantae > Streptophyta > Magnoliopsida > Alismatales > Araceae > Amorphophallus > Amorphophallus titanum. The sequence continues at coordinate 1,933,298 of JANBPO010003310.1, forward strand.
TTGCGGTTCTGCTATTTTTGCTCATTTTTTTGTTTGGCATGATGTCGAAATGGTGGTAACTACTCTCTGGGCATAAGCGATTCATCACTCGGCCGCTAAGCAACACAGGCAGTCAAGAAAGAAGCCGCTACGCACTCAGAGGTAAGAACACTGGCAGTCTTACACTGGGTCGCGAGGTGACTGTGGCGGTCAAGATAAGGCCGCTATACTAAGTCAACCCTCAAATCAACCTACTCAGTCAAACCACCAAGTGGTCTAAGATAGACCCGCCACACGAACACTAGCAGTCTAAGCAAGAACTGCTAGAGACACTGCCCTAACATACCTAAACGTTTGACATAAGTCAAACGAGACTCATACACAGACAGACGGACCCGAGACAGGCCATCAAGACCAATGGTCACAACAAAGGACAAAACACGGTCACCAAGGGGCCGCTCAGGGGAACTGAATGGTTTATAGGAGGACAGCCCAGAGGAACAGAACGGTCTGGGAGAGGCCGCTCAAACGAACCGACCTACTACAGTAGCTCGGCCAAATCGGTCAGAACGGTTCGAGCAGGACCGCCCAAAGCACAGAGCGGTCAAGGATGAACCGCTCTACAAACTGCCCCAGGCCACAGGACGGACTATCGACCGACCGTCCAGAAGGCCAGAGGGAACGGAACAGCCAGCCATGGGCCGCTGAACGCACGAGGGGAAACAGAGCAGCTAGCCACCAACCGTTCAAGGGGACTACACGGTCCATCCCTGGCCGTGCCAGTCACAGGGCAGTCTGTCGCACGACCGCGCAGATGCCCACCGACCCAAGACTAAACGGTCAATATCTCGACCGTGCAATGCCCTACACGGCTACTGTTAAACCATGTAGGCGTCACGGCGGGGAAAACGTAGGATCGACCAGATTATGGCCTTTCCACGCCCCGTTCATTCCGAAACGAAGGGGATACAAGCACATCGACAATACCAACCTTCCACACTCCAGAAGGGATCGAAACGACGCTTAAATGGCGAGAAACGGGTGATTCTTCCGAATCGACCCAAATGGGGTTTCCGGGCTTCCTGGCCTCCTGTCAGTCCCGAATGACCACCATTCGACACAAAATCACTGTTAATGGAACGCTGATATTCCAAGGAGTCGTTTGACACCAGCTGATCTAAAAATTGTCACCATTTTTCGGTGAACCCTACGAACTCCCAAAATCACGATTTTACCTAAACGAGTCCAAACTCGCTCGTTCTAGCACCGTTCGACGTGAAACTGTGGGGAAATGAAGCAGAGGAGTAGAGCATCTGTCTCCCTACCTCCACCGAAGAAATCGTGCGTCAAAGTGACTAAACCACGTCGAAAATCACCGAATCAATGAACCACACCGGCTTTGAATCTACCGAGGGATCACGCCGCATCACGCTCAATCCGTCGTCCCATCACGCGTCCCGATCACTCCATCACGTTCCCGTCTCGGCCAGCTCGCCACGGTCGCACGCCCACGTCGAACGGACCAGAGAGGAGAGAGAATGAGAGAGAGAAAGAGAAGTGAGAAATGAGGGAGGAGCGAGAGTGAGTTAGGTAAATAGAAAGAAATTAAGAATTTTTTTTAATTTTTTTAATTTTTATTTTTTTACCCGAAATTCGACTTTAGATATGCTTCATTGACCTCCTCCTTCACAAAATATTCTCATAACTTATGTCTTGGCTTTACTACAGTCTGTCCAAGTCGACTTCTTCACCAAGTTGATTTAGCAGCATCACTATTGTACCTGGATAATTTCCCAGCAAAATACCAAGAAATAAGGGTTCGGGAATTTCCCCGAATACCTTTCAGGCATGGGCTACCTGGCCCTTTCTACAACTCTGTGGGTCCCCCCAAGGGTCCTGATCGGCTTGCCATGACATACGGTTACATAAGCAACTAACCGGGACCAATCCTGGCTACCTAGCTACGGGCTTTGCCCGCACTTCACATGGCCGCCCGGGCCAACCCGGGGGCGTCCCGGCACTAAGCCACGCCACATGGCACCAAGCAAAAAGACATGGAATCAGTCCCGAGATGCCTTCTTTCAACCCTTCAAGGTCAAAGGGAGACCGAATCAAGTTAACCACAGGCTTTGGAGGCCCGCAGTACGAGTGTACGGCTCACATACATGTGTTCGGCATTGTTCCGAACACCTCGTGGGCGCATATCTCCCAACCCTCCTACATAAAACCACAGGCCAACCCATGGTGCCAGCACACTAATTGGGTCCTACAACACCCCCCCAGCAAGATGGGGCCACCCCTGACCCTCAAACACGTGGCGACGAGCCACTCATCTTTAGCTCTCGGGCAAACCCGAGGCTACCTTGCCAACCCGTCGTGCAACACGGCATGTAGCTCAAGGCACAACCCGTGTGCCTAAAGTGCCTCCCCTTAGCTCCCACGAGCTCCCATCCTTAGCCCAAAGCCCATTTTGGGGCCCCCTGGCCTACTACCCAAGCCGTTCGGTAACCCAGGGTGTGTCGGGCATTTACCTGAACACCTTGCGGGTGGCTACTATGACTCAAAGAACAACGGTCCCCATGGTCCCATCCTAGTCCCTCGAAGCTTGGTGTGCCTCAAAGGACACCCCCAGAAGATGAAACGAGACCCCGGGGGCCATCCCTCAGGGTTACGATCGGCCCCGGGGCCAGTTCACCTCGGGGCGTGGCCGCCCTCCCCAGGGAGGTGAACTCCCTAGGGACTGCGCTCTCTCTCTGGCCCAGAGGCCCCACGGCCCCGCTCAGTCCCAGTTCATCCAGTTTGCGATCCTACGATGCGGTTCGTGTGTCGTACCAATTTGTGGGAGCAACACGCAGAAGCACGAAGCAACAACACGCAGGATCGGTCCTCAATAGTCAATGAAGAGGGATAATCTCACGCTAGTCTTGAGCCGGAGATGATGAGCATGAATTTATGAACTACAAGATAGGGAAACAGGTCAAAGGTGCCCAGGGATGGTTCCCTAGGGAAAAACCCTCCGATGCCTAAGTTAGTAGAGCCTTAATGCGAGGAGTAAGAAGGGGTGAGGGCGCGAGATTCCTCTCGACCAAGTGGTGAAGTGGTTCTTACTCAGGGAGTTTAGGCTTAGTTTGGCCTTACCTTTCACTGGAGGGTTTCCCAGGTTTAAATAGTACGCCATCTACATGAGTCCTGCGAGCGGAGGAGTTTCAAGAGAGAGTTACTGTCATGCCCCAACGCGGAATATCGATCACAAGATGCTTGATGATTTTCCACAATTGCTATTGATGTTTGAATTTCAAGGCTGGAAGAAGTTCATGAGTAGACATAGGGTCTACTATCCGAACCTAGTACAATAGTGGTACAAAAATCTCTTGTATGACCAGGAAAAACAAGAATTATGGACGTGGCAAAGAGTAGAGCATGGAGTTGTCCTCATCCTATAAGACATGTGGTATAATAGCCAGGACCTCCGGGTGGATATGTTGTGGGGTAGAGGAGAAGGCCTCAGAAAAATGAGAAACCAGGAGATCGGCCATGGCAGCTAGCTGCTTGACAACTAGCCCGTCCTCCCCACGCAGCTCAGAAATGGTTGTGTGATTACGGTGAGACAGGGCATAAGCTTGGAAGATCTTGGTGTTATTGTCACCTTCGCTCAGCCACTTGATTCTAGATTTTTGATGACAAAACATTTCTTCTTGGACATGCACACGGTCCAGCTCATCCTTGGCGAGGATGAACACCGAGTGATGAGCATTGGAAGGATGGCGGTCAAAAGCTTCTTGCACCTTGGAAAATTGTTCTTCAGCCACCTACACATTGGCAAATATGTTCCTGAAAGTGGACTGGTTCCAATGCTGATAAAAGTCCTTCATATGTATGAGTTTCATAGCAATGGAGATGAGTGGAAAGGAGGAGGCAGGAGCTGCTGCCCCGACAGCCCGTGAGCTTGCAAGAAAAAGAGGATGGGTCTTCCACATGTGTTGGAAGCAAAACCTGGTAGGCTGCCTCATGGGAGGCTGGATGAGTGACAATAACAGTGGGCGATGATCACTACATGCACGAGAAAGGTGCCGAATGGAAATGGGCGGATAGGAAATATTCCAATCCCCATTCAGGAGAATACGATCAAGTCTGGCCCATATACCATTAGCACATTGCCTGTTGTACCAAGTGAATGGACCACCATGAAAGCTAGCATCTTCAAGGCCAGCAGTAGCCACACAGGCTTGAAAATCAGACATGGATAGAGAGAAAGCACGCTTCCCCCCCTGCTTCTCCGAAGGAAGAAGGATGCTGTTGAAGTCTCCCCCAACCAGCCAAGGCTTATCACAGCTACCAGTGAAGTCGACAAGGTGATCCTAGAGGATGCGTCGCTCTAGTAGTGTGCAGTTGGCATGCACAATGGTAAAGAAGGCAGTACACTCCATAGAAGATGAGACAGCGATAGTCATATGCTGGTCAGAGCAGCTAACCAATGAAATATCCAGTTGAGATTGCCAGAAGATCCAAATTCGCCCCTTCTCTGGAGAATTAGCCAAACAATGCTTCATACGGACCTTCTGACAATACCTTTCTAGCAAGGAGCTCAGAAGCTTGGGTTCGAGGATGGCAACAAACTGTAGGTTGAATTGGTGGATGTGAATCTTCAACCTGCCGATGGACTGGGCATTGCCCAATCCTCTAATGTTCCAAAGAAGGGCCTTCATGTATGGCTGGAGGGTCAAGCCCTGTCACGCCCCGAGCGCGGAAGATAACTCGGAAATGGCGTGACGATCTTGTATAACGATCATGTCAATCAGAGCGTAGTGCATTCAACACATACAGACAGAGCGCGCACATGGACTTGCTCACCCTCTCCAAGAAGCCCCGCATAAACTCTCCCTGACCCTTCATCTTTCACTATAAAACCCCCCTTAGAAGCTCAAGGGGCAAAAAAAGATATACAGGAGGAGATAGACATGTAGCTACAACGCACGGACACTAGCACACAAGGACTCAAGTCCCAAGGCTTCTGGCAAGGACGCGAGGAGCAAGGAGTGTTGGGTGGCTTGTTGATCAGGCCGTATACACTGAGGGTATGTCAAATGTACTCCCCTTGCATGGCATCTAGCCATTTCACCCAAGTCCATCCCTTCGCGTATGAGGGGTTATAATAATGGCAAATACACCCACACACCGGGTCTGACCACATATGGCACATTATGATAACGTCGCACACGCCATAATGTCAGACTTGCCCCTCCCATGGGACCACGTACCTGCTGCTCACCCCAAGCCAGCCACCGATAGTCCCACCCATTGACTCGAGTTAGTCGGACCTTAGCCCAGAAGTAACATTCCTGGGACCGGCCCTAACTCCCTGGCATGAAGACACCCGCCTTCTGAGACCCGTACCTGACTACTTAACTCGAGCCGCATCCAGTCTCCCTCAGGCGCCAACTAGCGTCCTCCCTGCCATCCAGTCTAGCCCTCCCTCGGCAACTCAGGCATGTCCCTAGCTCCTCACAGAGGGCCTCTGTAAAAACACGCAGATGTCTGCTTTATCTTGCATTGACCCGGGGACCAACCCACGTGTCAGAATTGTCCCGCGACTTGCACCAATTGTATTTCGGCCCTTTAGGCCCACTTGTAAAGCCTATATGGCAGCTATAAAGCAAGAAACTAGTTGACTATGCATACCTGTACCCAGGTCTCAGTTTCACCTCCGCACCACCCAACGTGTCTCCGGTTTCCTTGACTCCAGTTAATTAGCCCTTCCAGTCGAGGGTGATGATCCCCCTATAGCTATAGGGTATCCCCGGTCCTCTATCCATGGCTTTAGAAATATCTAGGCTATTCTTCAATATGGAACAAAGGTATTTGGATTCAATCCAATGTAAATATACACCGGCTACTTGCGATCGGTGGGAAAAGACGTCCCGTACATGAATCCCCACAATCACCTGCACACTTGCACCCGTGGAACCTCCCTTCTCTCCACCTGTGGCGCGAGACTCTTGTGCCCACGTGTCGCTTCCTAGTGATGCTTCCCTGGTCAAAATTTGGTTCCATAGGTGATTGTCAATAGATCAACTAGCACGCCCGCACCCTGCCCGGTTACCCAGTTACCCCTTCACTTTAGTTCCACTCACCCAAATGAGTAACCACTCTGTCCTCGCATACCACTATCATCATTCCCGGAAACCTCTCATGCAAGTTGACCCCTCTCGACTTTCCGTAAATGGCGAGTGTACAGTACTGCTGTGAGAGGCATATGGCTACAAAGGAAGATACCCCTGATATAACACAAACTCTCCTATTTTCCTTTATCACTTTATTCCCCTTCTCACTGTGGTCACTAACTTCCCGCTCCTGCGTGACACCTCTCACGTCGCCACGTGGGGAAACAAAGTTGGCAAGCCTAGTGGGATGTCTCCTGCCTTTCTTCTTTCTGCTAAAGAGAAGTCTATGCCAGTCTTGAAGCTGTGTTGCCATTTTCCTATCCTAGCAGGAGAGGTAGAGGAGGGACACACATTACCCTACAGCTTCCAACTCACGTTCTGATAGTTGGACTGCACCTGGCGACCATATTAGACCATCGCCCTCTCCAACAACTAGCAATCTAGCAGCCCTGGCCATGACCTATGGCCCCATCGTCATCGCCACTCATGCACGGGTGGTCTACTTGGTGACACTGATTGCTTTCGGTGACTTCACCCCTGTCATCGGATCACCCTATTTCTTGGGTGTGGTCCCTATGGCTATCATACGACCAATCCCAATTCCGGTTCCTGCTCGTGCGCTCGACTCGCCGCACTCTTCTCTAGCACTGGTGGCTTGCTTGAGCACTAGACTCAGGGCCTCCACTACTGGCCCCCGCAGGGGCCCCGGATCATCTCTTGCCCGAACAAGCTTCAGCTCCCAAGTCTAGCCTCGACTGATCTCCAGCACGGGCCCTGCACCCCGGATATCGACTACCTCCTCAACACCTCACTCGAGCTTCTTGTCTCGAGTCCCAGTCTAGCCAACACTCAACATGGGTTTCCAACCAAGAGTTCATGGCTCCCCAGCACCCGACTCCAGTACACAACTCCGGGTCTCATTAAGGTCGGTCCCCGACATGAGCTTTCTGCCTTAGGCTTCTGACCTCCCAGCTCCACAATGGGGTCTATACCCCCATGATCCAGCAATGTCGACTCCTGGTACAGGCCTTCCCCCTCAAGATATGGCAACCTTGGCACTTAGCATGGGCCTTCAGCCCCAAACTTTAGCAATGCCGACACTCAACACAGGTTTACAACCTCGAGTGTTTGGTGCCCCAACATTTTCCACAACATCGGTTCTCGGTGCAAGAACATCACCTCAAGCTTCGACAACCCTTCTATCGGCCTAGGCAGAAGCCTATACTCGGGTCACTCAACCATCGGCTCTCGATTTGGGCATCATGCCCCGAAGGCCGACCTCAGCACTTTTTGCCGACAGCCTTGTGCCACTGGCAACTGTAGATTAGGTCTTCTCCATCTACCACCTTGGAGTGGGTTCCTCTTTAGGTCCCCAAAAGAAGCATCGTAGCGGCTGTAGAAGCAGGTGACCCGCTACTGCAACTAGCAATTCCAGCAAGACTCTCCTTGTCGGTGACTTGAGGATTCGTCTCAATGGAGGCAAACCAATTGTACCTCGGGATCAGATCATGCCTATGATCCCCACTGCCAACCGCTTTAGCCTTCTACAATGAACGCGAGAAGACAAAGCAGAATTAAGAGAAGTTGGGGCCTCGACAACTAACTGGGGGCCCACACCAGTCCAGCACCCAGACTCCCAAGTCCACTCAAAAGAGTAGGGACAAGGGAGGATAACAACTTAGCCTGAGAAGAATCTGGATTACCCCGGAGGAGGCTCAAGCTGTTCAGAGAGCACGCACCAAGAACCCCCTTCAAACGTTCGGGCATGGCATCGGTAAGGACATCGCTAAATACTCATCGGCACAGTCCCACAGCACCCAGCCGTCCAGCCTCTCTCACCCAAATAGGCCAAAGCAGAGAGGGACTCGTATCGGGCCCCACCAATACCCAGCCTCAAGCTCTTCTCGGGCAAACTCCAGTCTCATGTTAGAAGATCCACCTCAAAGGGCCTCAATCTTTGATAGACTGGGGGCACCAGTCTACTCCGACAAGCATCCTCAGAAGAAGCGGACGGTTTGGCTCATCAACAAAGTAGTTCAGGTGTTCGCATGTTACACCATTGGACACCAACTCGAAACTCAGTCCGATCACCTGAACCAGCCTCTGGCCCAGCTTAGGAGCCCTCACCCTCAAAACCAACCCCCGGTGCCACCAAGTCATATCGGCTCTTCTATCGGACCACATGCATCAGAATGTGTAGAAGAGGTCCCAGTCGAGGATCGTGGTGCTCCTACTAACGCGGATCCAGTCAACAATGATCTACCAACGAACGAGGGTCAAGAGGTGACTTTCGAGACTCTCATGATGGAGAATTAACACTTGAAGGCCCTCCTGCAAGACCTTCTTCAGGAGCGGGACCTTCACCCTCAACAATCTGCTAGGCCTCAGACCAAAGCACTGGCACTACCACTTGGGCACAACGGTGCTAATGCCTCAGCAGCAGGGTTTGGCATGCATCCAGTAGAAGCTCATCCGCAAGCCTCCAACACGCCAGTGCCAGAAAATCTCATGGCATAATGGCAAATGATCGAGCAGATCATCGAGACGAAGCTCGCCCAGTATGGGGAAGGGATTGGCACTATAGACCTCTACAGTGTACCATACTCACTGCATCACCAGTTGAAGAAGCTTCCCCAGGAGTATGCCAAGCCCCCGAAGCTACAGAAGTTCGACGAGCAAGGGTCTCCAAAATAACATTTGGCAGGGATAAGAGGAGAGATCAAACAATGTGACAGATGTCCCCGAGAGGTCCGAGAAGAAATGCACCAGTGCCTTCTGGGTAAAAAAGAGAGGATGCAACAAAGAGTTGAAGATCATGCTGAAATTGCAGAGGAGATCTCGAGCAGAAGGGGAAGGAGGGATGATGAGGAGGAGGAGGAGGAAGGCACTGAGGATTCAGATCCAGAGCCGACTGGAGCAATAGAGCGTGAACAAGCCGTTCGAAGGAAAGGAAAAGCACCGATAGGTTCAGGGACATACTCCGGTACAGCTGGTGTAGCACGAGCTGCACGACGTCCTGACATTGGTGTAGCCCCACAGAGAGGAGGCCCCATGGACAGCTATCTGCACAGAAGGCAAAGTGCTACACAACCAAAAATCAAGCAATCATTGAGAGGGATAAAAAATCAGCAGAAGTTGCAGAGCATGCATTTAAAAGTATTTGCAAATGATTTTTCTATGCAGGTGTCCCTGCACATGTAGCTGAAAGCGAATATTTCCATGCAAGTGTCTAATTAGATGCCATAGTAGATGTTGGCCTTGGCTTCAAGGCCTTGTCACGTCGAGACATCTCAGATCTGAGCGGTGGGGCAGACTTGAACTCCCCTTCAGAGGGGAGTTTGCGTCGGGCGTATCAGGCCGAAACGCCCGAAACACTCAAAATATTATTTTTTTCTAAGTTTCGGACCTGCGATAGTGAGCAGGTTTGGTTTCGGATCATTTTGGTCCGAAACCAATATGTTTCAGCCGAAACGTATCGGTTTTGGCCGAAACTGCCATCCATGGTCTCTGGCACAAAACAGTCCTGGCTGATTTTGTGGAAAAGCATCCATCAGAAGCCGGTGTCCAGATCCAAGTACCTGGAGTATCTTGAATATCCAAATTGGAGATGAACCATTGCACATCCGGCAGGAGATAGGAGTAGATAATGTGTCAATGCAGATGCGTAGGCTGCAACTTTAAATGGCTATTTTACTCTCCACAAATCACTTGAAGTTAGATACTTCCCATTTACTTTCCATTTTTGCTCCTTGATGGCATTTCCATACTTTCGTAATAGTGACAGTTTAAGCATGTGTTCTAACTCAAAATGCAAAATTGTATCCTGTTATGCCTTTTTTTGCAGCTTGAAAATAGGAATAAATTTATCCCTTACTGGCCATCTGCACTTTTCACTGCTGTCCCAAGCCGATCTTTCTTTCCAAGAGGTTTCTTATGGGATGAGGGTTTTCATCAGTTGCTTATCTGGTTAGTTATCTGATATTCCACGTCCTTTGTTCATTAGATTGCAGTGATTCCTAGGCATTGTTAGGATAGACCTTTGTTTCAATCCCTATGCTTCAAGTTCATTTCAAACATCATCAAATTCCTTTCAATGTAATATACACAAAAACACTTGACCTTTTGAGCAGGCGTTGGGACATTGGCATTTGTTTGGATATTGTTGGGCATTGGCTGGATCTGATTAATTTAGACGGATGGATTCCTCGTGAGCAAATCCTGGGAGCTGAAGCTTTAAGGTACTTTACTCTTCTTTTCTCCAAATCTCCACTAAATACGATCAAAAGGATAGGTTACGCCTATCTGGAAAACTGACCCTTGCGTGAGGAGATTCTTGAATCAAACCTCCACCAGGTACTATGCTGGGTTGTCTGATCAATTTTCTTTGGAGTTCTTAGTGGCTGATAGCTATTTCATATTAGATCTCCTAGTTGTTAATTCATACTGTTTTAGTGGTTTTGTTCACAGTAGTTTATTTGATTTTCACATTGTCATTAACTACTGTAGAATTTAATTTGGGGTAGATCTATTCACCTCCCCTCTAGATCTATAGTTCATCCTTTCACACATCACGTGGTATCAGAGCCTAACTCTCCTTTAGGACTTAACATCCCGGAGAGATTTAGAAAATGGATGCCAGAGGTCTAACAGCTGAGGGTCACTCCACCAGTAAGCCGCCATTCTTTGACGGAACTAACTATGCTTACTAGAAGAATCGCATGCAGGTCTTCCTTCGAGCCAAGGATTATGAGATTTGGAAGGTGGTAAGTCAAGGCCCCTTCGAGCTCCCTGAGGATGAGGATGCATGGACCCAGGAGTAGATTCGAATGTCAACTTTAAACTGGAGTGATGTGAATGCTATGCTGTGTGCTCTACACCCCACTGAGTTTTCGAGAGGATCCTCCTGTTCGACAGTCAAGGAAATGTGGGACAAGCTGGAGGTAATCTATGAGGGAACGTCTCAGGTAAGAGAAACTAAAGTCAACATGTTAGTCTCTAAATACGAAGCGTTTAAGATGAAACCTGATGAGACTATATCTGAGATGTATGCTAGGTTGATGGTTCTTATTAACAGTTTGAGAAGCTTAGGGAAGGTCTACAGTGAGTATGAACTAGTTAGGAAAATCCTTCGATCCTTGACACCGATTTGGCATACTAAGGCCACTGTAGTGGAGGAATCTAGGAATCTGGCAACCACTTCTGTTGATGAACTTATAGGCTCACTGATGACATATGAGCTAAACCTTAAGAGAGTCGAAGACACTGAAAAGAAAAAGAAGCCCTTAGCTCTCAAGGTAAGCTCCAGCAACAAAGGATCTTCGAGTGAGCATAATACTTCTAGTTCTGAAGAAGACTCTGATGAATTTGCCATGCTTACTAGAAAATTAAAGAAATTCCTAAAGAATGAAGGTAAGGGGTTTAGAAGAAAATATTTCTCAGGAAAGAGGCAATCTAAATATAAATCTGACACTGCCAAAAAGCTTGGTAGTATTGTTCGTTATAATTGCAGGAAAGCAAGAGACTTGAAGGCAGACTGCCCTGAGCTACAGAAGGAGAAACAGCCCAGGTGGAAGAACAAGAAGGGAAAAGCTATGGTGAGCACCTGGGGCGATGAAGAGGAAGACAGTCAGAGTAGCTCATCTGACAGCGAGGACGAAGTCAAGCTCTGTCTGATGGCCAAGAGAGAAGAAGAAGAGAAGGAAGATGATGAAGATGTAACTTGCCCTTTCGAAAACTATACACATAGTGATTGGGAAGATGTCTATGCTGAGATTTTAGATGAGTATGATGATATTCGTAGGGAGAATAGACATTTGAAAAGAAACATAAACTCCCTTGTTAATGACACTACTCTGAGTGATAAAATTGTCTCAGTAGCATCGCCATGAAAGGCTCTGGATGTTCACCCTTCGGACGAGTTCCCTCAAAAGCCATACCATAGAGAGGTAGACTTCTAAGAGCCCTGGGTGATTGAAAGATAGGGAAAGAGGCAAGAAACTAATGAAGTAGAACACTGTATTAAAAAAAAACTTCCTTTCTTTTTATTCGTTCATTCACAAGAAAAGGGGACAAGATGAAATACATAGAGGGAGACTATCCCAGAGCAAAAGCAATACAACAGAGGGAAGAAGTGAATACACTGGTGGGGGAGGGGGAAGAGAGCATAAGTTTCCTCCCCCCCAAGCTCACCTCTCTTCTCTCGCACTCTCTCTCTTTTCTTCACCCCGCCGGCATAGGGGGAACGGAGCTTCTCTTCTCTTCGGCTAACCTCTCTTCTCGTTGCCAACCCCAGAGCCAGTGGAGTATGCCTCCCTCTTATAGGAGTGGAGATGGGGAAGGCTCAACGAAGCCCCAAATCCTCTTTCTTCTTTCTTCTCCCTTTTCCCTGCTCGAAGTCGTTGAGTGGCCTGCGGATAGGGGGGCAGTAAAGTAGGGAAGATGCCTCCTTGGGATTGGTCAACGGCGACCAGTGGAGATGCGTCATTCGATGTGGCGCTCGAAGCCTTCCGTTCTTGGAGTGTAGGTGATTGCCCGCCGGTCAGATGTAGGCGTCCACTCCATTTTAGGTAAAGGGTCTCCATCGCTAGTCTGTTCACGGGGAAACAGGGCATCGAACTCAGGATGGGATGGCAGCCCTGGTTAAATGGCATGGGGGGAAGTGTGTGCGCTGGTTTAACAGTGCAAAGTGGGCGGACCAGATTAGCAGGAGAAGCAGGGTGCGCCATTTTAGAGAATGAAGAGGGGCACACTGGTTTAGCAAAGGGAGAGGGGCATGCCGATTTCGGTGCAGGCTGTGCCGGTTTAAGTGTCGGGAGACTTTGCCCCGACTTTGTGGCGTTTCAGACGAACGCTTGCCCTCTCGTGATGCTTTAGTTGTAATGCACCGCCTAGGAGGTGTGTAATTCGAAGCCTCCGAGCCCCGGTTTAGGATTTCGAGTGATTTCTGGCGCATGTCGAACCCATGTCTGAATTCTCAGGTTTTTCCTGATTTGGCCCTCGGCACTGCCAGTCGGAGGGCTGTGGCCCTATATTCTGCTTGGGAGGCTTCCTTATCAAGTAGCAGACCCTCGGGTACATGCTCGTCCTGTTTGGAGGAGGTATGGGGTTTATTCGGCCATTCCCTCTTCGACTTGCTCTCGATGCTGAGACGTACATGCCGTATGATCATCATCATCATTTATTTGACATCCATACTCGACTGCCTAATAAAGTTTAGGGAGGTTGACACTTGGTGGTGATGAGGTCAACACTCTTCATCCCTGCTCATCAAAAAGATGTTTCATGAGTTTCCAAGATATTTAACCAATGATTTATAGTGAGATATCATCAAAACAATATTTTATTTAACAGGCTTTGGGGCCAACTCACTCCTCAGCTTGGACACAGCACGGTCCGTCTTGTCCTGGGCTAGTGCCTAAAATGAGTTGTGCACTGGCATTGTGGAAACTACCCTGTGTATTCCCCCCCCCATAGAGCACTACGGTAAAGCCGAGGGCCCACGGTACTAGCTTAAACCGTTTGATGGGACTGTCCCTCCACCTCTCCCGGGTGGGTCGACTATCCGTGAAGTCTAGGGCTACGGCTAGTGGTTCCATCACATGGGAAGTCCAAGCACTCCATTGGGATTCTAGGAGCGAGCCATTGATTATAGAATAACATGACTATAACATAGACGTAGCATGGAATGCGTTGAATGGGAATTAGACATGTTTTTCCAAAATTTTCAGAAACAACAGAGTATAATGGACCATGGTCGGGGCGTCATGCGATCATAACGTGCCTCCCCCAGGCTGTTATGCTCACCCGAGCAAATAAATTAACTCAGACATGCAGACCATAACGCACTACCAATGGGGCATTATGCTAACTATAACGGGCCTTCCTTAGCCTGTTTATACTCCACTGATCAACCATCAAAATCACATGAAACATAACGTGCCAAGGCTGGTGTGTTACGTGACTATAACGCACCCTTCTAGGCCCGTTAAAGTGACCAGAACGCAGAAAACCCTAGAAAATCCACAGTTTATACACCACATAACACACCTAGAGAAGGGGATTATGTGCCCATGACGGACGGGACCTGGTCCGTCATGCCAAATAGTCCTATAGACTTACAGAGTTAACTGCCACATAACGGTCCTAAGGTGGTCCATTAAGTGAAACATAACGTACACCCAAGGGTCCGTTATGTGTATAACGGCCTCTGGATGGACTGTTATACCAGCTGGAAAATGGGAGGAACAAGTTCGAAACACAACTCCCCTCTGATCGATCTGGATCGGCGAAAAATAAACAAAAAGTGGTAGAGGAAGTCAAATAATGACTTTTTACAACTACGGCATGCATCAAAATGGAAATACAATGGTCATAGTGAATTTTACAAGCATTTTAGCCTACAAACCCTAAAAATGCCACTTGCACGAAAAATGGTAAAAATGCCTACGCATGGACGTGCATGTGGTGCCAAAGTGATCCTATCAAAGTAGGGAGTCCATCCCCCTATCTCGATTTTGACGAAAACCTCGATAAGCATGCATGCAGACGATGGAGCACCGACGCGCCTCTCGACCTGTCTCGCCTCCACCTCCCACGAACCACAGGAAGGAGGGTACCACCGCGATCCTCACGACGAGCCGAGTCTAATGGTACCTCCTGCGTCACGATCTGAGGTCGACATGGCCCGAACTGAGAGAGAAGGGGGCCGAGGAGAGAGAACGTGAGAGAGAGGGTGAGGGAGAGTCAGAGGAACAAGGGAGAGAGAGAGAGAAATGAGTGGGGAGAGAGAGAAGAGGGGGTGGCAGTGGGTTTTTTATTTATTTATTTGTCATATTATTTTTTTAAACCCTTAATTCCATTTTAACCCCTAACGATCCGAAATTGCGTAAACGCGTAAAAAATTTATATAAATACTTTAACAAATATGATTAAATACCTTAAAATGACCTAAAAATTTCTAAAAATAGCCAAAATTCACCAGACGGAACCTAGATCCGAACCACTAAGGATCCGCTAAAACTACGGGTGTTACAGTCCCTCCCCCCTAAGAGTACAGAAGTTAAATTGTTGGAACTTAACGGCCATAGCAGGAAGTGACACACCGTGGCCTCGGGCCTTGACCTGTCAGAAACACTGAGATTCGTTCACAGCGATGGCTTTTGCTTTTCAAAGTGGACAACCATATGTGTGTGTTAAAACAAGATTGCAGGCCTTAGCGGGTTTCACCCTTCGGCAACTCCATTGAGCTTTCATCTTTGGGGGAGAAGGAAGAGTGTAGGAGGCAAACCTTCCGAGAGGACCAACGAAATCGTTAACCCGGCGAGCCTAGTTAACTCTCCCCTTCCGGACAACTTCGGACCAAGTCTCGAGCATTTACATCTCATGGCCCCTTTTCGCAGAACCGATGTATTGGTGTGATCTGGATTCAGAGGGGGGGGTGAATGAATCCCCTTAACGAGTCATGACAATTTTAAAGTTCTGAATAACAATACTCGTCTATGCAGAAGTGGAAACTTATCTACGCTGAATTAAAACAGATAGACTTAGAATCTGCAATATAAACTAAGCCTAAACATTCATCTAGCGTTGAAAACACAAGAATACAAACCACGCAATGCTCAAGGATTTTTAGGTGGTTCGGTCGTCCAGACCTACATCCACCCCACACTCAACCTGAGTGTGGCTTCCGTTGACACACAGCTTGAACTACTGGGGTTCACAGCTTGCCTACAACAACTGGGCATCACAACTTGCCATCCACTGACTAACAGCTTGTGCTGAGCCTTACAGCTTATGTCATCCGCTGACTAACAGCTTGCGACAAAGATTTAAGAAAAATAGAAAAATTACATTATGCTAGCGATAGAAAGCTAGAAATGAAAGCACAAAAGCTACAGCTCACTCGGAGCAAAGTGGTATGGATCTGATCCAAAACCACTATCAGACTGTAAGGTATCCTAACCAGGATCCCTCTTCTTCTTCTTCCTTCTCTTCACGAGCTGCTGCAACTCTTTCTCTCTTCCTCTTTCTCTTCACGAGCTGCTATAATCTTTCTGCAACTCTTTCTCTCTTCTTCTTTCTCTCAACAACAATACTTTATTTTCTTCTCTCAGATTCCACTTTTAATTCCTTCACATCTCTCACTGCTACACTCCGAGTTTTTTGATCTCACTTGCTTCCATTCAATCTCTCTCTTCTTCTTTCTCTTCGTTGCTCATGGTTTTCTTGGTTGATTTTTCTCTATATCTTGATCTGGAAGCTCTGCCTCTTTTTACATAGGCACCAGTCAGAGGGCACGTGGAAACCACATTTCTCGCCCAACAATTCATTCAGATCTGTGTTCAAACTGTCACGTGTCACGATCTTAGCTTCTCTAGATTCCACATGGTGAGATCTCCTCTTAATGAAATGCTCTTGGATCACGAGCCATAATCCTGGTTCACATGACTTTACATTCGAACTAGGGCAGTCTTAAGTCATGAACCTCTATTCTCAACATCACGTGAGATATAAGTTCCTGTAAATAGATTAAGAAGTATTTTGTCAAACACTTTGTCTCCATAGCAAAAATCAATATCCATTGAAAATAAAGTGTAAAGTGTGAGAGAGATAATCTGTTATTATGCCATCAATGAGTGCTAATTTGCATACCGTAAGAATGATGTGAATCAAGATTTTACAAATTAGTCCGATACGGGGTGCTAAATATGTGCAAACAATTTCCACTCTAATTTGCATACCGTGAGAATGATGTAAATCAAGATTTTACAAACTGGTCTGGTACGGGGCGAACCGCCCGTATCGGACCGTGCAAGCTGGCATGCGGGAAGGGTGACGCATGACACGCGGCCTGTTCACACTGGACCACATGGGACCATGTGTCCCACTGGGTATCATACCGATTCGTCATGGGACTGGCCTAGTATGTGCAGGCCGTCCGGCTCGTGCACATTCAGCGTTAAAAGACGGCCATGGGTAGGGGTGGAGGCATCAAGCGCAACAGTAATGGGTGGCGTCCAATAGCGGTGCAAGCAGCGATGCAGGCTAGCGAGGAGCATCCTGGCTGTGGGAACCGGTGATCGAAAGCCTCCGGCGAGATTTTTTGAGGAGGGTGGGGGTGGACGGTGCACTGGTACAAAACAGGGCATTCCCGACCCTATTTTTACAACCGTCGACGTTTTTATAGAAAGTTCGACGATTTTATCCGTCGACTGCATGGAACTGTCCCAAAATAAAAATCTTGTAAAAGGTCGTCGATTTTCGGTAACCGACCGTCGAAGAAGCCCAAGCGCCACGCTAAAAAATCCTAATTCTAATTTTTTTCCCTACCCTGCCAACTTCGCTTGAGTTTCCCCTGCTGCCTCACTTTCCCGTGGGACGCCGCCCTCCCCTAGACTTTGCCAACGCTGCGAGGGTGGACGCCGAGGGTTTTCCTGCTGCTGCACGCGGACGCCACCGCGCGAGGGTTTTCCTGATGATGTAGTATGGACGCCGCCACGAGGGTTTTGCACCGCGGACACCACCGCGAGGGACGCCACCATGAGGGTTTTGGACACCATCATGTGGGTTTTGCACGGCGGACGCCACCGCGAGGGATGCCGCCGCGAAGGTTTTCCTACTTTTTCCTCCCCCACAAACCAGTTGCCTCGTCTCCCTTGCCAACCGGGCCCTACCCTCTCCCTTCTGCTGCTCCTCCCCCCTCCTTTCCCCACGCCCCAGTCGTCGAAACCCCAAGCCGCAGTCGGAGATGGCCGCCGCCCATGGTAGTAGCGCTCCCCTCGCGCTCCACCTGGCGACGGTTCTCCTCACTGTGATCTTGCTGGCCGAGGGAGCCCTTGCAGCCGAGTCGCCCACCCTAAGCCCAGCATCCGGGTCCGCCTCCGCCGCACTCCTTGCCTCCCTTACCGCATTCTTCATCGGCCCCCTCCGCCGGTGAGCAATCCCCCACGGCGGTGGTCGGACGGTGGATCTGCTCTTCCCGGCACCCTTCATCCTCGCCTGTGATCTGGGGCTTCGGAGTGTGCTTCTGATCTATACATTGTGTTGTTGGGGGCTTATTTTTGGCGACATCGTTTAGATTTGCTCTGCCTGGGACGCCTCTGGCGTTAGCATAGGGGGAGAGATCCGAGGGGTTGGGGTTTGTGTAATGCTGATGGCATTTTTCATTTTTCCTTTCACCATTTTCTAATGTACACCTAGTTTTCATTTACAAAGTAAATCATTTTGTCAGTTCCGAAAAAAGAAAATGATAAACCATGAAAAGATTAGATTTTTATCCACCAAATCGCCATGGATCGACGTGATCCATAATGGAAACTTACCCATGACTCTTAGGGGATCGACTTGGCACCCTATAGAACTCCTAATTCGAAGTCAAACCCTATCTCTAGGTCATTCTCCATAAATAAGTCTCAGGTTCGTCCTGCGCGAACCTTAATTTTGGATCGCGTGGTTCGAAGGTATAGTGTTATCTTTTTAAGGTCGTCCTTTAGAACTTTCCCCCCCTTAATATCTTCTAATCACTCTTTGATTTTGGTGTTAGGAGATCAATCAGGCAAAGACTTAGGGAGCAGCGCGGAAGTTGCTGATTCCACGCAAGATGTGCAGGAACGAAAGCCTTCTTCCGGCGAGAAATTTCCAGTCTAGGAGCAATCCCAGAGGTAGGTTGTCTCATGATTGGCTCAAACAACATGTTAGGAGTAAAAGTCCTCCGATCTTACTTATTTTCATGCTTTCTACATGGAGAATTTCTTGTCTTATCATGACTACACATCTAGTTTTTACTACATGATGTCCCTACAACCCTAATGGAAAAAGATGATAACTTTGGTTAAATTCATGCCCTTTCATGAGTTAGTCACATGTTAGCATGATTTACCTTACTGTGTCTAACGAGTTGCATGTTGATTAGACATAGAAAGGGGCCCTGCAAGTCGTTATTTCCTTTGCTTGACAGTAGATAGATGGCGGTCTGCCAGGAGCCATGACCTGAAGTCGTAGGTGCCTGATCGATCGCGTTTTGTAAGAAGGCGGTCGAGTTACTGACTGCGATCTGGTTGCAGTAACTAGATCAGACCCTGTTTATTTTCCATTATGTCTATGTTATTATTCATGCCTTATCTGGTTCGTTGCACTTCCTGATCATGTCATGACTTCATATTTAGTGTTAGCTTATTTTAAAGCTTAATTTCCTTATATGTTAATTTCATGCCAAAACCTTATAGAGTTTGTACATAAAGGAGTTTTCAATTGATTACATAGAGACTATGCTTTTATGCATCCCTTCTCATCTTATTTCTGTTTCATTACTTACACATAGTGCGTACTCCGGTACGTTAGCTATTAGTTCACTTGCACATGCTAGGAGACCTTCTTGGATATTGAATGCCTCTCCCTCTGATATTCCTTCTATCTGATTACGAATTCATGTTTCAAGGCCTCCGTAAGTCTCTGCGAGCCTAGGATTCTCACTACGACACCGAGTTGGTTGTACCCTAAAAACCTAAAAGTTAGAGAGCACTTTGTGATTTATGCATCTTTCTATGAACTGACCTGCGGCCTTCAACCCAACCGCATTCTTGAGATCGCGGTGGACCACCTAACCGCATTTTGGTTTCAGCCACAGGCTTTTAGCTAAGTCGACTCCTTTCCTTTCCTGCGTCGACTCCATGCCAGGTCGCGATCACGACATATCCCCGTTATTTTGATCACGGACCCCTGGACAACCGCATTCTGTCAATCTTCTGTCTAACCCAAGGTTTGACCCAATTGATCTTGCTCTGTTCTCAGGTGATCTTCTGATTGTTTGGAACCCAAACACATATGGCTCTACTTCTATTGTTGTATGGGTGGGGTATATGCCTTTCGTATGTATATCTTAATGGGTTAATGAAAGTCTCTATCTTCTTGATCAAAAAAAAAGGTAGACTAACGGAAAGAAGAGGTTTAGTGATAGAAGGAACGTGAAGAATGTGACATAAGAGAAAAAGACGAGCGGGGGAAGAAATGGTAGACATGCTAATGTTGGAGATTGGCAAACTTGTGTCATTGCCTACTTACACCTCATCTAGATTCTGGATCATGGTATGGCAGTAGATTCATCAAACTTTTATAGTCCGATGAATATGATATGTAGCAATCCGGGATCCCAGTACCAAGGTGCCATGCTGTTGACAAAGGGTTGGGGGAACATGGGCATGATATGCCATCAGATAAGGGACAGCAAGTCGGGATTATTGGGATGCAGTCCCACTGGAGAAATAGTGATCAAAATGCCCCACTCATTGTCCATCAGATAAGGGACAGCAAGTCGGGATCATATGGCCCACGAAGTGACAAATTTGACATCAAAAAAGACATTGTCCATTCCATCCACGGCCATGGCCGCAGTGGCACAATCCCAAACATGACCAAAGGAGGAGGGATCAGTTGTGAAACACGCAAGTTTTAGTCGTGTGAGTACGTAGTGAGCGGACAAGAAATGCAAGATCAGCGATATTGTTGGCCTGGTGCTAGAGAAAGCCCTATATATGAGCTAATAACATGCCATGCAAATCCTCGGGGGGTAAAGTTATCAAGCCGCATTGTGATTGTCAGCACAAAGGAATCATAGGTAGGTCCAATGCCAACTAATTAATAAGGCATGCATCATAAGATTAGATGATGATAAAATTGGGTGACTAGTGGCAGAGAGGTTATTGGAGAGTGTTTGATTTGCTAGAGGTACGTACGTAGTCTGTGATGAAGGTCGACCCTTTCTTGATGGGGAGGAGTTGTCTTCAATTGAAGAGCGCGGTCACGAGATCGAGTGAGAATCAAGTGTCGCCCATACCTTATGTGACATCTCGAGACTGACCACAAGAAAGATGAGGGGTTCTATCAGGGACATAGTTAATTATCCAACTAAGAACCAGTTGATCTTTCTTGACACATAGATCGTAGGCTAGGTTATGAGCTACATGCAAGTGAGTCCAATTATGTTCTTGCTGGAAGAGAATCTTGAGGGCAAAGGTCCATGCCATCCACAATCCCCATGAGTCATCCACGGCTACAATGGAGGGGCAAGAATTGAGTTTTCCATAAGATTGAGTTGTCATGGGTGAGTTTTAACACGAGTGTGGTGGGGGGGAGTGGATGGTGTTTGTGGGAGGAGGAGAAATCGAGGAAGAAGAGGGTCCTATGGTAGAGGAGAAAGGAGGAGGTGACAGGGTAGCCATGAGTATCGACGATGCAAAGCTTTGAATTAAGCTCTTATACCATACAGAGGAAAATGAAGAAAATAAGGCTCGATGCCTCCCTTGGGGAGCCCTACCATCTATTTATATAATACAGACTGCCATATATATATATATATAGGGGCGTACAAGACATGGAAAGATCTTAGGACAAGATATGTGAAAATCACATATATGTTTATTAAAATGCTTTAATGTTACATGATTATTCACGGAATGAATCCGACAGCATATTCCCCCAATCTTGGACTATGCCATGAGGGGATAGGAAATCATCAATGCAAAGCCAGGATGGCATCCACAAAAGAGCGGGCTACACTGATGCCCGGATATCACGAGATTGGACAGAACCAAAATAGTAAGCATGCATCAGCATGTTTGACGCTTATTATTTCCCGAGAAAAGGGAGTTAGGAGAGACCGTGCAGAGGCAGGATTCTCTAAATTCGGCGGGGGTTTGGAGGTAAAGAGGCATGATGCGGGTCGGTTTCATTTCGACAGCACCTCCCCTTATTCTGGACTATGCCAGGAAGGTATAGGACATCCACCCACGGAGTGCCGGGGTGGAAGCCAAAAAGAAGATGTGGGCACATAGCCTGAGATCCAGAAGGATTGGGTCATGGTGGTGTTCGCCACCATGACGTTTCATTGACGAACCATCGGAGTACATGCAGTGGTAGAACTCCGTGGGCCATTGGGGTTGAAAAATGTAAGGGCAAACCCCATCGATTTAGCTCCTGAACCCGTAAGTGCAGAACTCGTGATCCCCTAATAGCTGAATGGGATTTGGGGTGTTAAGTAAGGTCATTAGGGTTGATTTCTAGGGGTTTAAGAGGCTATCGACACAAGCAGAGGGGTGACATGAGGGTCTCGGCGTGAGCAAGTCACAGCCCTACGGTCTCAGAGCGACTGGGGCAGGGACTCGACGCAATCGGGTCTCGACTTGGGAGATGGCCCTCGGTGCGTAAAGTTCTGCGCCAAGGGATTTTGGGTGTGCCGAGGCCATCTGGCACTGAGTGGGTTTCAGCTCTGCTTTGGTTTTTAGGGGTTGGGTTTGATTCATGTTTTAGGGGCTTTCAGGGGCAAGAAAGCTCTTTGATTCTTGGACATTTTTAGGTGAATTTCAGCTTGCTTCTAGGGACTTCCAGGAGGGGCAATGGGATTCTGAGGTTGAGGTTCAAGGGATATTTAAGAAACCAGCTATTAAATGAGTTGTCTTCGGAAAGGAGTTCAGCCAGGGAGCACCACTGGAAGCTGGTGATCATTCGGATAGCAGAGACTATTATTGTAGTGATCTATTTTACCAGTTCGTAGGTGAGTGGCCCTGAGATGGACTGTCTCAGGCTCTCCCTACGATCACGGGATTAAGGGCAACCCAGAAGAAATAGGCAACAGGGAAGGGGGATCTGTGATCGGCACTGGAACTCAATGACCCATGGGCTAGGGTGAGGAGGTCCACGGCCATTCCAACAAGAACTAAAAGCAAAAACAGACGAGAGAAATATATAAACGGAATTCACACATGGGTTCATTCATACACCATCCCTTATCTTCCGTTGATGCGGAGAAACAGCAGATGCCAGTTCTGCTAAAAGTGGATGTCAAGAAATTATTCAAAGATTAGAGGCTATTCACACTCGAAATTAGAATAGAGAAAGAGAAAACTTCATCCATGCATTCTTTCCTTGCAAATAGATACATCACCCCAAGGAAATTAAACCTGAGGGTCTAAAATGGAGGATAACATGCGTTAAAGAAAGAAAAGAGAGATGGGGAATCGTATACATCAGAAAAGAGAGAAAGGAAGATGGGGGAGGGCGGAGCATTGACTCCTCTCCCTCCCATTACAAACACACCTTCTCTTACTCTCTTTTCTCACTGGCTTCGCAGCAAATCTCTAGGCACTCCTTCTCTCTATTTTTTCCACCTATTCTCTCTATTATCTCTATTCTAGATCTTCTCTCCTTTTTTTTCTGTGTCGAAGACTGGGTTTATATGAAGGGGCAAGACGCCTCCTCTCAGTGTGGAAGCTTCCCGGGGCGATGTGGCATCGGCGTGCCTCCCAACAGGGGGCTCTCGGCGTGCCTCATCATGTAATGGGCTTGGGCCCATTTCCTTCATGCATCAGCGCCATCGACCAGTCTTGAGCAAATGGGCCTTCAATATGGGCTTCTTTGTTGGTCATGTTGGTTTCTTGGAATGATCATTTGTTCTTCTTGCAGCTTCTTTGATATCTTGCTTCCACAAATGTGTGTCAAATTATGTGAATCCCATCATTAGACTATCAAAATATTTCAAAGATCCCTTTTCATCAGGCAGATGATTGTCCAGAGCTTGACATAGTCTTAATCAACCTGACTATCTGAATAATAGCAATGCTGGACAGTAGCTTTGACAAGATGTAGCCTCAATCGGATGGAGTGTAGAGTGGTAATGGATCTTCTTATATTCTGATCTGCAAAGCTTTCAGGGATATTATTAGAGCATCCTCTTTATTGAAGGCCCTAGGGTTTCTTTGGCTTCTTCCTCTTCTGCTTGTGCATATTTTGGGTGTCAACAAATGCCCCCCACTAGCAGGTGGCATGCGCGAAGAATAAGTGACACGGGGCCTGCGAGTACATCTTTCAATGTTTTGGATATATCTTCTTCCTTGATCTATTGATTCTTTTCGATTTTTAGCTCGTTGGCTTCACTACATTCTCATAATTTTAGCTCTCACAGTATTTCATCTTAATTTTCTGGCCTCATGGGTTATGTTTTTGTCCCGACACGAGCAAATCGGCGTGAATGGCATCGGCATGACCATCTCGGCACAGGGGCGAAGGGGCTCTCAGCGCGACCATCTCGGCGCGCCTTTTGGTTGGGGCCGCCTTGGCGCGGCATAGGCCTCGACGCACCTTTTGGTATGGCAGGATTTTCCTCTCGGCCTGGGCATTTAAGCGTCGATTGGGGTTTTTGAAAGCTCATTTCTTCCTGAGCTTTCTCTCTCTTCCTCATTCTTCCTCTCCTTCATGGCGGGCTCGGCGTGGGATCCCTTTGCAAGGTTTTCTTCTTCTTTCTCACCATGAGACTTTCTCCACTTATTCACCTTCGGGACTATGTCCCTCATTTTTAAGGGGTCATTCCCTCTTGGTGGATGACTTCCTATTACATTTTGGACATACCCAAATCAGGGGAGATGCAACAGAAATTTCCCTAAAATACTTAGCTTTATTTGTTGATTTCTTTTTTTGGAATTTCATCTCGACATCTTCTTGGACTACAGTTACTGGGATGGCGGCTACTTCTGGCTCTTCTTCTGTCACTTCTGAGGTTGCTGGTGCGGGCTCTTCTGCCTAGCCTATGATATCTGGCACATTAGTAAATTGGTTGAATGTTCAAGAATTGCACCGTGACCACGAAAAAATCACTATTGTTGACGAGTCTTCAGACTCTGAGATAGACATTGTCTCGTCGTCCCAGGTCTACTCCGCTGAAGGTGAAACATGCTTCAGACGTGGTAGCGATTATCGTCCAGACTTCCGAAGGGATCGACATTTGATGCCATTTATTCAAACCTTCACTGTGGGTGGAATGAGAGATCTTCTGCTTGCCCGGGCAGTAGAACATGCCATATTGTCAGAAAGAGACAGCCTGAAGGGTTTAGTATATCGAGGCAAGGCCATCTATCTCCCTGGAGAGCGATGGGACTGGGATGCTATCTAGGGCATAACTGAATTGGAGCTGGAGCAGACGATGTTGACTAGAGCTCCTGAGTTTACCACCGCCAGGTGGGACAATGTAGCGGGTCGGGTCAATAGGGAGAAGCCCGGCTATGGACTATTTCTGGCACCGATAAAATGGGGCTATAGGGATGAGCCATTTGCCATAGATTGCCTGGCCGTCCACTTCAAGTTTCAGCTGGCTGTCAGCTAGTTCACTGACATGAAGGTAACAGATGCTCATCTCTTTCGAGTGGGGGCAGTGGAATTCACTGAATTTGTGCTGGAGGAGTATGCCCCTCTGCTGGTCAGAGCCGGAGTGCATCATAGTGTATATGCTTCACACTTCTGCTATCCCATTTCCAATGGCTTGTGCTGTGGGATGTTTGAAGTCTTCTACCCTCAGTTCAACACATTTTATACAGCAGAAGGTGAGAATTCTCTAGACCTTTGGAGCTTATCAAAGCTTTCAGGCTTGTCGATTGACGTAAGAATCCAAACTATTGATCTCTATTTCAATGGGTCAAAATCTTATTGACAAGATATGCTTTAAAGAACCACGCATTGATGTCCAAGACTCCAAGCAGTTCTTCCCTGTGTCAATATTATAATGAGAAGAAATCATGGACAAAACCTATCATCAATTCTACAATGCCAACCACCTCTCTAACGGATATCTAAAGACCATCCATTTTCACAAATGAGTCAGTAAAGCTTCCAGATAGAAAGCTAAAATAGTTGGATTTTTAGGAAAGATGCTTGGTTTAAAGCTTACTTCATTTGTTTCACCGAGCAAAGACCTACGCTCAGAGTGGCCAAGAATGACCCAAGGGATACCCAGATTAACAAGCATCTCTGCACTGCAAAAAGACAAAACAAGAAAAAAAAGGCATCAATGATTCAATTCAAGGCAAGTGACCATGCTATAGATATGGTCTCAATTTCCCATATGTGCTGAAAATTCTTACCATTTGAAACACCAGATCAAAAGTTTGAAACAAAAATCCTTGTATGCAACAGACATTTAGAAACTGGCTAAACATAGCAAATTGCAGAAGATCAAGCATTGTTGTCCTTTCAAATACTTTATGACATAACTTCATAAACGAACTAGACAAGAATAAAGAAGATAGATACACCGTAAGATGGTAAAGCGAGTGTATAAGGATTAGTGTGTGCAACCTAAGTCAGCCACATTAGGGTGAAGAATTGGATTTTGATACCCAATGGATCCCAGGGCATCTTGGCCGTTTCCAGAAGGGCATGTACCATGGGTACTATCAAGCAGATAGAAACATAATCTTTGAACAAAAAGAATCCCAATCACATCATTTTGTTAAGGGTATTCTTAATAATGGAAGTAATAACTAGTCCTTAACTGCAGTTATCACACCCAAAAAGCAAATTACTAAATAGAATTTTAACGTGTGAAGAAGCATCAAGGCAAAGTATGGCCACATACATGATTGAGGCAATAAGTTTTTTATGACCAACAACTAAAAAAGTTCTTTTGTTTTGTACGTGAAACCATGATATCTACATCAACTAGAAATTTACATGGTAAAAAGAGAAAAATCAAAGAATAACTCATCCCATACTTGACTAATCTACCTTAATTGGACTTACCCTCTCGTCAAAGTGACCCTTTGTGTTTTGTTTCAACAGTTGCGTGTGACCAACATCGCCACGGCATCCATGCGACTACGACGGTGATGTCTGGCGGGTGCTGCCGTGCAGATGTTCCTGTATTGAAAGCTGCTCCTACTTTTGCCAAACAAGCAGCAAAGAAAGATATCCTTCGCAAGAAAAAAAAAATTGTCTCAAATGTGGGATAACCCCCGGTTTGTTAGTTTATCTCATGGTCTTGCTCGTGATTGAT
The DNA here is from genome assembly GCA_024336825.1 of Amorphophallus titanum. Classification (NCBI taxonomy): domain Eukaryota; kingdom Viridiplantae; phylum Streptophyta; class Magnoliopsida; order Alismatales; family Araceae; genus Amorphophallus; species Amorphophallus titanum. Next base: position 1,960,250 of record JANBPO010003310.1, read on the forward strand.
GGAATGTGACGGCTACACTTTCGACTAAAGTGAATAAAAATTACGAGTAATGTTTAGCGTAACATCTCAGATAATTACATCATAGGTGTTACACATGTAACGTCTTATTTTTTTAGTGATTTTTATGTCTAATTAATTTAGTGTATCAATCACATCATTTGGTGTTGTGACCTAAATATCATGTAAAAATAAAATTATGTCTATTTTTGATTTTTACTAAAAATGTGATAACTAGTATTTTTAATTATCCATGGGCATCGTATTTATGTTTTCTAGCTGTTATCGAGTGGTATGGATCCTGGGGAAGGCAGGTTACAGGTTTTTGTAGCGAACTCCGTCGATTTCGGTCGACCGGGGGGTGGCTCGATTTCAAACCGAACCCGCTCGCTACCCAGCTCACATGGCAGTCATGTCAGTGACCGTTATGTGTATAACGCACCACACCTAGCGCGTCATACTTCTTTGACGAACCACACCCAGTCCGTTATGCTCATGCATGCATTAGTTAAGTCGTTAGTATAACGCCCCCTTGTATGACTATTATAGTTGTGGAAAACTGTGGATTTTCCACGTTCTGGAGACATTAATGGACCGACCTCGATCTGTTATGTTCTCTGGGTCTTTAAGTCTCATAAAGATAACTCGGGTGGCCATAGCGGACCAGTAGTGGCGCGTTATGCTATATAACGCACTGTGCCTGATCCGTTATGATCACTGTATCTGGAAGTAGATCAGATGAATATGACGGACCAGTGGAGGCGCGTTATATTACCTCAGCACACCTCACCTGATCTATTATGCTACATGACGGGGAAGAGCTGATCCGTTATGTTATGTAACGGGGGCAGAACTGATCCGTTATGCTCTCTTCTATGCTAAGAGTAGTGAATCATTGTTCTAATACATTCTCCACCATGTTTAAGTTATTTTAAGGATTAAAATGCATCTTTATGTCCCAGTAGAGTTATTTTCTCTTTTCTCGTGATGGAGCCACTAGTCGTAGCCCAGTAACCTTAGTGTCGGCCCACCCGAGAGAGGTGGAGGGGTATTCCCATTTAACGATTTTTAGACTAGTTACCGTGGGCCCCCGCGGTTACCGTAGCGTCCTACAGGGGGGAAAACTAGATAGAGGCCTGACCCTAGGCAGGGATCGGTGTGTGCACATGTGGTCAGAGACTTGGACTAACACTGACGAGTGTTACTCTGACTAGTTCTTATTTTGGTACTTTCTACGCCTCTCGCTCATTGTGTTTGTCTGACTTGCGAGTTGCCTGAAACACAGTGTAAGCCGTTAGTGGACGCTTCTGGTTTCTACCTTCTGGTGAGTTCTTCATCTCTCACTTCACCTAGTTAGTTGAGGTTTATTCTATTGGTAGATTTAGCCTCTGTCACTATTAAATTATATTAAATTGACATATAGATAGTTGTTTAAACTACTTAGCTAGATTTTACAGCTTTGTAATCCATGCGTTTAAATTATGCCAATGCCGGCTTATTGCATAAATGCATGCTCTAATTGCTTTATATTTGCATGCCTGCTTGTTTAGTTGCGTTGTAGGGTTCCGTGTGACCCCTATGAGTCTGGCTGTGACTCACCCTTCTCTTTTTCAGGTGAGCCACCGCAGCCTTCGACTGGAGGACCTCGTGCCTTTCCTGACCGAGTCTAGACAGCCAGCTAGTGTCGGTGGAGTCTCTTTTGTACTTTCGACCGGGGTATGCCCTGAGTAGTTGTACATTCAGACTTTTTATATTTATGGACTTGTCCTTTTGGCAATTCTGGACTAGTGTGAGAGCTCCACTGAAATTGTCACTAATGCTGGTGCCTTTTCAAGGCAACTTTGGAGTTGCCCTTTCCTGCTTACGTTGAACACAATCTTCCATGTTACTTGGTCCCTGAATCCATACATACCTTCCAAGGAACATGTCATTCTTTTGCTATGATAATGAAACGAAATCTGATGGTTACTAAAAATTTGAAATATGATAACCTACCTGTTATAGCCACTAACCTACATGTCTACTTGATCCTTTCGTGGCATTTTGTTGAAAGCACTGGTAACTCATGTTAGCAGAGTGTTGTGTGTTGTAGAGTTAATACCTAAATGGCAACCTTACTTTTTACCTATATTTAATAGTATTAGTGATTGTAGTGTATATCCATTGTTGTTGCTACAGCCTCTTTCTCATCCTAGTAGATATAGACCTTGTTAGGGCTGTTGCTGTTTGTATTGGATTTCCATCAAATTCCAATCCTGGACTGTTGAACGCTTTCTATCTTGCTTGATTGTCCCAACATATGATAGTGTTAGTATCAGAGCATCGGCAATGTCTTGACCTCCTCTGTGTCATCTTAACTCTCTTGCTACGGAGTGTGTTTTCCCATGATTGGCATGCATTTATGGCTATCACCACTAATGTTGTAGCCTTCTGCTTTCGTTACTCGTGGATCATGGGTTCTATGTTGACAAGGTTCATCAGATAGAATTTTGTTTGACAGGTATGATTGTAGGGAGATGTGAATTCTGAGTTTTTCAGAAATAGAAACATTGGAAACTATGCTAGTAAGTGGCTGAAATGGGCCATGAAAAAGGCTGAATCATGTTCAACCTGCCTGTCTGAACAAGGATAGCTAGCCAGTTTTTAGTTTTTACAGTCCGAAGGATAACTATCCACAGGGCAATACTGGCGTTTGCTCATTAAGTCTCCAAATGTGAACTACCTGCAAGGCACCTTATGTAGTTCATGCCATATCAATTGTTCTTGCTGCATTTGGTTCTACACTCGCACAACCTCAGCAGTTGCACATGTAAAAAATTGTTATCTATGCTGCTATACATGTGATGTGGTTTTCAGGTGTCAAATGGCCTGGGGCTCTAGAGACCTTTGTACATTTTAATTGTCGAACTCAATCCTAGCTGTCGAGGTGACCTGTGAGAGAAGTCTGTTGTCAGTGCCACTAAAGCTCCACTCAATTTCGGTATTGAAACTACTAGATTTTTCATGTCTGCATCAGCATGTAATGTGCCTTCTATGACAGTAGATTATTGCATCGTCTCTCGACATTGCTGCAAACATATGCTTCTTAGGATTGCCTTGTATGAAGCAATCCACATGTCTTGTGTTGTGGGTAAGTTCATGGTTTTACATTCCGGTCCGGTACACTGCGCACGCATTTGCCAGACTGTACCACAGTGTGATTGGTATGGCCGGTGTGTGGTACGCAAGCGGTACGGTATTTATATATTTTTAAATATAATATGTTTTGTTTTATGACAATGTGACTTATTAGCTTAGTTGGTTGGGAATGTTGCATTATAATTTGAGGTCAAGTTCAAGAGCTGCAAGGCGTACTTTTTTCTTGTTTTTTTAATTGTTTTTGAATATGCCCCCAAAGTTTGAGTTTCCTGCAGAAAATTACTATATGCTCCCACACCCTGGCCCAACTCCTGTGCATTCTTCTTAATCCTACCCCCACGACGGGCCTCTGTCCATTAGTTTGGCCTGGACATCTAGTGGTGTGATACAAATTTCTTGCAGTGCATGACTCAACACTGGCTAGACCCCAGCACACTACGGAGGGCAGTCCTCAAAATAACAACTTGGTAACTCCAGTGCCACTCTCATGGGGCTTCTTGTCTCGGTTGTTTTGTCATCCTTAGGTTCTCCATCCTAGTCTCCTTGCCCATTTTCCATTTGATTGAAAACCTCTCATGCCACCTATCTCTCCCACTATTTAGCATGTGGTGGCAAAGCAGTAGGGTCTCGTGGATCGGTTCCACATCCACATGAAATGGGATGAGAGTGGGAAGGGGAGAGGTAATGAGGAACAATACCTGTGGACTTTGTTGGAGTTTGATCTCTCTCTCTCTCTCGCGCGCACGCGCGCATGCGCCCACTGCCTGGTCTACAAATGAACCATCAGCCCCCAGGGTGCTGTTTGTGTCGTGTCCAGCTAGACAAACCAGCAATGTGGCATGCCACAAGACCTGGGGGGTGCAAAAATCCAAACCCCCTGGCTACCCTCGACCTGTAATAGGTTTTTTACTTATGTTTGAGGGTGGAGAGTGCATCCTCGACCTGTCATAGGTTTTTTACTTATGTTTGAGGGTGGAGAGTGCGGACAGGCAGGATTGGTTCGGCAACCTCACCATTGCCCACAAAGCAGAGGAACATTTAGCCTCTTTGATTAATTTCCTCTGGTTTTACAAAGTTACATGATTAATTTCTTTTATTTTTACAAAGTTACACGTTTCCTTTTATATGATTTAGGGGGATGTTGCAAGATATGTGGGTTTGACAGTGCATGAGTCATGACCTGTTCCCAAAAGGGATTGAGCATAGATTCCCATTGATTTAATAAGCGACTTCATTAGAATTTGCAATTTCAGTGAACACTAGTGGATGCTCAATCTAGATGTTGTAGATGTTGGCGGGGAAATTTTTTTATGAAATTGATGCATCATTGAAATGATATGATTTCATTGCTGCCATAGAATTGATTTCTGCTCGGAACTGGGGCATCATCGTCGCTTTGTTACTAGTAGAAGGGGTTAGCCTTAAGTCACATCTTTGGATTCATTTAATGAGTTGCGGTTGAGAAGCTTAGGAATACATGTATTGTTTCATCACATGTACCCTGTTTTCTGGATTGTTAGTAATATGAGATTAGCTGGGAAATTTAGAAAATGATTTTGCGTAACTTTGTGTAGGGCACAAGCTTTTTCTGATGTCAACAAATGCAACGATCCTTCCCACCCTCTTCATCTGGCTTCTCTGCTATTAGTTGATTCATAGAATGGGATAATAGATGTCATTTTTATCTATTTTGAAGCCTCTCTGCCATGTTCTGCCAGGTCACTTTTGATGCTGTTTAATCTTTTAGTTAATTCTAGAATTTAGATAGTGATTATGCATCCATTTTTGGGGAACACAAGATTTGTCTCAATGTCGACAAATGTAGTCATGTATGACAATCAAGAAGGGGGTTGAATTAATTGCTATGAATTTTTTTCATAATTAAAACTCTACTTTGTGAAATGTGTAGAGTCGAATTGACAGATGTAGAGGGGGGTGAATAGATCTGCCACCTTAAAAAATTGTAGTAAAAAATAAAGGCACTCTTATGGTAGATAGATAGAAGGACCGATCACAAACAAAGCAGGTCAAGTGTACTAGAGATGAAGATTGGTGTGTGATTGTGATTACTCGATCAACTATCTGTGAATGTGTGTAGAAGAGATGGAGCAATCACACAATCATCCATGTAGAAGCACAAAATTTTTAGGTGGTTCGGTAGCACCTATGTGCTCACCTGTGTCCACCCCTCACTCAATTCAGTGAGGACCACTAGCTGCAATGGCAGCAGCAACACAAGGATATAACCCTAAAACACACCACTGATTTACAACTTCACACACGCTGATTCATAGCTTCACACACGCTGATTCACAGCTTCACACACACAGAGATAGAAACTATTTGAAAGTGGAAAAATGAAAAGCAAGAACACGAAAACACAATGTAGCTTCTGAAGAAGCAATCTGGATGATCCTACGATGCTTTGTTTCACTCAAGCTGGAGGGCGCTCTTCTTTTCTCTTTCTTCTTCAAATCTCTTCGTCTCTAACTCACTCTCTTTCTTCTCTCTTCTACGGCTACTCTCGTACTCTATACTCAGTAGAATTCTTCCTCTTGATGTTATTTTTTTACTGCCTGAGAGAAGGTTTATTTATATCAAGGATAATGGGCCGATGGTCCTCTTTTCTGGTCTACTAATCCATATGTCAGGGCAAATAAGAATATTTCTCATCCTTGGAGCCTTCTAGAAGTTGAGGTACAATGTCCATACCATCTGCCAATGATTGACCCCTCAGAGCATGTGCATGAGACTGTCTCACATACGAACTTGCTTGGTCTTGTCTTTATAGTCTTGTCATCTAGATTTAAGAAGCTTGTCGACAGCCTCAATATACATTTTTGGATATTGCTGAAATTGGTCGATAGACATTTGTTTCTCAGTTGACATATCTGGGCATTACTCTTGGACGAAGTGATCCAGTCGACCTGTCTTCTTACCTCTGTCGAGCTTGACATCATTTCTTCTTATTCTCTGTCGACCTATCTTCATACTTCTGTTGACCTTAGCATCGTGTCTTTTGCTCCTCTGTCGACCTATCTTCTTATTCCTGTCGACCTTAGCATCGTATCTTCTGCTCCTCTGTCAACCTATCTTCTTATCTGTCGACCGAGCTCTTTATGCTCTTCTTCTGACTTTGATGGTTCAGTCAACTGACTCTTCATTATCCTGTCGACTAGACAATTCTTTACTTAGTCAGTTAGAGAAGGAAAGCCATCTAATCGAAGTGCATTCATATTTGATTATTTAAAATATTTTATAATGATTCATAGTTATAACATCATTAAAACCAATCACACAACATTCTTCCCCTTTTTGATGATGGCAACTATGAGTCATTTTGTGCATTTGGCTCTAAGTCCAATAGTTTTAAAAAGAAATCATATGCTCCATCCATCAAGAAATCAAGCAATCACATGAAATCTTTCTGGACATGGGGCGAAGCCATGCTAGATTGTCTACTCACAACTTTGACTCCATGTTGAAGAGGGAAGTATTATCTTTCCATTCCATCCTTCTAGGCTTGATTTCGTGGTTTATGCTCTTACTTCTAGCTCTCTTAAATTCACAAATTATTACAGCTGCACTATTTTCTGCACACTTTTACACTTTTCTCCATATTATGTCACCACTCCCTGCGGTTCTACTGCCTGTTTTCTCCCTCTATTTGTTCCTATGCATGCACAACACACACACCTATCTTTTCCTCCCTTCCACAGGGGTTAAAAACCCTCCCCCAGTGAGTTTGCCCTCAATTTCTACCCCTATTTTATCACTACGAGATTGATGCTACACTTATGTGTTTCTAATGAATTTTTCTCTTGTGGTTTGATCTTTGTTTTGCAGGAGAGCATGAATAGAACGTGAGGCCCTTTTCATCTAGCCAGCTAGAAGGAGAGGAGGTTGATCCCACATAGTTCCTCGCACCCCATTCGTCAAGCGCGATCAAGTCTTCATCCTTTTCCAAGGTACACGGCGCCCTTCCCTTCATCTCTTCATCTCTTGGCATTGTTGCAACCTTGGTGGTGATCACGGTCAGTTATCTTTATCTATTCATCACCCTTTGATCTACTTTCATGCTTGTTCATGCTACATGCATATACTTGCATAGTTAGTTAGTTCGGGGAGGGGTAGTATAAACTATCAGCAGCCATTGCATGGCCCTTGAATGAATGGGCAGCCAGAGCAGGCTGGCAGCTAAGAATGTGTCGATGCACCGTGAGGGCTGCGTCGACACACCCTTAGTTTGCTACCCCCCTTTTTGCGTCCAACATGCTTTCACATAAGCCCACGCACGCATGCCTAAGCCCTACGTGGGTCCAAAGGAGCAATTCAGCTGAACTTTAACAAAACAAAGATGAATGAAGTTAAAAAATGAGCTTTTATAAAGCCCAAGCGAAGGAACAAGATACATAAGATAAAACAAAGAAGAGCTTAAACAATGAATAAATAATAATAATACAAAAAGGGGAGGATAAAAAATGGTGAGAAACATGAAACAATGGATGAAATCCATTTCATGAATTAAAAACAAATGGAAGATGAGAAATTTAAAACCTTAATCTGCCAAAAGATGAATTGTAAAAGAAGAAAAGATCAGCTCATTCGGGAAGGGTGAGTCGACGCAGGCCGGGCCTTGCATCGACGTAGAGTCTCCCAGGCCACCGCAATGTGAGCTTGCGTTGACCCAGTCATTACATTGGGCTGACGTAACATCCTTCTGGGTGCGCTACATCGACGCAGCCACACCCCTGGGTCGACTCAACCTTCACCAAACAACCATTAATTAAAAAACACAAAAAGAATGAATGATAAATCATGAATGATAACGTTAAAAAATGATAATATAATGATGTAAATGCCATCCTTAAAATATCAATGGTGTTGATCCGGAGCCCTCATCTCTCTAGACCCGGTGTGAAGGAGATATCGGCAATGCCCTTGCAAGTCATGCTTGGCCCTCCGGGACCACCCCATTATGGCCATGGACGGAGCTTGCCCCAGGCCAATAACGGCGGAGGGGATTGGGGTTGCTCCCGGAACAAACAAACAATTGGACATGACGTCGCCCGCGGCCGGGTGCCTCCATTCTGGACCTAGCTCCTTTACTTACCTCTCCCCCTTTTTCCTCCGCCCATCTTCTGTTGTGTCATGTGTACTGGGTTAATTAGGGGGGAGGGGGAGAGAGAGTAACGATGCCGTGCTTGTTTTGGCTCTCACTACTTGCGTGTTGGGCTGCAGATACCGGCGGACGTACGGCGGCAGCAGCTTGATTGGCCCTTGCGCTCGATAGAGGTGGAGGCGTTGGTGGGAGCCGAGGCCAGGCCTGGCGAGGGGGTCCCAACTGAAAATGGATTTGCGGCATGCAGCGCTGCGGCAATGCCAAGGGCTCCTTTTTGCTTTAAATTTCTTGTACTTTGTGCCGACGCTTTTGTTAGTGAGACATCGGTAGCAGATGCAGCCATGAGGTCACAACACCGTCGAGTTGTTAAACGACACCATCATAATGGCACGATTCCTCCACAACTCAGTTCTCTCTCGGTAACTGCCCGTCCCGATGGGATGCCAAAGTTTCGCAACCGACGTTGCTGCATTCGAATTCGTAGGGCTCGTCTCTCTGCGGTCCAACTGAGATCCCACTCACCCCCATAACACTTCTTTAACTAATTCATCAGGATTAATCATTTCCATTTATCTATCTTTCTTTGTGCGCTTTTATTTTATTATGTTACATTAGTCCACGAATACATGCACACGTCCGTTTACGTAATCAACCCTCACAACTCATTCTTTGTGGTTCCGAGGACAGCGTTAACGTCTGTTTTAACACAACTTATAACTTTACATATAGTCATGCTCCATGAAACAAATGAAAAGATCGACATCACGCGTACTCCAACCCAACGTAGGAACTCTTTTTAACGTTCAGTTTAATTATACATTGAGTTAAGAGTGGTCTGCAGACCATTCACTTATCTCGTCTAATATTACGACACAGCCGACATCCGACCCCTTGGACGAGGCCGACGTCTGATTACAGACGGCGGGTGACTCGGGACAACAGGCACGCGCTGGCCGACTTGGTGGAGGATCAAAATTAAGGGAGGCTGAGTGCCCATACGTTATCATTCAGACTGCGCCTCGAGGGATTTCATGGCCGAGATGCCTGCTAAAAGTAGGAAACTAACAAGGTCAGCTGGACATCGGAGTGGTCAAGCTGGTCAATGGCCTCACAGAACGTAGGGGGATTAGGAGGAGTCAAAGTTTTAGGCCCCGTTTGAGAAACGAGCACCCGGGATCGGCTAGCCACTTTCTGTGAGGGAGAGGTGATGTTTCTCTCTCTGCAGTTAGCACAGTCATTCGACCAGTCCCCGATAATTTCGTTGTCAAAACGGGCCTTATAATTTAGAGAAAAAAATTCTTATCGTGCGATATTTACCGCGTGTCTCGTGACTCTCGTCATATTTTAATGTCTACTTCTTAATCCGTTGTCACTTAATTTTATTTTATTTTATTTCAATTTATTTTATTTCACTTTATTTCGTTCCATTCTATTTCACTCTGCGTTATTTCCTTACAAAACATACGTCAAGATGAAGTAACGATCCGCATTCATAAATAGGCTACAAGCCTGGATAAGTTTACATCATGACTTGAATAAACAAGGGCTATAGAACTACATGGACTCTAAAGGAAAGACACAATGCAGCAAGACTCGACATAATGGCATGACACTTGGAGTCTCTACCCTTTTCACTCATTGTCATCCCCATCCGGTTGCGAGTCAGTGTCCAAGTTACGTGAAAAGTGGGGAAAAACTAGGTGAGCGAATGCTCAGTTGGAATTATTTCTCTATTCCAGACATTTCTTTAAGTAATTAACCAATCAATTAACGTGGCATGCTCGTGGATGCAAGAATGTTGGAGAATGTCCGAGAAAGGAAATTTCAATAATATTGCACTTTTTAATGAGGAGATAATAGGGGTCCAAGCAAGTAATATCAAGCATACAAGTACGTAATATCAAGTGTTCTGAGCAAGTGCTAACAAGTCGAGTCACGAGAATTGGCTATATAAAGCAAGCAAGTACTCGCCCGTTCCGGGCCACACAAGTAATATGACGACATGTCAAGTCAAGCATGAGAGAGTGTGAAATGTCATAAATTCTAGATAGACAAGTACTTTGGTGCAATGTCACACCGTGATCAATAAACTCCCATGGGCACAAGTACTTTCGGGTGCTCCTCCCAGGACTAGATCGGGCCCTATATGCATAGGCATTGGGTCATGTAATTTGACATCCACTATAGTTTTGTAGCCAATAGAACTCCAAAGGAATTGATATTGTAGGATGATAAGGTCGACTCACGGAACTTTGGAATTCAAGGGCAAAATTTACGTTGAGATGACTTATCTAGAGATCCGAGACATATAAAAACTTGCGTAAATGGCGTCCACTATGGTCGCCGCAAATTAGAATTAGCGTCCACTCCGATGGTCGCTTATTCTCGAAAATAGATAAATACACGAAGAATTGGCATCCGCTAACGCAGTCGCTATTCACAAATGGCATCTACTTTACTGGACGTAATTTCCAGAAAGTGACAATATTCTCATAAAAGCCAAAACAGCACTTTATGAGGGCTAGATTGTCATGTTTCTTCAGAGTGACACAATAGTGACTCAATGTATAGGATTTTTATGGTACAACCGGCTCGGCTGCCATGAGGAAATCTAAGACTAGCGTAGACTTATGGAGGTCTCTATGATGAAATCACCAGTCTAAAGGAACGGAATGTCCTGCGGAGGGTTAAATCATCACGGAGAGTTAAGGGTAAATGATATGAACCAAAATAGGGACTCCATCTACGGATTGAGATGAGAGTGCCAAGAACCCACGGTTAAGGGTTGGAAACTCGGGGAAATCAAGCGGTCAGGAACAAATGGCGTCCTTCCTGGCAGACGCTATTTAAATTGGTGTCTATCATGGAAGACGCTCATTAGTTCATTTCATTTTGTCCGAAATTGTTAAATTTATTTCCCTGAATATAGCGTCCATGTAGATGGACGTTAATTTCTCATGTTTTTACTTAAATAAAAATTTACATCTATTTTTAAAGACATCATTTCATTTTAATAAGTTTAGAAAAGAACATCCCTTTAAAAGGACACATACTATTTAATAAAAATTTTTTTAGAAGAAAGACAGTATAGTATCAATCCCTTGTGATGATGATGAAAGTATGAATGAACACACACCTGGTTGGTGTTATTTTTAAACCCCTTTTAGTGCAAGGGGGGAATGATGCTATGATGAATGAGACAACGTGCGATGACACATAAAATGAAGAAGTTCTCTTAAGTAGAGAAGAACGACGAGAGTGAAGGTATAAGATGATGGATGCGACTAAGAACAGAGGAGAGTAAAGGGGAAGAAAAGCTTATTGGGACGCCGAACGTGGGATTCGGTGGAGCTTTGACAGCGTGAGGATGGCGTGGAAGAGCGGAGGATGAGGTTGCCTTTCTCTCGCAAGCACCGGGCTCCCAAAAATCTTGCAGAACCTCCCCTGAAGACGTCTTGAACCTGGAATCAGATTTGATAGAATCTCCCCCTCCTCTTTCAGATCTGAAGCTCTCTTGTTTCGAGGGAGGGGGTCCTCTATTTATAGACAAAATTTTAAAGGAGGCGTCTCTGGTCTGGGACGCGTTCATGTGAATGCCTCCATGATGGAGACACATCCTTAAATAAAAAAATAATTTCACCACCATTGTCGCGTCCCAATACCTAGGAGCGTTATTTAGAAGCATCTGGGTTCTAAGATGCGTCCACATCCGTCCCCGACAACGGTGCCAAAACCACCGAAAGTGATGAAAATGAGAGGTTTCGATGCCTAACCTTGACTTATGAAGTGACATCTGGACAGCCAGACATCCCTCATTTTGGATTTATTCAATTTGTCAAAATGAACGGCACAGTTGGTGCCGCCCGCGTGCGGCACAGGGAGCTAATGAACGCGTCTGGGTACAGGGACGCATTAAGTAAATGCATCCAGTTGCTTGGATGCTTTATTTTTTATGGAGGTTTTTATAACGCGCCTTTCTATCCAGACGCCTTTAGAGGAGGCATCTAGTTACCAAGATGCATTTAACTCTTCTTCCCCAAAATTCTTAACAAATGGTAAAGAAATCTAGAAAATTAGGAAATCATTCGTACAACTCAAACGTGAAAGTCACTCTGGGGTATCATGGTATAATATAAGATTTACTCAGTGTAACGTCACAAACGGCGTGTCTACAACTGCCCCGTCTTGGCGCCTGCTTTGTAGGGGAGTGACACAGAATGGAATGTAATGGGAGTGTAATGAAATGAAGTGAGAATGGACTGAAAAGTAGATGCCAATGTGTGATGAGACACGGTCTCAGTATCACATGATTTGAAATTTTTTCAGAGTTTCAGTGAAGTGACCTCGAAGAGGGTTCCCCAAAATCAACCATTGTTTGGATAGTCATCAAGTAAAGAAGGGGAAATGTACACACAGACACGAATAGAAAGAAAAGAGACCAACTTCTCTTGTGCGGATGTACCTGAGTCGTGGGCTTGCAGGTTTTGCCATTGGGGAGCGGTTACCAACCATTGTGGAAGTGCTGCAGCTAAGGTGGGTCGAATGGAATGAAAGAAAAGGAACAGTTGATGACAAATCTAAACAAGGGTCTTTTCTAGAGAAACAACCCAAGGTGACTTCAAGGAAATTGAGTACTCAATTCGGAATGAAATATCTCATATGGGGAGAATGGCTACTTGGTGGTGCTGACCCAGTTCAGTGATTTCCCCCCGGTGGTTGGGTTCCCTAACTTTCTCGGGGTCATGTTCATGAACCTCCTAGAGATCTAGGAGATCGAGCCTATCGCCACTGTGAAGGCAACACCTGAAGAAGCGAAGGTGGTGGGATGCTACATCCGGCACATGGATACCAGAAGGAAGCGCACTCCAGCTACTAGGCAGGTAGCTAGGAAGAATGCCAGCACAGTGTGGAGCCGGCTCTCTACCTCGGGTAAATCCATACTCATTGGAGGTGTCCGAGTCTTTTTGAACGACCAATAGGCCAAGATCACACCTGACAGGGTGATTTTCACAGTGTCAGTGCACAACTCCTTCCAGGCACTGGCCCAAAGTAGGACGGACTGCTTCGAGTCCAAATCAGAGTGGGGATTGGCCCCTAAACCAATCAGATTTAAACAGATTTGGGTGCCCAAGTAGCCACGGGCCCCGACTCCAAGATGGGAAGGAGAACTGGAAAAGGAGTTCGAGATGCTGATCCAGGCACCTCACGAACCTCCACCCCGGCCCTACATTCAGCATGAAGATATTTGTTTGCAAGATAGAAGATGTGCCGGATCGACCAAGCAAGGCCGCCTCGCCTATAAATCTCCGGCCCGATTCAGCGTGCCGCAAGCTATCATCTGCCCTGCTAAAGGGTGAAATTACATTGCTCGGGCTATCGGGGGGCATTCCTATAGCTTTAGGAATACCTCCTTGGGGATGCAGTGCCCCCTAGAAGTTGCAAATGTTATCTATAAGGGGCGAGAGCAGCAAGTCATGATACTCACTTGCAATATGGCTGGGGTGACTGGCTGCTGTGGGGCTTCGCCCGCAAATCATGATGAGGCGGCACAAGCCCACGTCGAAGAAATTAATATAGATCTACACACGATAGCTATAAACGTGGTCACTACTGAAGATGATGGCAAGAGACCACCACCTTCTCCAAATGCTCTGGTGGAAGGGGGAGGTCGCGCTTCCAGCTCCTTCACACCCCATCCAGCTATTATGATGATGCCGCTCCAAGAATATAGATAAGAGATCGAACTACTGAAGAGGAAACTCAGTGAGCTGGGTGTGTATGCTTCAACTGCAAGTAGGACGAGGTTACTCCTGAAGCCTCATATCAAGACACAGCTGAATTGGAAGCTCCGCCTCAGATAACGGCCTCTCAGCCAACTTTCGACTACACTAGGGCGTTGACCCCGCAACTTACTCCTCAGCCCCAAGAGCCTGCTACCATACCCCAAGCAGTAGTGGTGGAGACGCTGCAGACGTAGCAAGCCCAACTCTGCCCAAGTCTGGTCAACCCAGCAATGATGAATAAACTAATGATAGAGCAAATCATCGAGAAGAAGCTGGCTAATAGGGGCAATGTTGATTATGCTACTTTTGATGTGTACAAGGTACCTTACCCTGTCCATCACGCTACCAAGAGAATACCTCCAAGCATCACCAAACCACCGAAGTTTGATAAATTCAACGAAAAAGGTTCTTCGAAAGAACATATAGCTTACTACATCAACATAATGGGTGATCTGGCGATCGATGAGTCCTACCTACTCAAGTTCTTCGGGTCCTCCCTCATCGGACTCACTTTTGAATGGTATTCGAACCTATCGGTTGGATCCATCAATGATTGACCAGACATGTAGCGGCAATTTCGAGAGTAGTTCCACATCACTGAAAGAGAAGTGTCTGTGGCTGAGCTATATGCTTTCAAGCAGAAGAATGATGAAACTACTTTGAAATATATCAAAATATGGCAAATCCTCAACATGCGGTGCAGACGCCTGTCACACTAGGAAGATGCCATGCAAATTTGTAAGCAAAACCTAAAGTGGGAAATCCTTGAGGAGATGATCAAAATTGGAATTAGGTCTTTCGACCGACTGAATGATGCGGTGGCGGAGATCGAGGCCTTCCTCTCTAGTCACTCCTCCGCTTCTATTGCTGCAAATCAAAGGGCCAAGCTGGTTGATAAGCGGCTAGCGCCTAGGGAAGTAGCCGCGCCTAGGGAAGTACATACGACTGACTTCAAGGCATTCGAGCAGCCCAAAGATAAAGAAAAAGGGGCTGTCAACCCTCCCTTTGCTGATTCCAATGAACAACAAGAAGGCACATCCTTACGGACCAAGATGGAGAAGCTTTACTCCTTCCCCAAGGAGAGGACTCGGGTCCTGTTTGAATGGGCCATCCAATACAACAAAGTCACTCTTCTGGAATCGAGGAGACTAGGAGATGCTAGAAGAAAAGATGATCCCCACTTTTGCTCATATCACGAAATGATCGGGCACTCCATCAAAGACTGTTATGTCTTCAAGGATGCTATTGAATGGCTGATCAAGAAAGGGGACCTCCAAATGGGTGAATACAAAGTGGATCCTCCACGTGCTCATGAACTCTCTGATCTGAAGAGAGCTGTCAACATGATATCCATATACCAGCAATCACCCAAAGATGTACCCAAAGCTCATACTGCTGAAGAAAAAGATGAAGAGTTATGCCTCGCACCGGTAAGTGCAGATCAGGCTGAAGCCGCTACCTCTCATCATGGTAATTGGTCCCTGGGGAACCGAGGGCACTTCCTACCGCCTAATGAAGAGGCATACTACTATATCCCTCCCCCACCTGAGGGCATGGGGGCAAGAATTTCAAATGCTGAGGGAGCAAATGCGTCCAACAATGATAATCAGATGTCACTGGTCCCACCCGAAGTCGAGATGGGAAGCAACATTCCCAGCTCCTACCAATTTGGTCATGCCATGCTGGCGGAGCTATGTCAAAAATTACAAGAAGTTGAAGTGCTGAAAAGAAGACTAATCGGGACAAGTTTATACCCATCTTCACTCGGGCAGGTGGGATCCCCATCCAAGGCTTTGCATGGAAGTATTGAGCCACTCGAAGCCTCATCGGCACTGATAATGCCCCACATGATGCATGACCAGGCAGGGAGCACCTACCCTCAGCAGTTACATCATGCACCCTTGGCACATCCCTCAACTTCTCGGGCATGCCAGGAGGCAAATATTATGCCTCAGGCAATCTCACCGATAAACCCGCTCCTACAACCAGTCGGCTCACACTCGAGTCTGATAGCTCCGTTAGCAATGAACAAGTCAAAGATGCAACAAACTACTAAAACAAAGCTAGTCGAGGGAGAAGTCACTGAGGCACAACTATATATGGCCGAGCAAAAGGATGGTGAGTCTGCCTCAGACTACATTCAACAATGGAGGAATCTTAGTGCGAGATGTAGACATCCGCCCGACTACGGGGAAGCTCTCCAGATATGTAAATGCAATATGAAGATGGACAGCCTACTAAGGGCGATTGGCATCAAGGTCAAATCCTTTGAGCAAGTAAACAATCTTGCAATAGATATTGAAGCCCTCCTAGAAAAGCATTGCCCAACTATTACTATCCCGATTCAAAAGAATAAACTAGCTGGCAGACGGCCAGTGCAAGAAGGAATGCACGCTACTGACTTTGAAGCTTTCGCTCAGCGAATCAAAAAATTAAAAGAGGCGGCTGGCCCTTCTACCTCCCAGCCCACTAAGCAAAAATTCTCACTAAGAGGATGAATGAAGAAGCCATATTCCTTTCTAAAGGATAAAACTCAGACACTGTTTGAATGGGCCCGTGGATATGACAAGGTCGTCCTCTCGAAACCTAAAAGGCCAAATGATGCCAGATGGAAAGATGATCCTTAGTTCTATCCCTATCACCAACAGAAGGGGCACTCCATTGAGGACTACTATGTATTCAAAGATATCGTCAAAGGTCTGATTCAAAAAGGTGAATTACAAATGGGTGAATACGAGGTGGACCCACCTCGCCCGCACCAATTCCTCATCTTTAAGATGACAACCAACATGGCCTCGCTGTACTAGCTAAAGCAATACATGCTCTAAAAGGCATTCCAAGCCCCTCAAGCTATGGCAGGAGGCCGTAAAAAGAAATACAAGATGCAGATGCCACAACGGGTGAGTCTTCGAGACACAACGGGGTCGCCATGAAATCCCCAGATGGCAGTTCAACAATTAAATCACATGCTACTTCAATCATGGGCTCCTCGATGCATGCAATAAAGTCCTCAGAAATGAAGGAGTGAGAAACACCTAAATCAAACAAAGCACGGGCTGCACAACTAAAAATAGTAATCGTACCTTCGACAAGATTGAAAGCTACAGCCTCTGCCCGAGAAATGTGAGTCACCTTGCCTTTCAACTTTCTACTGGCAGCTGTAGAAGACTGGAAAAAAGATGCTACTGAAGCCTGAGGGAGCATTTGCTGAAACTGTTGAGATGGCAGCAGTGGTGGGAGCGGAGGCCTGAATTGTGATTGAGATGGCTGGGATGGAGCTGCTAGAGCAAACTGCACGGGAATCGCTCACATTGGACAGTCTCTCACCACATGACCTAGCTGGTCACACCGAAAACACACCACCGGCAACGAGCACGGTTTGCCTGGGTGGCTACCACCACATGACGCACAACCTTTAAACTGGCTTTTTGCAGAAGTCTGTCGCTACTGGAAAGATGGGGCTGACTGTTAGGTAGCACCAGACGAAGCCTACTGGTCAAATTGCTTCTTAAGTCTCTTCTTGTTCTTGAATCTTCTAAACTGGGACTTGCCAGAAGAAGGCGCACCACAAGCTGCAGGAGTGGTAGAAGGAAATCCTGGAATAGGGGGCAAATAACCTAAAGGAAGTTGAGCTGTCGGCTGAACTGATAATGCCTGAGAAGGAACTAGGGATCTTGCCAAATCTAATTCTAAAGCTACTGCAGCCTGGTATACTTCAGTCATATTGGAAACACAGGCAACAATCAACGGCTGCCTCATCTCAGCACGGAGGCCACGCAGAAATTACTCTGTCTTCAATGCCTCATTTGTAAGAATGTGGGGCGCATAACGACCCAATTCCATAAACCTGTTCTAATATTCAAGCACCGACATTCCTCCCTGGACAAGTTGTAAAAACTGGTGCATTTTATCCATGCGGAGATAAGCCGGGCTGAAAGTGAGTTCGAAGGTAGCGACTAACTTAGTCCACGAGATCTGGCAGAGTGGGCGGGATTGAAAAGAAACCTCCCACTCGGTATTCCACTAGGTGAGCGCCGCGCCCTGGAGCTGAAAGGTACCGAGCATCACCTTTTCATCTTCCGCACATTCCATAGAACGAAACACGCACTCGGTGGCATCCAATCATAGTCTAGCGGCATCCGAATCGATCTAGCCTTCAAATGTCTGCGGATGAAATAGCAAAAATTCCTTTAATGCACGTCCGTGACTGCCAGGCACGTCCTCTTGAGCTGGAACAACGGGAGCAGGAGCAGGGATATCTTGCGGAACACTGCTCGCTTCCTGAGGAACCGGGACTCTCCGACGCTGAGGTGGCATCTTGAATGACTAGTAAATAGATAATAAATAGAAAAATTTGTTAATCATGCAGAAAACATCCTAAGCCAGCAATGGACAGTGTAATTAGACTAATTCTGGACAATAGCTATGTAATTTCGATTCCTTACACATTTCCCCAACACCGCTCTGATACCAACTGTAATAAAGATTATTACTCGTCATTTCTGAGGGAGTACGAGTGCTCTCCGCTTGGGGGCTCAGGAGCCACCATAGTTTTTGAGGGAGCATGAATATTCGCCTCTTTGAAGCTTAGAAGTCACCATGATTTCTGAGGGAGCATGAGTACTTACCTCTTGGAAGCTTGAGGTCACCATAATTTTCGAGGGAGCATGAGTGCTCGTCTCTTAGGGGCTCAGAAGCCACCATCATTTTTGAGGGAGCATGAGTGCTCGCCTCTTGGGGGCTCGGTGGCCGCCATCATTTCTGAGAGAGTATGAGTGCTTGCCTCTTGGAGGCGTAGAGGCCACCATTGTTGGGCTCAGCTGGCAACACTTTCTTTAGGACATTAGACCGGTGAGGAAATATGTCAAAAATTATTTATTGATAAAAGACTATGAGATTTACAGAATTCTATGTCCTTGGTACCTCTAGTCCCTCTAGTGTCGTTAGCTTGTATGCTCCTTTACCGAGCACTTTTATTACCTTGTACGGGCCTTCCCAGTTTGGTGCTAGTTTTCCCATGGTCGCTTTGGGGTCCGCCACACTGGTCCGTCGCATCACCAGGTCTCCAAGGAGGAAGTGGCGTTCTCTGATACGAGCATTGTAGAACTAGGTCAATTTTTGTTGATAGACTACGAGTCTCAACTGGGTGCGCTCTCTGCCTTCCTCGAGCAGGTCTAGGTTTTCTCGCATTGCCTGGTTATTTTTGGCTTCATTGAACTGGCCGACTCGTAGTGATGGGTTGGATATCTCAATCGGGATGACTGCCTCTGTTCCATATGTGAGGTGAAACGGTGTCTCTCTCGTGGTAGCCCTGGTAATGGTCCGATGTGCCCATAGGATACTTGGAATGGAATCTATCCACGAGTCGCCTGCTTGTTCCAAGCGGGTCTTGATACCATGGAGAAGTGTTCTCTTGGCATTTTCAACTAAGCCGTTTGCTTGGGGGTGGCCCACCGACGTGTAGTGGTTCTAAATCTCCAGCTCCGAGCACTTTTTCTGGAAGGCGGTGCTTGAAAATTGCCTGCCATTATTGGTTGTGAGGACGCGTGAGATCCCAAATCGGTAGATTATGCTTCGTAGCACGACCTTCCATGTTGCTTCACTTGAGATTTTTCCCAATGGTTCTGCCTCGACTCATTTGGTGAAATAATCGATAGCAACGATGATGAATTTCTTCCTCTCTTGAGCTTTGGGGAAGGGACCTAGTATGTCTACCCCCCACCGAGCAAATGGGCGAGGCTCCATTAGAGTGTGCAGTTGCGTCGCTGGCTGATAGTGCAAGTTCGAGAACTTCTGGCATTGAGGGCACCTTCGGACGTAGTCGAGGCAGCCTTGTTGCAACGTCGGCCACCAGTACCCTTGTCAAATAAAGATCCGTGCGAGTGCTCGCCCCTCTACGTGGCTCTCGTAGAGTCTCTCATGCACTTCTTGTACTGCTTGCTTGACTTTCGTAGGGAACAAGCACTTCAGCAGTGGGGCTGAGAGCGAGCGCCTAAACAGGGGGGCATCAATGATTGTGAAGTGTGTTGCAATTTCTAATTTTTATGCACCCCACAACACCAAAATATTTTAAGGTTTACACATTTGTGAATGTTGGGACACAAACAGACGAATGAACTGTAACCTCTCAATTAAACCTCTAACTTTTCTTAGATTTTTCGGAGGTGGGATGTCCATGATTGCCTTGGCTTTGTTGGGATCTATCTCAATGCCCATTTTGCTCACAATGAAGTCAAGCAGCTTACCTGATGAAACACCAAACACGCACTTCTTAGGATTCATCTTCAATTTGAATTCCCTTGATCTTGCAACACCTTAGCTAGGACTTCTGCATGCTCTGCCCTAGTTCTTGATTTTACCAACAAATCATCCATTTACACCTCCAAATACACGTACATCATGTCATGAAATATTTTCATCATAGCCCTTTGATAAGTAGCTCTAATATTCTTTAACCTAAATGGCATGACCACATAATAGTAAGTTCCCCAAGGTGTCATGAATGATGTCTTCTCCTGATCCTATTCTGCCAAACGAATCTGATTGTATCCTGAAAAGCCATCCATGAATGAGAGAGTCTCATATCCTGTCATATTGTCAATCAGCACATCAATGTGAGACAAGGGGAAATCGTCCTTTGGACACGTGCAATTAAGGTCCCGGAAGTCAATACAGATTCTGACCTTCCCGTCCTTCTTGATGACTGGGACAATGTTTGCCACCTATTGGGGATAAAGGACAACTCTAATAAACCTGATCTTGTGGAGCTTGTTGACCTCTTCCTTCATTTTCAAAGTCATTTAAGGGTGGAAACACCTTAACCTTTGCTTTATCGAGACGGACCCTGGTTTTAAGGTTAAACGGTGTTAAACTAGGGTGGAATCCAGGCTCGATATGTCCTCGTAGCTCCATGCGAACTTGTCCTTATATTCTTTGAGAACCTCAATCAATGTCTCTTCCTCAAATGATGGCAAATTATCACTTATGAGGACTATCCTAGGATCTTCCTTAGTTCCCAAGTTTATCTCCTTGGTGGATTCTTCTACAACGGCTGACGACTCATCAAATATCCTCATCCCACTAGCATAGGCGTCAGTTACGTCCTCATATTCTTTGTCCCCTTCTTTAATAGGGTACTCTTCATCTGTGATCTCATAAACTCCATACCCTTCATTGATTGCACAATTCTCCTCACAGTCTATCTCCGACAGTTTGTTGGGATTCTCTAGCAGTTGGGGGATCTCTAGACATGCTTGGCACCTATCGGCTAGATCTAGAAGGAAGTGACGAGGGATTTGCTTACCCTTATCTTTTCTTTTGGGTGCTACTCTTGACTCATTATTCCTAATCTGACTGACCTATCCTAGAGAAGAAGAAGACCCTGAAGAATGTATAGGGAAAGACCCCTCAGAGGAGGGGTAAAGAAGGTCACTTAGGGGACCTTGGATGAGTGGCCCGTAAGTCGGGGCACACTCATGGGAGATGTAGGATGTCTCCTCAAAAGAGATGTGTTGTTGAGGAGTTTAAAAATATTTTTTTCATTTTTATTTTCAATAACATAACAATTAAAAGTAGATGAAGAAGAAGAAGGAATTATAGCTGAGAAGCTTGGGGGATCGTAGAGTAGATCATGATTGAAAATTTTATGCGGGTTGAAAAATGACTCGGTGCAGTCGGTGCGGTGCGGTATCGGCTCCGAGTAATGGGCCCAGTAGTGGACCCGGTGGTGTCCCCACCAGCTTGCTTACAACCTAGCCACCCAGGCCAACTCGGGGGCACCCCAGCAACATGTTGTGCCAAATGGCACCCAGCAATGAGGCTTGGGACCAGCCCAATATGCCTCTTTGCAGTCACACAACGCTGATAATATCCGAACTAGAGGTGAACTCAAGCTCCAGAGATTATCACCCAACTCATACGACTCTTAACAAGGGGTGGGGGAATTACCCCGAACACCTTAAAGGTAACCTATTTTTAACCATTCTACATCAACCTGGAGTCAACTAAAGACTCTGGGTCACTTGTCGCGCCATGCGAGGACTCTACAAACAACGGGGACCACCCCAACCCTCTGATGAGTGGCGTTCGCCTACCTACAATCTAGCCCCCCAAGCCAACCCAGGGGCTCGCATCAACATCCCACAACATGAGGTACCAACCACGAGGCTGAGGATTCCCCTCAGAGTGTCTCTATCCAGCCAACCAATATTAGTGGACTCGGTCGCCCACTCAAACTTGGGCCCCAGGGGTCACTAGCCAACCCACACGGCCTACAGATGATAGTCGAGAATTATCCCGAACACCTTGTGGGCGCTCACATTTCTAGCCACTTTATCACGAGTCGAGGCCGACCCATGACATCAGGAACGCTTTCTGCATCATGCGGTGATAGTACAAACCCAGAAGATCGCCCCCGACTCCCAGACATGTGGCGATAGGCCACTTTCTTTATAGTCATCAGGCCAACCCGAGGCTACCTACCAGCTCGCCGTGTAGCACAACATGTTCTTATTAAGGTCGGGCTCCCATGTCTACAACACCTTCCTCCCGTTGTCCTAGCTATCCTAGGTGGGAATTCCAAGTCCTAGTAGGCCATCCGGGCTTCTACCCAGCCTATACAGTACATCAACAAGGTTGGGGAATTACCCTGATCACCTTGAAGGCAATCCCGCAACAACCTTATCTTGAGGCTTGGACCAACACACAAGTCATGGATCGAGCCAGGCAACCCTTCCCAGTCATCAAAATAAAGAAAAAAATGAAGGGATATCACCCTGGGGGCCGCCCCCTAACCCTCACGGCCAGGAGCAGACCCCATGCAAGGGATGCCCCGGACCCCGGGGCATGCCCTCCCAGTCCCAGCCAGTCACTAGTCTAGCTTAATCCCAGTTCATGAAAAGTCAACTCACCATGTGGAGTGTGCAAGAAGCATTCAGGGAGTGTCCAATATGAAACGCGCGGTCTAAGAAGCGAGTTCGAGCACTCCTAACACCCGGTCTTCCAAGGGTCCAACCTGTCCAAAAAACTAGTCCGAATGCACCCAAAACCTAGTCAAAATCCAGTCACATAGGGTCTAGAGAAGGGGGGCTCAGTTTAAATATGTCCCTCTCTCCCTCTCACTTCAAACTTGCGCCCAGCCACCTTAAAGAGGGGGTTTACAAGGGACAGGGCGTGCTGGCCACCCTGCCCGTGTAAACCCTGGGCCAACCCCCACCAATTAAAAAGAAGAAGGGAAAAGATATAGAAAAAAGTCGCCATTCCTAGCAAAAATTCGACAGCATCTCCCCTTGACCCGGACGCTAGGGGGATGAAAAGGGAATGCACCCACAAGGAGTGGTGTGACCCAACAAGTCAAGGTGCGTGCGAGGGCAGCAACACCTTTGAGAAAATCTCAGAAAATCAAGGAACCATCAAGGAAGAAAACACAGAGCTAAATAGGTTACATGTGCACCAGGTAGGGACTGGCCAGGGTGTGCCGGACTGGACGGGCTGGGGTGCACTAGGCTAGATGGGTTGGGAGTGCACTGGGTGACAAGGAAGCTGGGGTGTACTAGTTGAAGGCATAGGCGGAGCACACTGGGCCAAGTGGCCAAAGGGTGTATTGGGCAGGGTTAGGTCCGTGTTCCGGGCTGAGGTGCAAAGGGTGCACTAGGTTTCAGGGATCGGGAGCCGTATTGGGTGAAGGGCGCAGAGGGTGCACCGGTCTTGAGCACCCGTGGGCGTACCACTGGAGGGGAAGTGCAGGGTGTGTCGGGCGAAGATGCAAAGGGTGCACTGGGCTCCCGTGGGCTAGGGCTACGTCGGGTGAAGGGTGCTACAGGTGCACCGGTTATGGATGCCCAGGAGTGTGCCAGTGAAGGGAAAGTGTAAGTGCACCGGATGGAGGGGGAGGCTAGGTGTGTCGGTTAGGAGCAGACTAGAGAACACATTGGCTAGTGGCTAAGTCCAGGGAGTTGAGTGGAAACAACGGGCCCAAACTGCTCGAAGGAAGGGGGGGGAACGGTGCTTAGAGGGTGACCTTCCTATTAAATCGAGTAAGAGATTTGGGGGTTATCCCTACAAAGGAGATCACGAGGGGAGGACACCATGTTACAGGAAACCATTGGAAGGAGGAAAACCTGATGCCATCGTGCCAAGACACTACCCATTGAATTGGATAGACCAGCGTTTTGGAAAGCAAGCAACACTGGGAGCCGAAAATAAAAAAAAATAGAGGGAAGGAGAAGGTAAACCACGAAGTGCACCGCAGGGTGAGGGCTAACCAGCACAACAAAAAGAAGAAGACACATTTTTTTTATTCATAGCGAACAAGATGGCGAGGACCTCAACTGAGGGGCCAAATACGAGGCTACACAGCATGATAAGGGGGGAGGAGAAAGAAGAAAAGTAGAGAAGAAGGGAATTTGAGGAGAGGGACGGGGTCAAGGAGGGACGACGGCTCCCTGTCCTCTCCCGTCCCCTCCTGCTACATTCAGGATCTCTCTCTCTCTCCCTCCCTCTCCATTGCTTACTCTCTCTCTTCTCTCCCTGGCTCCTTCTTCTTCAGGCTCCTCTGAGTCTCTCGGACGCTGGACCAGCTGCTCTCCTCTTCTGCCTCTTCTCTGTGTGTATTCTCCTCCAAAGAAGGTCCTCCTCTCTTCTCTTCTTCAACGCGGGAGGTTTTTATACCTCTACTATTGTTGACGCCGGTCATGTTGGGAGTTAATTAGAGGTTGACCCCTCCAGTCTTGTCCCCTGGCAGGGGATGTTTGCGTGTTTAAACTGCGGGGTGACAACTTAGCAGAGTCTCAGCTGGCTTCGACGTGATCCTGCTACGCGCCAAGGGTTACACGCTGTGGCTAGTAGCACTCGACCTTGTGGTAGAGCAGCTCATCAAAGATTCTGGTCATTGCTCGCTGGTAAGTTGCATCGGTGTTCTTCAATCCGAACAATATCCTTTTGTAGTGGTAGATGCCCTTAGGGGTTCGGAAGGCAGTGTAGACCCGGTCATGCTCCGCAATCCATATCTGATTATATCCAGACGACCCGTCCAGAAATGATGGGGCTTCGTGACCGGTTGTAGCATCAACCATAACCTCCGTTATTGGTACCAGGAAGTCATCCTTGGGACATACTTTATTCAAATCTCAGAAGTCTACACATATCCGGATCTGCCCATTCTTCTTTTTCACGAGCACAATATTGGCCAGCCACATGGTATATTGATTTTCTTTGACGAAACCCACATCAATGATTTTATCTACTTCTTTGCATATCTAAGTAATAAGCTCTGGTCTCATGCGCCGTGGCGACTACTTTACTGGCTCCACTTCGGGGTTTATGGCTAGCTCATGCTGTGAAACTATGGGGCTAAGTCCTGGCATCTCCTTGTAAGTCCAGGCAAAATAATCCCGATATTCTTGCAGTAACTGGATGTACAGCTTCTGCTCTTTAGATGACAGTTGATCACTGAGGAATGTTGGGCTAGGGTCATTCTCACTTCCCAAGTTGACTTCTATCAGCTCATCAACTGTGGCTTGGCCTCTGTCTTCTATTTTCGGGGGCGCCGACTAGAGGTCGACGAAGTCTAGAATATCATCTTCAAGTTCGAATACCTTGACCTTTTCATTCTGTTGCCCCCAGACCTCGTCAGGAGCTTCTAATTCAGCCAGCGACGGCAGTGTGAGCCGATCTATCAGCGGGCCTTCTACAGCTTTGGCTTTAGCAGTTGTGCTAGTAGCTTGGAGAGGCCGGCGTTCATTTGCTATTGGTTCGGAGGAATAGCATTCCAACTCCGCAACAGATGGGGATGATTCTGCCTCCATGCCACCTTGAATTGCCAAGTCTTCAGTGGAGGTGGCTTGTTCTTTTCTGGTAGCAGATATTTCTCGATCGGTCTCGATAGAAATTTCCTCTACCAGTCTAAGGGGTATTGCTGCCACCGCCAAAGGAGGGGTACAGGAGAAGGAAACCCCTGCTTCTTCAATGTCTTTGACCTTGCTGCTGCTGGTCATGTCCAATATGGCTTGAGAAGCCGTCTCTTTAGGGTAAACCTACTCCCAGCACCTGCAGGGAGCTATGGCTTCTGATTCTAGGTCTCTCAATTGAGCCGACCTGACATGTTTAGCTTCCGCCGGGTATTCATCATAAGTCACCCTTGGTGGACTATCTTTTGTCGAGATGAAAGTGGAAATGGTGTCCACTTCATAGCGCCCACTATAATAATATTCTTCAAGGGTGAAGCCCAACCCCAGATGTTGGGAAACAAGCCTTAGTTCTTTGTCCACGCTGGCAGGGTACCAAAGTCTTTTGAATGTTTCTTTCTCCTTGTGATGCTGGATAGAGGGGATGTGCTGTTTCTAGAACATCTTAGCCACCCAGTCTGTTGTGAATATTAACCCTTGAACAGGGACTAACAGGTTCTCTATATCTTCAGGGAGGTGACAGTCGATGCAAGGATATTTGTGTGTATGGTTGACTTGTGAATCAGCTTACACACACCGAGGGTATGTCACTCGTACTCCCCTCACACGACATTTAGCCATGTCACACAAGTCTACGCCCACTACACATAAGACGTTATGACGATGATAAATACACCCTCACCATTGGGATTGCCCACGTGTGCCAGTCTACGACGATCACACATATGCCATGACGTCCTACCTCCCACCGTCACGAGGCCGCGCCCGACTGCTCAACCTGAGCCGTGCTTGGCCCTCGCCCAGTCACCGGCCAGTACCTCCTCTGGTCATCTAGTCTAGCCCTCCCTCGGTGAATCGGGCATGGCCCTTGCCTCGAGGAGAGCCCCTATAAAACATGCGGACGTCCGCCTTATCACGCATTGACTCGGGACTGACCTCTTTGTCAGAATTGTCCCATGGCTTGAGCCAGTTGTACCTCGGTCGCTCTAGCCCACCTGTAAAGCCCACGTGGCTCTCTTAAATTATATTACCACCTGAATGAATGTCTCTGCATCCATGTTCCAGTCCCAGTCTTCCCCCGCACCACTAGGTGTGTGTGTCTAGCACCTCTGGCCCCAATAAACGTATCCGAGTTGAACGCAAGACCATAGTTGCAGAATGCTCCCGACCCTCCACCCATGGCTTCAGATACATACAGGCTTCTCTTCAGTATAGAACGAAGGTGTTCGGATTCAATCTGATGTAAATAAACATCGACTGCTTGCAGTCGGTGGGAAAAGACGTCCAGTACACGATCCCCCACAATCGTCTACGCACTCGCACATGTGGAACCTCCCTTCTCTCCATGTGTCACCCGTCTCCCGAGCCCATGTGTCGCATCCTGGCGACGCTTCCTAGTCAAACCTTGGTTCCATAGGTGATTGTCGAGAAATCGATTGGCATGCCAGCATCCCAGTCACGTTTCCCCAAAACCTGGAAACCTCCTGTGCCACTCGAACCTCTCTCGACTTTTCGTAAAAGGCGAGTGCCCGATACTGCCTTGAGAAGGATATGGCCATGGGAGGGGATACCCGAGATACATCAAACTCTGGCATCTCCCCTATCGCCTTATCCCTCCCCTAAGTCTGATCACCAAACACACACCCCACGCCCGGGGCGACTGATCCCGAGGGCATTCCCCCGTGGATCCTACCCGATGCGCGTGAACAGTAAGTTTGTAAACTTACATAATCCTAAGCTCTGGAAGATTATTACAAATGGTCCTTCTAGTTTGCCTAAAAATAAAGACAAGTGGAGTAATTATCACAAGTCCATACAATCTAACAATCTCACAGCTTTAAATTTGATGAAAGCTACAGTTGATCCCAGGTTGTTCCCTTTTGTGGCCACCTGCTCCGCAGCTAAGCAGATTCTAGATGGTTTGATGGACATCCATGAAGAAGAAAAACCAAGGCATGAATGCCTCCTGGCCGATCGTCCAGAATAGTCCAGTTACCCGTCTTCATCTCAGATTAGCTCTGACTCTGAAGACTTTACATTTGAAGAGCTTATGGATGCATATGATGAGCTAGCTAAGCAATACAAGAAGTTAAAATTAGAAAATAAAAGGCTAAAAAAATAGTTTAAAAACAGCTCGTGTGAAAGCTCACCTTGTAAAAATTGTTCTACTCTTGAGGAGATCAATGAAACTCTTATGGTTGATTTAGATCTACACAAAGAAAACATTGCTTGTTTTAGAGATGAGAATGGTATCTTGCAAGCTGAAATAACTAAGTTGAAAAAAATTATAAGACAATTTCAAGATAAGTCTAAGCATATTTCAAGTGATAAACACCCACTTGATGAGCTGACTAAAAATCAGAAACTTATGAATGAAAATGAAGAATTGAAAAACTAAAACAATGAGTTGCTTGCTAAGCTACGTGCTTGTGAAAAGAAAGGCAAGGGTGTGAGCATTGATGAATCAGAAAAATTGATTGCTCTCCAAAAGGAGTTTGATCACTGCAAAAAAGTGAATGAGATGTTGAATGAGTAGCTGGCTAGGTGTGAGGTTGATTTGGCTAATGCAGAATAGCATATATCCTCACTTGAAAATAAAGTTCAAGACCTGAATAATTCACTCTCAAAATTTGTGCAGGGCAAAGAAAATTTAGACAGACTATTGGGAACAAAAGTGAACTTTCAAAGAGAGGGTTTGGGATATAAACCTGTAAACAAAAAGTCCTTTGGGAACAACTTATACACCTCTTGTGTTTCTAGCTCAATTGAAGCTAGTACCTCAGGTCATCCCCCAAAGCCATCTGTAGCCCAAAAAAAGCCAAACCAAAACAAAAATAAAAAAAAGAAAACATTCTATCAAAAATAGAAAAATGGTTTTGTTAATATTGATGTGCATGCTAGGAAGGCTAATGCTATGTATCATGTGTTTAAGAAAAAGAAATCTTCATGTTTCTATTGTAGAAAATTTGGTCATCTCATGCATGAATGTCTTATCATGAAAAATTATGATTTAAGAACATGCAAGAATGGGATGAGAAGTGGAAGAGGCAAAGGCAAGGGTCAGGTTGACACTGGGAGGAGGTGTGCTCAACACACTCATGATCAATTGCCCAGACATGGCTAGATGCATCGACGCACCTATCTAGGCAGGTCGACACACCAATACATTGGACAATAGTCCATGCAGAAAAATAGTTGGGTAGGTTGACCTAAGGTTTCTAACACGCCCTTTACTCCTTGCACTTTAAAAATAAGCACCCATCTTCATGCCAATCATGTTAACTTCCCTGCTCACCCACAAAGGCTTAATGCACATGCACATGCACATAAGAAAAATGACAAATCCTTTGTGTGCTATTTTTACTATGGTGAATATGGACATACATATGATGATTGTCCTTGGTTGAGAATGGATGACCTGGATGTAGTAAGGAAGAGAAAGTTCCATGCTAGACATGAAACTAACCCTCAAGGACCCAAGAAAGCTTGGGTACCTAAAAAGGTCAATTAAGAATTATTTTGCAGGGTGCCTTGGGGCTAAACAAAGGATAATCAAAAATCTGAATGCTCGAGGCACATGTATGTAAATATATTTTCAATTCATGTTTGAATCTAAATGTTAGATTCGCTTTTAGTTATTGCATTTAAACGTCTTTCCTGCTTCCAATAAATCCTACAAGTCTGAAGACTTCCTCTTTGAACTGCTGAAAAACTTCCCCATGGCCAAAATTGAAAATTTTGTTGAGAATGATTGAATTTCTAGTATATCAAAAGGCGTATGTTGGAATGATGGGCTAAGCCTATCAGAAAGGCAACACTTTGCGTGAGGTGATCTTCAGGTCAAAGTTCTCTCTCTCGTACCAGAAATCAGAAATTCTCGATGCTTAATTCATGAGAAGCTTGTCATTCTGCTTGAATTAATCTCATGATGAAATCATTGCTGATGAAGCTAACATGTTGATAAGGTTTAAGTTTTGAGTTTAGCTTACTACCTTCACACCGTCAACAGTCATATAAAATTGTTGATTATGACTGATTCATTGTTGTGCCCTTAGTTGGTTGATGATGTCTGTGTTGGCCGCACTAAAATTCAATCTTGTGGACATTTTCATATGCATTGTCTAAGGGGGAGTTCTTAAAAAGTATGCATTTGCTATGAACATTGAGCATCATTTATTGGCCTTATGCATCTTCATGCATATCATACAAGGAAAATCTGAAAAATCTGGTCTGCATGATATAATGTGTTGTACTCTCATTGTTGTGACCCATTCGTATATAGAATGGTGATTTGTGGAAGGTTGGATCAAGCCAACTGAAAGCTGTCACTATGCGTGAGAGGATCCTCGGATCAACCTCTCTGCCCAGGACCATTGGTCAAGTGATCATGTAAGTCATAGGTTGCATAACCCCTGGGTTGATCTCTCAAAGGCATCTTGAAATTTATGCACAAGTTAAAGGGGAATCTTCATGAAATTCCATTTGGCATGGTTGCATACTGCCTATTCTGAAATTCATCATGCTGATATCCGAATTGATTGCTGAGATCTGGAAACTGAAAAATGCATGATTTTTGATTGGAATGCTGTGTGGATGTGAGCTAGTTGTTCTCAAGCAGATTTCATCTGGAAACAAGTACATAAGAAATAATGCACAAATGGATATCTGAGGACTTGCAGGTTCCTTCTGTTGTCTGACTTTTATTTGTTCGTGATCTTCACATGGAATTTGCATCATGATGCCAACAATGGCCATAGAATTTGAGATCAATGTCTGTACAGTTATCATGAACATTGAATGAACATAGATATTATTGCTGTTTGTAGTTTGACTTTTTCCATCAAACTGCTCATGCTATAGTTGCCACGAACATTGAATGACCATAAATATTATTGCTGCTTCTAGTTCGAGTTTTTCCTTCAAACTGCTCTTGCTACTATCTTCATAAAATTTTGCTATTGTTGTGCATAGCTCATGGAGTGGTCTCTCAACTGGACTAACTTTTTCATTAATAAGTTAAACAGATCAGCATGATTAGTGAGCATCCAATTTGAGTCAATTTTAAATGCCTTTTACAATTTTCATGCTTTACATGATTTTGGGAGATCGAGATGATTCAACAATATGGAGAAACATCTCATCTCACTGAGTGCAACTCACTTGATGCCCACAAGGTGCTTATCTGATGGATGTGAAATTGTTGCCATATGTAGATATAGGTCTGATGGTGCTCCATTTTTCAGTCCTTTCACTATCACCACCAGCTTCAATGTGATCTTGGCCACCATCTATTCACTTTAACTGTTCTTTAAAGTTTATTAACTTGTCTCAAGCCCAATCTCAGTGCCCCATGCCCATCTATTTCTGTATGATAACATCATTCACCAGGCAATTCTGGTGTTGTACGAGTACGTCTAGATTTTTGGCCTTTACAGGTGTCACCTAGAGTAGCAATCTTGAGGATTAAACTCCTCTGGCTTCCATGCGCAGTTTTAGTTCTTTACCATTTTGTGGTCTACTAACATTTGTGCCATGATCAAGTTGTCTTGTCTGACTGGTATTTCTGCACATAGGCCATATGGACGATTTTGTTTATGCTATGCTCTTTCTGTTGGAAGAACTAGGCCTCATCATTCAAACTTATGTTTCTTCATGAATTTTCAAAAAAACAAAGACCATCATCAAGTGGACCACCTCAGCTGAAGACCATTTGTGGAAGACGTGAATTAGCATCCTTGTGAAGGATGATCAGAGTGCTGGCGTGGTTACCTGGCAGAGGTCATGTGTTCAAGGTTTGTCGTGCCAATCTGACTGGCTGTACTAGTCCTAGCCTGGTACGGTCCGGCACTGTACAGTATGCCAGTGTGCCGAGAAAAAAAATAGAAGTCTAACATGAAAGAAACACGTGTTTTATGGGTTTATTTATAAAATAACCCCACAACCAATTCACCCATGCTTCCTTCCCCCCTCCCTCTGTGATCCCTCTCCTTGGGAACCCTAGTTGCATCCCTCTCCCTGGCACCCCCCTTTCCCGACAGATCCACCCCGACATCCCCCCAACCCCCCCCAACCCCGCGCAAGCCCCCCCCCACCGCCCCCGCACCAGCAGGCCACCCCCCCCACCAAGTCTTCCTTCCCCTCCCCACGAACCCCCCTCTTGTGCGAGGGTAGTGTTTTACTTCCCATCCCCTTGTTCCCGCTCCCTGCGTGAAGATTTACTATTGATTGTACCCACAGGTTCGCCGGAAGCAACATTGACGTAGCGTGCTAGTCGGGTGAGCACCCTCCCCGGCTCACCCTCGTCTCCGGCCGGCGCCGGTCTTGCAGACCAGGCTAGGTACGTGGCTTGACCCCACTCCCCCTCGTGACATTGCTCAACCTGTATCCGTTCTGGTCTCGCGTAGGTTGTGAGTGAGTGCCCGCTCCCGGCCCCGCTTCGTGAGAGTTAATTGCTGTCGCGTGAGTGAGCGAACCTGATTGGAGCCCTTGGCTCAAAATCTGCCCCGGCTGAGCCCAGGAGCCCTCCGCCACCCTCTGGTTGGCCATCTCTAACCTCCCTACCAGTTTCGACCGTGTCGGGCTGCCTGCGGGCCGAAGCCCGCCCTTCCCATCACAGGATCACACTTGGAATCGTGAGTGCTCACGTGTCTGTCTGCCGTTGCTGAGGCCTGAATTGCTCATCGGTGCTTGCTATCCCCTAGGTTCAAGGACGTTCCAGGATCTGTCCCACATCAAATTGGCTTGTAGGGCATACACTTCTTTCAATCTTCAACTTTAGCACCACAATCCAGTTAGTGGCTCCACGAGAAGCACTGAGTTCCAAACTCTCATGAGTCTTGCCATAGCTGAATTCTCCATCCACAACCATCGCATCACTAATCTGGTCTAGAAGATCACACCCGCCGAACAACCAGTGCACCAATCCACATATTATCAAGGCGCTTAGATAACTCAATTAGCTCCCTTGACTACTCATGGCATCCTTAACACCAACACCTTTTATTCCTCGGATCCACTTCTAGAACATCCACGCTAACTAAGGTCGACCAAGTTGATGTCTCAACTCTGAGCAACATACACCTATGCCTTATAACTTGTCCAAATGGCCACAACCTGCCCCTAATATCAATCACTAAGCGACTCCACTTTGAGCCACGCAACATAATTCACGAAAAGGACTGGCACAATAATTGTTCTCGTCCGACAACTCTCACCGCTGAGCTCCCCGATTCTCAATTCTATTAGTGCCACTCAACACAATATTGCTGCTGACACACAGCAACCAAGGCCACTCACATGGCCAACATAACCTTGCATCCAAAGACAACTCTCCACAGTTGATTATAAGACCTCCATGACCTGACATCCGCCATGACACGGCCTCCAATTTAATTAGCTAAATCCAAAAATGAAGGTTAAGCAGTCCACACTCTTCAGTTCTGGAACACAACATCCCTTCCTCACCAGATAATCCACCTACACGTGGAAGTCTTAATATCAAAACACATCGGGAGGCTCAACACCAGCCCTACAACATGACATATTAACCCGACTGGTGATTCTACTCACTAGACTCTACACGATCTCAATGACACCCGCACACCAAGACACAAGAGGGATGAGCGTATAACCCCTACAGGCAGCTCCATTGCCAATACATTAGACGCTCTCATGGACTCCCAAACACGCACCGGGAAAAAGCACAGACACAAGGAAACACAATCTTAGTTATTATTTGGATATTTTGTGCACTCTATCTTTTGTCAAATAAAATCTTACTACTCAGACGGATTGGTTCTATATAAAAGTTACCGCGCCACCGGGTATCTACCGCAATCGGGGCGTGACAGAGGCTGTGAAGAATTGGGAATGACCAACAAATGCAACGGAGATTCAAAGTTTTCTAGGTCTAGCTGGATACTATCGGCGTTTCATTAAGGACTTCTCAAAAATTACTGTGCCTCTCACTAGGTTGACTCGCAAGGAAGTACCCTATGAGTGGAATAAAGACTACGAGATGAGTTTCCAAGCCTTGAAGGATCACTTAACAACTGCTCCAGTCTTAGCACTACCAGTTGAAGGAGAGAAGTACGAGGTATATACCGATGCTTCCGATATTTGCCTCGAGTGTGTACTAATGCAACAAGGAAGAGCTATTACATATTCTTCCCGCCAGTTGAAGAAAAATATGAAGAGAACTACGCGGTGCACGATTTACAGCTGGTTGCGGTAGTATTTGCATTAAAGATCTAGAGACACTATCTCTACGGAGAATAATTCACTGTGTACTTCAATCACAAAAGTCTCTAGTACCTATTTTCCCAAAAAGAACTAAATATGAGGCAAAGGCGTTGGCTTTAATACCTCAAGGATTTCGACTTCACTATACAATACCACCTTGGTAAGGGTAATTCTGTAGCGGATGCCCTCAGTCGAAAGTTGAGAGTAATATTGGCCAACTATATGATTCAGGAATGAAAATTGTTGGAGAAATCCTCCAAGCTTAATATAAGCACAGACAAGTAGAAAGGGTGTATTACTCTATCCCATATGAGTTTACATCTGGATTTACTGTCCGAGATTAAGAAGCTACAAGATGAAGATCCTGTGCTGGTAGAGATAAAGGACATGATGGATGAGAGACCCGATTTCAAGCTGGCATCTGATGGAAGAATGTTATTCCATGAAAGAACATATGTGCCAAACTGTCCTGAGTTAAAGAAGAAGATTCTCGAGGAAGCTCACCGATCGAGGTATACAATTCACCCAGGAGCTACGAAAATGTACCAAGATTTGAAGAGGACTTTCTGGTGGCCTAATATGAAAAGGGAGGTAGCGGATGTCACGCCCCGAACCGATAGCAGCGGAACATGTAGTTTGAAACGTGGCAGTGTTACAGTCGTGAATGATCAGAGAAAACATAAGACACAAGATTTTAGGGCCTATTAATATGGTAAAACACAATCTTTATTGATACTCAATATCGGAATTTCATAACTGGACTCCTCTTACATATTGAAGAAAAGGACTCACTATTACAATCTTGAGAAAATAAAAGACTCAAATGACAAGACAAGACTCAAAGAAATATAAAAGACACTGACTCGATCATTCAAGCACTCATCACTCTAGCCCTTTCCCATCAGATTGATTATCTTCGGCATTGTTACCTGAAAAATGTTGAAATAGGCTGGTGAGCAAAAAGCTCAGTAGGAATTATATCTCTCATCAAGTAGAATATAAGTGATTAGCCAATTTATCATGTTCGTGATGATGCAATGTATGAAACGATGTAACTTAAAAATCATGATACACCTTCACACTATCCCTTTTTTCCTTCCGAGTCTTTGGGCTCGTGGGAGGCAGGCCGAGATTCGAGTCGTGCTGGCTCCTTTCTAGTACTTAGATCCCGGGCCGCCACAGCTGGTATCAGAGCGAGGTCGTGAAGGTGTATAAGAATCTGAAATGACTGTAGCGGTCCAG
This sequence comes from Amorphophallus titanum, assembly GCA_024336825.1. NCBI lineage: Eukaryota > Viridiplantae > Streptophyta > Magnoliopsida > Alismatales > Araceae > Amorphophallus > Amorphophallus titanum. The sequence continues at coordinate 1,995,676 of JANBPO010003310.1, forward strand.
AAGGTCCATGAATGTTCTGTACAGTCGACGATTGGCTTAGGGTCCGTGTGTTTTATTGATTTACGATCACTTTCCTTCATGTCAGGTGTGTTATGGCACCACGGAGGAGGACTCGTTCCCAGCATGAAGAGTCGAGCAGTGGTCCAGAGGAGCCGAGCAGTGCCACGGTTCCATAGAGTGCAGCTGGAGGTGCGCGAGCTCCAGGGATGGATGATTTCTTCCAGGGCATGTTTGAGTATGTCTTTCAGCAACGGTAGTAGGGAGGTCAACAGCAGCAGGGCGGTGATGCTGGTGAGGGCCATGCTCGAGGTGATCGTGGCCGCGTGCTAAAGGAGTTCCTGCAGTTTCAGCCACCTCCTTTTAGCAGACAACCGGATCTCGAGGTGGCCAGGGAGTGGTTGGATGATTTGCAGAGGATCTTCAGTGCGATGGACTGTGCTGAGGGGAAGCCGGTGGTGCTGGCTATGCATAGGCTTCAGGGATCAGCCCGTTCCTGGTGGACTTCAGAGTGGGGTGCGACTTTCCAATCTCATCCTCTTCGACAGATTGCGTGGCAGGAGTTCGTCACGGTGTTTGAGCGTGCCTTTTACCCATCTTTCGTCAGGATGCAGAGACTACGTGAGTTCATGGAGTTGACCCAGGGTGACATGCTAGTGATGCAGTACCGCGTCAGGTTTATTGAGCTCGGTCATTATGCTTCTCACATCATGGCGGATGAGGAAGTGAAGGCCTATCAGTTCATTGGTGGTTTGAGGTCAGAGTTAAGGCATCCTCTTCTCGCATCAGGTCCGGCTAACCTGGATGCAGCTTGCAAGGCAGCAGCGGCGTTGGAGAGAGATTTACAGAAGGTTCGAGGGCAGGGCAGTGCGGGATAAGTGCAGGCAGGGTTCAGCCAGTCAATGGAGGCGGAGCAGCAGATTACTGTCCAGCTCTCAGCAGGTGGTTCCGTGGTAATGCAGTCTGTGGCACTCGTGCCAGAGTCATCATCCTTTAGCTCGAAGCTCAAGAAGCTGCTCAAGGAAGCTGGTTTTGGTAGGCGACGGAGCCGCAGCAGGAGTTGATGGGATGTGTCCAGCAGGCTGTGGCTATTCAGCATCAGGGTTCGGTGAGTGGTGCTCGGGGTGGGTGTCCCAGGTGTGGTGGTTCTCATCCAAGCAAGCAGTGCTCAGCGCCCGTGGTTTGCCTCCGGTGTGACCAGCCAGGATACATGGCACGTGACTGTCCGCAGAGATCGCGTCAGTAGTCCGAGTTTCAGCAGCAGCGGTAGTTTCAGCCCCAGCAGATTCCATCACAGTCGCAGCAGTACCCGCGGCAGGAGTAGTTTCCTCAATTGTCTCGGTCAGCTACGGTAGGGAGGCAGAGATCCCGAGGCAGAGTGACCCACATGACCAGAGCAGAGGTTGAGGCGTCGCAGTTGGGGAACTTTTCTCTTCTTGCTTCATGGGTAAATAGTGCGAACCATTGTGGATAAGTAATGTAAACTCTGAATGAATTCTTTACGAAGGAAGAAGAAAGAGCTTTGATGAGTAATCATAAAGGCTGCATTTAGTATTTGTTAGGTATGGCTAATGTGCTTTCTTATATAAAGTAATGTGTTACACAAGAGTTTCCAGCATATGTTATACAAGAATCTTGTTTTCCCCCCCTCTACAATCTTTCTCCAATGGGCTGTGATTAGATACTTTTGCAGAAATCAGAGTTCCCTTTGGACAGGCAGAGGTGGGTTACAGCTGTGGTTCTCAGTCATCCTAGCTGGAGTTTTATTATGACTTTCTCTCATAAGTTGTTTGTCATGTCATTCTCCCAATAGATCCTATGAGCCAAGAGAGAAATATGATGTCTATCCTTTGCTCTCTTTGTTAAGACCCTAAGTGGAAAGAGAGATGCTAGCTGCACGTCTGGATGGGTAGGAAAGCTACCCGTCCAGTGCGCTATTGGTCCGCACACTGGCGTGTGGGCCCCACCCAACGGGAGCATTAAATACTCTTTGTGTCCTTTCCCATAAAGTTATTTGTCACCCTTAACTTATTATTTGTCACTCTTTGTAACGACCGGGAATTCAAGTACTGAAAAGTAGTCGGTACGACCCGAATCCTGACTCGCCACCCACGAGCCACGGAGCTCGAAAAGGTTAGAATTAGTGTCACAGGAGTGTGTGAGAATCTATAATGAATGCAGTAATAAAATGTAGAAATTAGAGCTTATATTTATAAACAGATTTAGATAATTTTTACACAATTTATAGTCCAGTGTACAAGTCCAAAAAGTACAGCTCAACAAAAGAAAAGTACAAAGCCTTTGGGGCATACCCCCGCTAGGGAAGACTGGCGGCACTAGAACTCTGAAGGAGCTGCTCAAGGCCTCCGGACCACGTGGAGGTACTCTAAACTTGAAAATAAAAAGGGGTGAGCCTCATCTGATTGACTCAGTAGGGGTCCCGCGGATCCCCACCACAACAACAATATTAAACAAAGGGAATAATAACAAAAATAGCAGTAGCAGAAAGGCAATAATAACAATAACAACAGTAGTATTCATAGTAACAAGAGTAGTAACAACAATGGTCGGAGGAACACAACACTCTAAGCTACTCCTAACCTTAGTGGAAACACCTAGACCTCAACATTGGAACTGTCGAACCAACGGCAACCCACAACTATGCTACCGGGAAGGATCTACAACACCTCTGTCGTAAAGGCCCGTCCATGCTGATGGAAGATAGCCTAGACTACGCAGTCGAAGGTGCAACCTCCACTCTTGGGAGGACTATGGCCTCAAAGCTGGAGAAACCTCGGTCAAAACCAAGAGGGGAGCCATGATCTCGCAGTTGTGTAAGCTCTGCCTCAACTGCTGAGAGGGCCGCGACAACCCTGTCAGTATCTCTACCTCGGTCAGCTGCCTCTCACGTCTCACGTAGACGGCCCACGCGCTGTCCTCGAGTGGGGCGGAGACACACACACTGTAACACCTCTTATAAAAATAAAATAAAATATATATATATATAGCGTCAAGATGAGTTTGCAGGGGTGAAGAGATGAAATAAGAATAGGATGCTTCCTGTACTTGATGCCAAGAAAAGAAAATTTTGGAAGGTTAGGCTTGTAGAAATAGATTCTCCTATGGCGACAATTAATATTAGCATAGTGTTCTAACAACCAATCTATACCTAAGATTGCATCATAGCCTTCCATGTCAAGGCATACAAGATTTTTAGGGAGATTTTGACCTTCTATGGTTACCTCACTATTAGGGAAGTGATACTTGAGTTCAGTTCCAAAACCTAAAGGTGTAGAAATTGCTAGATCCGAAGGTAAGGGAACTAATGAAGTAGATAAAGTCTATACAAAAGCAGTGAAAATGAAAGAATGAGATACTTTAGTGTCAAATAAGATAAAAGTCAGATGCGAATAGATTAGGATAGTACCTTCAATCATGTCTTCCTCCTTGTTAGGTTCATCTTCCATTACAACATTCCGATGACCTTGCTGCCTGCATCCTCCATCATTCTTCGAAGGCTACTCCTTCATGAGTGGGCAGTTTGGCATTCTATGGTCTTGGCTACCACAACATAAACATGCACCGAGGCTCTTCCAGCACTCCTCAGTGGTGTGTCTGAATTTTCACATAACTTGCAAGTCTCTATGACTTGCTTTTCTTCTTCCTTGACCCTTTTGCTTTTGCCATTGTCTTTTCCATTGTGTGATCTTTTCTTGTTATCCCGAGATTTATAAGTTCCTACGATACTAAATTTGTCTCCTTTCCTCTCCTTCTTATCATGTTTGCGGCTTGGTTCCTCATCCATTTCCCTGAAATTTTCTTCCTTATCAAGGGTTCTTTCACAAAGATGTGCCCTATGCACCATCTCTGAGTAAGTTCAGATGTTTTGTGGTCCTCACTGCTTGACAAATATCGGCCTTAACCCATCCATGAATTGGTTGGCCTTAAGTGGCTCCGTGCTGATGAGGTGTGGGGCATATGGTGCTAGCCGTGAAAACTATAGTTCATACTCGGCTACATACATCATTCTTTGCCTTAGCGCGGCAAACTCTACTACTTTCCTTTCACGGACGTGCTCCGTGAAATACTTCTCACGAAAGAGCTCGAGGAACTCTTCCTAGGTGAGTTATGGGTTCGGTAGATGAGCTAATGTGGCTTTCCACCATGTGTGAGCATCCTTGTTAAGTTAGAAGGTAGCAAACAGGACCTTTTCTTGATCCATGTACTATATAACCTGAAGATTCGATCCATTTCATCTATCTAGTTCTCAGCCTCATCTGGATTAGATGATCCAGAGAAGTGAGGAGGGTTCATGCTCCTAAAATTGCGGTGTAAATATCCCGTGCCAGCTCACACACCAGCTTGTACCACCATCTGCAAGGCTTACGCGAGACCCTAGACTGTTTGTTGCATCGCTTCCCAGTTAGCTCTGTTTCCAGCCATTGGAAAAATAAAGTTCCTAAGAAAATAAATAATTTATCATTTTCCTTAGAATTCATGAGGTTTAATTTTCCTTTTCTCATGTCTAGAGATAAATTCTTAGGAGAGAGCTATCTTATATTGGGCTCTACCCAATCTTACATGGGTTGGGAAAAATTTCTGATTCCCATCATGGGGGATCTTCCCCGTCGTGGTTTTGCTCAAACAACACTACGGGACAACATTCCTTGAAGGTTGGTTTATCCGCACATGAAGCCGACCCCATCTCCTCGGGAAATAAATATCAAGCATGCCTCTAGCAGGGCATACATTGACGCATCATCGTGACCCTATTTTTTGTGTTTTTTACATCGGGTCATCACCCAAATATTAAAGAGAGGCCAATAGGTGTCTGATAGTGACCCGACGATATCAGATTGATTAATAACCTAGATTATGCTCGCGTCACGCTTCAGCCCCATTTGTGCCCCTTTATTTCACGCAGTTAGTATTACTTCTTCAGGCTGCAGGGCCCTTTTTTCCTGGCAATTAATCAAGGGTATTCTCTCCTCCAAGGAGATGTAAATAACGCCGTGGCCTTTGTGGCACAGCGGATTTTGATCCCGACCAGAACTACACAGTCGTTTGACCAAGTCAGATCAAGCGCACTAAGGGCTTCTTTGAAGTCCGAATAAATTGTCATTTCGTGACTGGCACACCCACGCCCTCGAATAAACCAATAAATGAATAAATAAATAGATGTAAATGAAAAGTGCATCCACAAGTCCGGCACGTCCGGTGAGACCAAAATCACCCTTCATCACATCGTCGGGACTAAGGGCCCTGCGGCCCCTTCCTAAATTACTAACTATTAATCTGCATTTGCAGGGGGGCAATTTTTGACGACTACGATGGATGTGTCGTTCGGACCACTTGTTGTTGCCAGCCATGTTGCCCATGGCTATTTGGCGGTGCCGACCCAATTTGGAAGCTTCCCACCTATTGTCGGCTTCCCCAACTTTTGGGGGGTTACGTTCATGGAACTCTTGAACATCCGAGTGGTGGAACAGACCGTCGTTGCAGAGGTGGCCCCGACTAAAGGTACTACGATGGGCTACTTCGCTCACCATTTTTAGTCCCGCGCTCCCATCAATTAGAAGCGTACCCCGGCTACCAAGAGGGTGACCGAGAAGAGGGTCAACATACTAGAAAGTCGGCACTCCACCCCAAGAAAATTCATACTCATTGGAAGAGTTCCTATTTTTCTAAATGGCAGACATGCCAAAATCATACCCGATAGGGCAATTCCAACTGTGCCGATATACAACTCCTTCCAAGTGCTGTCCCGAGAGAAGCCAGACCACTGTGGGTCCAAATCAAAGGGGAGGTTGGCTCCAGGGAGAGGAAGAGAAATAGAAGAGAAGACCAGGGTTTTGACCCAAGCTTCCCAGAGGTTAGCTCTCTAGCCCCATATCCATTGAGCCGAGACTCGCCCACATAACGAAGAACAAGATGGGATGACCAGGCGAGGCTGCTTCACTCACAAAATTTTGGCAACAGTCAATGTGCCACGAGCTCTCATCCGCCCTGCTAAAGGGTGAAGTTATATTGTTCGGGCTATCCGGGGGCACTCCCATAACCCTCATTCCGGCCAATTTGCCGGCTTAGTTTCCTTTGCGAGGTGCGGGAAAAGATCGTTCGATGAGGAGACTAAGATGCGAATTTCGTTGATCGGCGCCGCGGTGATCCTGGCTTCCAGCCTCGGCGTGGCGAACGGTCTAGTACTAGATCGCTATCCTTGAGACGGTTCACATTCTCCAATGGGTGAATCCCTAGGAAAAATGGTCTAGAGAGGACAGCCAAAGATAGCCTAACGGTCGATCGCACGACTGCAAGGCACTGGGAGAATTCAAAACTGTGGGTGGCCATTCCCTTTCCCATACATACCCATTCCAAACACTCAAAAGCCCTAACTGACAACCTATCACCACTGGTGACGATGTCCTAGGCCCATTGCCAATACACACTCACCCATACTCTGAAAATGGTGAAGAAGAGGCTTGTGCGGCGATTCCAATGCCACCTAGCCGAGGAAGATGCACCTGAAGCTCTGGCAGACCGGGCGAAGGAAATGCCACCGTTGAAGGTCGGGGAACCATCTATAGTGCCCACAGTACCTGAGGGAGGTGCTGGGGATGAGGAAGGCAAGCACACGGCCAAGGAAGCACCCGAGGTGGCGACTCGAACCCCCTCATTCGAGGTAGGCTGAAATCCTTAAAAAGCCAATTTTTAATTTCTCTTGCTCATGCATGAGGGTAGAATAGTAAGGGAATGGGTTAGGGGACCCATTGAAAGCATGTACAGGCCTCTAGGGCCATTCTCTAAGCTTAGGGAAACGAGTAAAAAACTACCGCTACAGCAAGTGCCTAGCGATCGTTCCAGCGACCGCTAGGATGCCAGACGGTCTGCACCAGACTGCTAAGGCTAGACAAACAGTCAAGAGGGGACTGTTAGGGTTCTGAGGGTGATTTCTCTCTCTTTTTTTTAATACAATGCTATGCAATGCATAAATTATTAAACTATATGGATGACTGACTCTTGAATGTTCACATGCATGCAGGGAAAGCGTCAGATGAGGATATCGTGGCTGCATGTCCGAGTAGTGTACTTGGCACTATCGGATTTCCAGAGAGAAAGACTAGCCACGATAGGGTTCACCGAGTTCCTCAGGATAGAGGTCATGAGGCTGGACACCGCCCTCCCGTATGCGCTCCACAACCGGTGGGATCTAGTCAGTTGGGCATTCTTGTTCTCGTGGGGACATATGATCCCCACTCTGGAGGACATGGCGAGGATCATTGGGCTATGAGTTCATGGAGCGCTAGTGATAGGGACGACATACGTCGACTACCGAGAGTTGACGTGGGAGTTGCTTGGGTTGGAGCTGACGAGGCTAGGACACCACTCGTCCATGCTGGCACAAGCGACACTCCAGGAGAGCTTGGGATTGAGAGGAGCGGCGATAGCCGTGGGAGAGCTGCCAGAGGAGCACTTGGGACGGTTGATAGATCGAGCCAAATAGAGAGTGGCAGCGGGACCAGGCCCAGAGGCAGATGTAGTCCTTCACCACTTCCTGCTACTGCTACTGCTAGGGAAGCTCATTTTCACGACGAGGGCTGATGGAATGAGCTGCAAGCTCCTACCTCTATTGAGAGACTTGGACGGAGTTGGAGACTATGCTTGGGGCTTGGCTGCTTTAGCATTCCTGTTCGACTCCCTCAACACTACCGACTGGCCGACGATGTTGGGCGGGTTCTCACCTCTACTTCAGGTAACCCTTCTACCCTAAATGCTTATGTAATCTCTAAGTTAATCCACTTAACTTGTTCCACCCCTAAAGGTGGAGCAAAATTAACCCGCCTTTATCTCCCAAAGATAACTCATTGTCTACCAAAGCAAATGAGACTAAAATCTAAGACAGATTAATCTAGGAGGGATAACCTTCCTCTTGTTTATCCCTCCATCAAAGAGGGTAAAGTTTATATTTTTGAACAAACCCTGGATCGAATTTTCTTCCCGGACTAGCTAAAGATGAGTTTAGATTCACTCACTCGTTTGGCCGGCCGGGTATGATGATGGACCAGCGTGCGAAGACAAGTATTGATGATACTGAAGAGAAGCACTACCCCCTCAGAATGCTTTCTCTGATCTACCGTGGTTTCATTTCCCAAATCATGTAGACTCCGAAGACATGGGAATGCCAGAGTTAACCATGGCTTAAACAAGATCACGTAGCCAAGGTTAGCTTGCGCAATGCATGCATCCTCAGATGTGCATGTTCAGCAAGGTGTCATTCTCATGATGGCCATTTGCAAGTATATCAAGAGATGAGAAACATGCTTCGGTTTTCTTTCTTAGAAGAATCTACATGCAGATACTGTAGGGTAAAAAGGTTATGATAAAAGAAAGAGGTAGCTTCCCATGAGGACTCAAATACTCCCGAGAAAGAAGCAGCTTTCTCCGAGAGGTCATGGGAGCGACATAGAGAAGGAAACAGAAGGAAACATCACCAGAAATAAAAGAAAACTGAGGAATAACAAACGTCGACAACCGAAGAAGAAGGATGCCGAAGTGCCTCCTCAAACACTTCCCACACCTTCTTAGAACAAAAATGGCAATGCACTCCTCTCACATCGACAACATAGATCGAGCTGCCCTCAAGAAGATTGCTACATCTCTCGCCATTCGATCCCGCTTCCCCAGAGATGAAGAGACGCCAACATGATGGCAGTGACGTCACAGCCGCATGGGTGAAAACTACCTTGTGCTCCAAGAAAGATGATAGATAGAGCAACGCCCGAACCCTAGAGACACGAGAAGATTCGAGAAGTATCGACTGAACGCACCCACGTGTAACTAAAGATCTCACCCACGTGTAACTAAAGATCTCCTCAGTTGACCTCTACTAATTCCTCCTTTACTACTCGAGATGAGAAACTAGTGAAGAGGGAGAAATTCGTCAAAGCCACTACGACTTATTATTAACCAACTTACAGTCTAGAACGTCGCCAACCAAAACTCACTCAAAATTGACCCAACATACAGACACATGCTCCGCGTACAATCGTACCCCACATTCCTAACGGGTAACCATTACCGCAATAATGGTGGACATTAACCCATTAGTCCAGACAGCGACTAGACAAAAAGTTATCACTTACATCTTTATGTCATTCGCCATCTACTCGACCTCTTTGCCTCTCATGCAACAGGCGAGTGAATAAGCGATGACCAACAATTAGGCAACCCACCAAATTCACTCTCCACTAAGTCATGAAGCAGGCGAAATGGATGAACTCAAAAAACACCCCATAAAAGGGACCTTAGATAGACTTCCACGGGATGACACACAATCTACTCACGAAGGCCACTCCAGCTCCACTCATCTCTCATGGCTCTTCAATTCTCTCGTCCGAACGCTCACCTCCACCACTAGCACTTGTTCTCTTCTTCCGGGCACTTGCTCCCTTTTTCTGAACATTCTACTGACTTAAACATCGGAAGATTGCTCTCTGAGGTCACAAACATAACTCCTTCTGACGTGTCATTCATTAGTTACAAGTGTCCACTGGACGGCCGATCTCTCTCTCAACAAACAAGTCATAAAAATGTGGCACAAGGTTCAACATATCAAATTTCTGTATCCACAGGTAACAAAAACGGTCACGTGGCAGGACAGAGGATGGTGCTAGTGGCATTGCAATCCACAAGAGCTCTACAATAAGCTCCTCCAAATCAAGTGTAATGAGAGGTTCGCCAAGGTAAAGGGACATGTATAGGTGAAATCAACTGTCTGGACCCACAACAAACATGTAACAATCCCATTATAAATGATGTACACGGCTACAAGCTATAGAGCCACCAAGAAATAAGCGCTTCCATGACAGGAACGGTGCAAGCATTCGTGAATCAAGTCAAGATTCTTCTACAGATTCAGGTTTAACTCACAAATCATGTTCTTAACATGAATGCTGAAAAACCATTTTAGGAGCAGAAAGGATGCAGCTGAAGAAAAGACCATCACAAGTTATAAAAGTTCTTGCTTGTTAACAGATCAGGAACCACACCTATTAGTTGAACTTTTTTAGGGGATGTAGAGAGAGAGAGCAACAACAACCATGAAAACCCATGGAGTAGCAGAGACCTGTTTAAGCAACTTCTCAGTTTATGTGTGGTGCTCCACCTGATCATTGTCACTTTATGGATTCAATATCTGTTTTACCTGCTGACATATAAATTCGAAGCAGAGAGTGGTGAGCATCCGAGTCTAGACAATTAAGCCTCTTCAAACTCTGGCAGAATGCCTCTGCACCATCAGCATCGTTCTGTTCCTCAAAATATCTTAGAAATGCATCCACCTTTTCTTTGTTTGGTTTCCACTCCTGGTCTTTCACCTTTGAAACAGCATCATTCATGTACTCAAGTGCCAAATCAATTTTCTGCTTGTCTAAATAGTAATCAATATAAATCCCGAATGTCCAGCAATCTGGTTCTGCACCCCTATGAATAACAGTCTCCCAAAGGCATTCTGCCTCTTTAAGCATGTCTCTTCTAAGGTAAGCCCTAAACAGGATATTTGCCAACTTTATATCATATGTTACACAACTAGACTCCCATTCACGAAAACACTGCTCCAATGCATCAAATTCATTGAGCTTGACGAGGGACCGAAGCATGGTCAGATAGCTCATGTTCAGGGTTGTTGGAAAAGCAGATTTTAGAGAGTTCCATAGCCTATTTACACCATCCAAATTGCCCGTGCATGCATACAAGCTAATTAGATAATGAAAACATTCTCTACTTCCCCTCTCCATATTCTCTTCAAGCATTTCGAGAGCTGACTTGGCCTTTTCAATAAGTCCACCGGAAATGAAAAGAGAAGCAAGAGTGCTGTAGACAGGCCATTGCAATTTGGTTGCATCACACTCCTTAATTTCCTGAAAAATCTGCTCCAACGATCCAAAATCATTCAAAGCAGCATAACTACTCATCAGCATGCAGTAAGTAAAAGAATTTGGTGGAATATCTTTTTCCACCATTTCCTGCATAAGTGGAGGCACCTTTTCAGCCTTGCCTAACTTCATGTAAAGGGACATTATATTGTTGTAGGGTAAAACATTGGAAATATAGTTTAGCTCTTTCATCTTCTCAAAGAGATCCAAAGCCTTGTCTTCCATTTTCTCTGAGCAATAACAGTTCAGCAGTGCCCCATATGTCAGCTGGTTCTTTGCAGGTTCTGAGAGATTGGAGAAGTACTTTTCTGCTGAGCCTATTCCCTCAACCTTACCAAAAAGATCTAGGCGTATTGCATAGTTGCTGTAGGACATGTTCATGCCCCTAGTATCCATCCACTCCATAAGCTGCATGCAGAGAGCGACAGCTAAATTTCACAAACAGAAATGCAAATTCTAGAACCAAAGTATCGAGGAAAATCCAAAGAACCACACTTACGCCTGCATAATTTTATGTAAGTTCGTAAGTCACAGAGGAAACTTAATGTTTTTCTCAAAAAATGGTGGAATGGTCCAATTAACTTTGAACAAGGGCTTCTAATGATCCATAGCAAGGCCTCTCAGTCAAATGAAATCCTAAAAAGCTAGTTTCCAAAAGAAAAGCATGTCACTAGGCAAACAATGCCCACATTTTCAAATGTTCTAAACAAAAACTGCAGAAATTCACCTCGCAAAGCACACCATACCATAGACCCCACTTCGGGGTAAATTTACACTGACATAAAGAAACATTTTGTTGCAAGAAAAAAGAAGTATCATATTAAAGTCATCAAAAATACAAAACTTCAATTTTATCCTATTTCCATCATCAGCAAGATCAGACAACATCCCAAGCTCGGACTTCCTATTCACTCCTGACTAACAAGCCTTCGTCTGTACCGGTTTTGTCTCGTGAATTAAAAAAATGAATAAAAAATGATGAAAAAGAGACTTAAAATAGAGGTGCCTCATCGGACTTACTAGAATATCCATGTGTAAGGGCAAAAATGGCTGCAACCCAGCTACGGTGAAAAGCTAAAAGGGGACTACATGCAAAATCGGGTACCCCGCCATGTGAAAATTTGAAAGGGCGCGAGGGAAAAAGTAAGAAGGGGTTGACTTCGGTGAAAATTTGAAAGGGCGCTTAAGTCAGTAATGTTGTCACGCCCCGAACCGATAGCAACGGATGAAGTCAATGCTGGAGATAGGTAGACCTCAATGCATTCAAGGTTACAGATAGGTAGACCTTGAAGGGTCTAAGCACGAGGTAGGTAGACCTTGAGAGGTCAGAGCATGAAGACAGGTCGATGCAGTAATGAGCAGCAATGCAGATAGGTCGATGCAGCAAGGGCAGCAATGTAGACAGGTTGATGCACCAGTGGGAAGCAATGCAGATAGGTCGATGTAGCAATGGGTAGCAATGTAGACAGGTCGATGCACCGGTGGGCAACAATGCAGATAGGTCGATACAGCAATGGGCAGCATTGTAGATAGGTCGATGCAGCAAGGGCAGCATTGCAGACATGTCGATGCAACAATGGGCAGTGATGCAGACAGGTCGATGCACTAGTGGGCAGCAATGCAGACAGATCGATGTAGCAATGGGCAGCTATGCAGACAGGTCAATGCAGCAATGGGTAGTGATGCAGACAGGTCGATGCACCAGTGGGCAGTAATGCAGACAGGTCGATGCAGCAATGGGCAGTAATGCAGATAGGTCGGTGCACCAGTGGGTAGTGATGCAGACAGGTCGATGCAGCAAGGGATGGGCCTGAGGGCAGGTCAATGCATCAAAGGATAGGAAGATGCATCAAGGGATTTTTTTTAATTCAAATGCATAAAACGGATGTGCAAGTGTGTGCCTGAATGATTGTGAAGGCAGGTTCAACACTTAAATGCAGTGGGTATGCAATTGCCTACAGCTTGATTTCTGATTTTTTTTTTAATATGGACTCTTCACCTGCCATTTCTCTACTTATGCCATGCATTTGATGCTGTGCAATTTGCAATCACTCTTTCAGAAATTTAGATCTGAGGAGAAATGATGCCCATATAGGCAAAGGTGCTCACAAGGGTATAATGGCGACTATACATCAGATATTTGAGGGATTATGCCAATGCAGCTATCTTTCATGTTGGGACTTCAATTCTGAAATGGGGGTTGGGGGTTTTAAGCTCCCGATTAACAGTTAGCTTCCTCATCCACTCTGGATTCAGTATTGCAAAAGTTATATTTGACTAAAGTAATCCTCTTGAAGTATACCCGCTCAAACTGAACTTCAGTCCTTCACATGCTTTTATTCCTTTCAGCCATCTTTTCACCCACCTTGATCTCAGCAACTCAGAAATTGACTTAGATCATAGCAAGTGCTTTGAGGTACATTAGCCCAAGCCAGACTCTAGTGTGTTTTTTTAGTCTATCTCATCCATGTGATGGTGCCACTCCTAAGGCCATACCCTGGGTATGCTTTAGTCCTTTTGACGGAGAAATGGAAGAAATCTTGGGGGAAAGCTTAGCATAGGGATAGAAGCTTTTAGGGCTCGAATCTCTCTCATGACAACCCGATCAGAGATTTGGCCTATTGCGTTGGGGCTATGTCCATCATCAAACCTTTATCCACTCTAGGCACGCATACGACTGGGCTCATGACGTCCTACGGGGAAACGGTACTGCCACTCTTCTCATGCCTAGTTTTGATTTTTCTTTCTTGGAGCAATTTGGGATTTGGACTTTGTACTTTATTTGACGTTGTTGGCTTTTGCCCTGATTCTTACTTCTTTTCTTTTTGATTGATTTTTTTTTTACTTGTAGAATCAGGTCATAGCGGACTTCCCCTATTTGAGACCTCTCGTTAAGACGTCTAGATTGGTCATCTCCCCCTTATTCACCCCTTGCACCTATGGGCGACTGAAGAGAGAAAAGTAGGGACCTTTGCTTCCCCTAGGCATGGCCATGGGAGAGACGATGCCACCTAGTAGAGGAAAAACCATACTAGAGTTTCCATGTAGTGTGTGATTGCTGCGCTCGGGATCCTCCTTTGTGGTAAAGGGAAGAGACACCTCGTTGTTCGGTTGGCACTAGCTTGACTCTAAGGGAAGAAACGCTTAAGATACAACCCATTCCAAGCGTGAGACAGCTCCTCGCTTTACGCATTAACAAGATGATATGTGTTCCCTGCATAAGCCTCTCTAACGACGAGTGGCCCTTCCCAATTAGGTTGCAATTTGGACCTAAGACCTCCAGATCTAATGAATTTGAATTCCAAAACTATATCACCTACTTGAAATTTATGCTTAATTATCTTCTTTTGAAAATAATGTGAGATCCTCTTTTTGTAAATGGACACGTGATCGGCCGCATTTAGCCTTTTCTCATCCAAGAGTTCTAGCTGGATGAGTAACGCCTCTCGACGTTCTTCGAGATTAAGTTCCTTATCGAGATGTACCCTTAGGGAAGGGATCAAGACCTCATATGGGAGCACTGCCTCCATCCCGTAAGTGTGAGCATAGGGGGTTTGTCATGTAAGAGTACGAACGAAGGTGTGGTAAGCCCATAGAGCCTCTACTAATCATTCAGGCCAATCAGAAATTTTGTGAGATTCGCATGTTTTCTTTATGATTTTAAGAAGGTTTTTATTAATGGATTCAGCTTGGCCGTTACCTTGAGGGTAATATGGAGATGAATGATGTAATAAAATATTAAACTTCTTACACAGGTCCTGGAGCTCTTGAGAGACGAACTGGGGTCCATTGTTGGTGACGATACTGCTTGGCACTCCGAACCGTGAAATAATGTTCTTCATGATGAAGTGACACACCGTGGTAGCTTTGATCTCCGCGTAGGCTTCGGCTTCAGCCCACTTGGTGAAGTACTCAGTTGTAGTAAGGATAAAAGATTTTTGTTTGGTCTGAGAATTGGGATCACCGAGCGGGCCAACAACGTCGAAAGCCCACATGGAGAATGGCCAAGGAGCAGAGAGAGGGTGAAGAGATGAAGCAGGAGCATTTTTTTTTTAAACAAAGACTACCCTAGACTCGACCATGCTCTGATACCAATTTGATGCAGGACGGGTGTGACTCGGACAGACAATGCAACCTTAGAGTTGCTACGTTGATTCGACTCACCTGGGACAGACGCAACCAGCAAGACACGTACAATAAGAACACATCGGCATGGCTCCAAGGAGCTCCAGAAGTGAAGAAATGTCCTCAACAAGAAATGCAATTCACGACTCATCCCTACTGATAGAAGCACGTGGATCCGCAGGGTTGAGAAACCGGCGCTGAGTCAAGGGTGGTCTACAGTCCTCTGTGCTTGGATCGGGTCACGGGATGGGTCTTGTATACACTCTCTCACAGCGGTGATGGAATTTGCAATGAGCTAGGAATCCTATCTCATGTTAGCGTGACATTCAAACATATACTAAATAAGTAAATGACAAAGTGAGGAGTGGAAGCATATCTCCACGCTCGGGGGGTGGGGAAGACGTCCCGGCCAAGAACCGTAACTCCCAGTACTATGGTAAAAGTTAATTACAGTAATAATTTTGCGGCCCACTCCACGCAGGGAGGCAACAGGCTATACAACGACGCTGGGAGCACCGATCCTGGGTTGATTGGCAGCAAGGCGGCGGGTTCCGAGGCGGTTGTGGGCTACAACTCCGGATCTGAAATCTGTTGGCCGGTAGGACAGCAAATAATGGCCTTCAAAGGGACGTCATCCTCCGGGGATCTTCTGAAGGCGTCAGTTCACCAGGACGTTGGTGGAGGGTCCCTGGTCGACTCCCAGAAGCGGCGATCACTGAATCTAAGGTGGGGTATTTTATTAGGAATTAACTCCCAACACTATCCCACAGCCCTATCTCGGGACAAATCAACGCGCTTCTACAAAAACGGCCACCACGCCCAGACCTGATGTCGGATCGAGACGAAACTAACGCTGTTGCGAAGGGCACTCGGAGAGCTTTGGCATATGTGGATTCCAGATCTGTCCAATATTCTGGTTTGAAATGAAAATCTCTACAACACTGTAGTTGTTTCTAGCCCAGAATACAGATCAAGCAGGACAGGTCAGGTTCAGCCTGAGAATGAATTTTGACAGGAGGGAAAACAGTGGATCTAGACCTTGGGAATTTTATGGGTGAGTGGGAGGAAGTGGGGGACACACACACCAAATTTGGTGGCATTCTAAAGTGGTTTGGGTGGTGAGAATAATGGATCTTTAGACTACTATCCCGCAGGTCTACAGAAAGGTAGACTACCAGGGGAAGAAAGAATTAACTGGGAGGAGGGGCAAATGATGTCTGATCAATGTGAAAATTTATCTAGAAGAAGGGGGGAAACACGGAGAACTAACCCTCAAAATCTCAGCTCGATCAGAAGGTTGGATCTGGAGATACAGTCTTTTCTTTGAGCTTCTGTCCAGGAATCCCGAAATTCTGGACAGCAAGGAGGAACTCGGGTTGTGGTGGCTTGACGGCGGCGACAGCAATGGCGGTGATCGATGTAGTAACCAGAGAAAGAGGAGGAGAGGAAGATTACTTAGAAATATTAGGGTTTTGACTCTAGATCTGATGCAGCAAGAAGGAAGAAGAGTCAAAAGTCTCATAATCTACCTAAGTATGCAGTCCGGTCGCCAGAGTAGAAGACTCCCCATGAAAGAACTATGGTGGAGGAGGCATCTCTGAATCCATGTGATGAGGTGAAGGTGGAGGAGGCTGGTCCTCCACTTGGACTAGAGGGGGGACTTCCCTTTGTGTTGGCTGCTGCTCCTATTCCTGCTCTTCTTCACTCGCCGATTCTTCCCCATAGACTGGTATATCACGACGTAGCTCTCCATCGGGACCCCAGTAGTATCCAAAATCTGAGAAGATTTTATGTTTGTTGTAGATATCATCCTGTCTGACTCAAACAAATGTTTCATCACCAAAATAAATCCCAACATATATAAACATGTTTGTCAGCTATGTAGCATAAGGCAACGATCTCCTCATTTGGGTTTGGCATGTCCCTATCAAGTCTGTCATGAGCTGACCCATGTTTACTAAGCTTCGATTTATAACATGATAAAAGAGAAATTTGTGTACTTCTGTCACTTCATTTCTACTCCCACTTTTTGGATAGATAAGTGAGGTGAACATGTGATGGAGAATCCGCTGTAGTGGTGGAAAATAGTTGGCATTAAATTGAATCAGATCACTAACACCACGTACATAGTCATAGTTTGTCATAGCTATAAAGGTATCCTCAACTTCACCATGACCAAAGGTCATGTCAGCACCCCAGGCCGAGACTCCTAAGGCTCGTTGAAAATGATCGGGTGTAATATGTATCTCAACTCCTTGAACAACTATGTATAACTCTTCATTTATCTCAATCAAATTCTCATAAAATTGCCGCACTAGGTTAGGATAATACCGAGTGTGTCTAGTGACAAAGTCACTCCAACCCTCTTGAATTTCAAAAAGTGCACAGAGATCGGGCAGAATCTCATTCACCTCATGGAAGTCGATCAATCGAGGGTTGATAATAGGCCGTGGAGGCAACTGAGGTGGACTATGGGGAGCAGGTGCCCACTGTGGTGGATGAGCCGGCACCTCTCGTCTTGGACCACTGGCTTCACCTTGGGCAGAGCACTGAGAACTTTGTCGAGGTGACATCCTAAGCTAGAAAACCCTATGTAGAGACCCCTGAAGATCGATCTCAACCCTGGGGATGAAGATGGACCGAAAGACACTACTAGGGCTTGGAATGATCTTCTCCACAATCTGGAACACTGGGGGTGGCTTAAGCTTAGCGGTCGTCGCCGGTGCTACTGCCGTAACCTTCCTCTTCACGCTCGCCGCCCGGGC
>JANBPO010003310.1:2013503-2066370 GCA_024336825.1 Amorphophallus titanum
CTCCACAATCTGGAACACTGGGGGTGGCTTCACGAACGCACGAACGGCCGCGGAGATTTCATCTTGAAATTGTGACGATCCGACCGAATCTAGTGCGGGTGAAGGAGAGATGAAGTTTTTGGGCTAGAGAGGTGGAGATGTGTGGTTCTAGGGTTAGGGAAATGTGTTGGAAGAGGAGTGGGGGTGATGGAATGAGAGAATGGGGTGTTAGGACCCCTTATAAGGTGGTTCGGATGTTGGTTCGGCCAAGCCAGTTTGTCGGGTTCGGTTGACCAGACCAGGGCTGGCGATCGACCGGGGTGGTCGATTTAGCCGTTAAGAGCCATTTAGCTCCTCAAGGGTACAATAATTTTTGCACACGGAGCTCTCACACGGGTTGTTTTCAAGTTTTCTTTTCAATTTCTTGTTTTCTGATTTTAACTTTTTATATTATTTTACCAACTCATCATAGGCATCCATAAGCTCTTTAAATGTAAAATCTTCTGAGTCAGAGCTTACCTGAGATGTAGTTGGATCACTTGATTGTTCTGGACTATCAGCCATGAGGCATTCATTCCTTTGTTCTCTTTCTTCATGGATGTCCATCACTCTATCTAGAATCTACTTAGCTGCGGAGCAGGTGGTCACAAAAGGGAACAAACTGGGATCAACTGTAGCTTTCATCAAGTTTAGAGCTGTGAGATTGTTAGAGTGCATGGACTTGTGATGATCAGTCCACTTGTCTTTATTTTTAGGCAATATGGAAGGACCATTTGTAATAATCTTCCAGAGTTTAGGATCATGGAAGTATACAAACTTACATAATCTTCCCAACCAGTCACTGAAATCAGTACCATTAAAGATCAAAGGGGAAAACATAAAAATATGATCAGCAAAAGAGTACATGATTATAAAAGCACCAAAATCTTTCTCTGTAGATTACTGGATCTGGGTATGACAGAGCTTTGCTTTGATACCAACTGTTAGGTCCCTTGGGTGCAACCAGATCTAGAAGGGGGGGTTTGAATAGATCCAATACAATCTTTTATCCTTTTAAAAGCTTAACTAGATTAACTAATAAACACACAAATTATGCTAAACTGCAAGTGGAACACTTAAACATAATGCACAACAGATCTAATAACAACAATTCAAAACAATGACATAAGACACCTTACGTGGACTGTTGGGTCAAATTAGCATGCAAGGTGAAGTCGACGTAGTGGCATCGATAGCTCAGTAGTTAGACAGAACTACTGCACAAGGCTCCTGGTGTATTGATGAGCAAACTATAAGTGTGTGTGACCACAGAGCTATCTACAGTGTGTACTTAATGTACACACACAAGGTGCAAGCTTTGAAGATCTGAAACATACAAACATGTGCAAATGAGAATAGAGGATGCAGATCAATCGCACACAAAACACAACCCACTATGTAGGGATTTTTTAAGATGGTTCAGTCTGCAAACCCGCAGACCTACATCCACCCCTCACCAAACCCGGTGAGGCTTAACCACTGACACACAGCTTAACTGCTGATCCACAACTTCGAGGGAACAAATCCCTTACAACAGCTGAGCCTCATAGCTTGCCACTGCCGAGCCTCACAGCTTGCTACGATTGAGCCTCACTGCTTGCTACTGCTGAGCCTCACAGCTTGCTACTGCTGATTTACAGCTTCACGATGGGGATGGCGCCCCACACACAAAAGGGTAGAGGTAAAAGGAGAAACACAAAATGAAAACACAAATGCATGGAGGAATAATACACTGCTGTCGAAAGGAGAACTTAGTGTGAAGATCAAAAAGAATCACTCCTCCAGAAACATCATGGCTGGCTAGCTAACTGGATGGACACTCCCTTCTTTTCCTTCTTCTCTCAGGACAACACTCTTTTCTTTTCTCTCTTGGACTCTCACATTCAGGCCTTCTCCCAAGTTTTTTTTTTTTAAAAAATGGAGGTTACAGTCTTGAGGAGACCACAACCATGAGGTCACGGTCTCCCAAAGGCCGCGTTCTCAGTTTTTGCGGCCAGGAGTCTAGGAGCCCGATGGCTCTGCTCCTCGGCCATTTGTCGACCCCAGGTAGTCGCGGTTTGGTAATGACCACATCTAACAGTCACCGTTAGGCGACTGACCGTGTTTCCGTCGTAGAGTCTAGATCATCCTGAACTCTAATTTCTTCATCGCAGGGCTCTTTGGACTCCTCAAAAGCACCATTTTTGAGGAGAATAATCTTCGTGCTCGATTTTTATCCCTTCTGGGGTATTATGCCCACTATTATCTCAAGATTTTGACAATCAAAACTCCTATTTCGAGGATTTATCTCCTAATCAAACCCTAGGGTTTTCTGCACTCCTATATAAAGATGGCTAGTTCGCAGTGCGCGATGGGGAGACTCTTTTTGGATGCGGGGCGAAGCCATGCTGCGATGCTAACTCAACTCTTCGACTCCAACCTCTCCATGGAAGTATTAGCTTTCATTTCCATCTCTAAGGGCTCATTTTCTTCATTCCTACTCTTAGTTTTCTCCTTCTTTTTTTCTGATTTCATCACAAACTGCACTATTTCTACACTCTACTGCATTTTTCTTCATATTGCATGCACGATTCCTGCAATTATACTATTTGTTTTTCTCTCTATTTGTTTCATTCTCACCACAATACATCCACCTATTGTTTGCACCCTTCCACAGGGGTTAAAAACCCTCCCCCAATGTGTTCTCCCTCGATTTCTATACCCCTTTTACGCAATCTAGGATTGATACTACACTTTGGTTTTCTAATGGGTTTTCATCTCTTGTTTCAACTTTGAGTTGCAGGAAAGCAAGAAGAACCTGAGGCTCTCTTCTTCTAGCTTACTAGAAGGTGAGGAGGTGTAAGCCACATAAGTCTCCACACCCCGTTCCTCAAGCGCGATCAAGTGTTGGCAGTCTCCCACGGTCGTGCATTTTCTTCATTCTTTTCCAAGGTACGCAGTAGGCTCTCTATTCCTTATAGCACGTTTTTCCTACTATAAACCCTTTGTGACAGTCACAGTTAGTTCCTTTATCTTTATCACCCTTTTTCTTTCATGCTATTCCCTGCCTATGCATATTATTTGCTAGTTTGGAGGGTGGGGATTAAAAAATCCGTAACCCTATTTTTTGGCGATCACGGTGAGACGCCTAGTGCCAATCACATTATTCATGCTTTCCTGTGATTTTGGTGTTTTTGGGATCATGTTTAGATAGTGTTTCAACTCATTTATTTCTACATTTTCTGCGTCTCAGGGGTATAGTCGTAGTCACCAGGAGACCACGTTCTGATTCTGGCAGACTCTACGCACAGGATCTCGGGAGTGTCTTTCTGTGTCAATTTAATTCGGCTCCCAGGGTCAGATCACCCTATTTTTGGTCTCCTATTGTAGCCCTTTGTATTATCTTTCACTGCATATATAATTTGCATCCATTGGGTCATGTTTTGATAATTAAATTGTGTCTTGACTTTTGAGTTTTCTACAAGAAATTTGCAGGCAGACCTAGGATTAAAATAAAGGAAGGGAAAAGATTCCAAAAATCAAAAGGGAAATTATGTCTTCATGGTAAGGCGCTCATTCAATTGATGTCCTCATTCTTAGGCGCTATTTCAGAAAACACAGGTTTTGGTTGGAATTAAATTCCAAAATAAGGTAAGGAAGATATCCAAAATCATGACTGGGAGAGAGGCGCCAATTGAATTGGTGTTTTTTCACTATGGCGCCATTTCAAGAAATGGCGTCTGCGTAGAAAGGCGTCAATTAAAAAAATCTAAGAAAATAGGAAAATCACTAAAATAAGCCAATAATGAGAGCCACTTCAGACATTATGGTGCAATGTGAAATTTACTCGATTTGGTGTCCATTTCGCTATGTGTACATGTCACGACCCATAATCTGAGTGTAGACACATGTTTTACGCCTACAAGTTGGGTTATTCTCTTATCCTTGTTATTGATGTCTCAAATTCTCCATAGCTATTGGGCCACCTTTTGGCAAGTTTTTAAGCCCATTTTCAGTCCATTTAACAACCCAATTAGGCTCAATTTTCAAATATTCCTGAGATCAACGTTCTAGTCAACTAAGCCTGGTCACGGGTGGTCGACCAACCGCGTTCACAAGGTCGCAGTCACCCGACTAACCGCATTCTCAGAGAGTTTTTTTGCCCGGTCAAAACACATTTCTTCTGGTTTTATCGCCTTAGAGTCCCCCTTTGGATATTTCCTCATGAGGATTTCATTCTAGATCACTTCCTATCCATCTTGGGGGCTCCAACCTGTGATTTTCTTGTAGAATTATCAATCTAGGGCTCTTGTTTCTTGGCTTTATCCTTAGATCCGAGCTAGGGTTTTTGAACTCCTATAAATAGACCACTCGCCTTAGGGTTGGCAGGCGAAGGATGTTTGAATCCTGCCATGAAGTGCTATCGCAATCTGCTCTCAAGCTTCAACTAGGGACTTGTGTCTTCCTCTCTCAACTTTTGGTTTTTCTTCAAGTCGTTATTGTGTTCTTTTCATAGTTCCGCTCTAATTCTCTTTAGTGCATTCACATCTTATATAGTTGCATGCTTGCACATAAACTCCTCAAGCACTACTACTGGCCTACCATGAAGGAGGATTGTACTGGCTTTGTTGCCATTACGCTAAATGCCAAATCCATGTGGACAAAATCCATGCTCCTTCATCTTCCTCCACCCTCTCATTGCTTCATGGCCTTTTGCCATGTGGGCATTTGATGCGGTTCGCAACTTAGAGGATAGAACCAGACAAAGTTGTAAAAAATCTTTCATCACAACCCCAGAAAACTTCACAAAATGGGCAAAAGTTGAATCATTCACGGAAGTCAAGGCATCGACCGTTGTGAAGTTTATTAATCGCAATATCATCACCAAGTTTGACATCCCATGGGATCTCATCACTGACAATGGACCACAATTCACTTCTTAGGAACTCCGTAACATATGTGGTAAATATGACATTAACCTGTGTAATGTCCTCGGGACTCAGATTGTGTTTACGTAGGTTGCGGATCGCGTTTGTGTGAGTTTTAAACTTTAATATTGGATCTTCGGACCCTTAGATGGTGTTTATGTGGATTACTGGTCTAGAATCTTGACACGCTTTTCTTCGTAGGACAAGTCTTCCTTCAGCTCTAAATCCACATGTTGGATGACATGCAAGGGGTCGTACACACACTTCCGCAACATAGATACGTGGAAGACATTATGAATACCTGATAACTGGGGTGGCAACGCCAATCTATAAGCAACTTCGCCAACTGTCTCAAAAATTTCAAACAGGCCAACAAATCTCGGGCTCAGCTTACCCCGCTTTCCAAATCTTTGGACTCCTCTCATGGGTGATACTTTTAGGAACACATGCTCCCCTACCTAAAATTCTATGTCTCTTCTTCTATTATCAGCATAGCTCTTCTGCCTAGACTGAGCAACTAGCAAATGGTCTTTGATGATCTGAATATTCTTGGTCGACTTGGAGATAAGATCTTGTAGCACCCCGGATAAATATTATAAGGACTAAAGATTTCTTAAAATAGATTAAACATGATAAACCCTCAACCATTGAGCCTTAACCCATATACACATAAAGGCCTTAAACCTTTAAAGATATGGGCCTTGGGCCTTAGGCATTACATCAAAGAGGGCTTAACATATATGCTCACGGGTTTGTACGAAATGGGCCTTTGCAATAGGGCTAGGTATAGATGTGCAAATATCTTAAACCTTGAGGTCTTTTTACAAACTCAAGCCTTTTCTTCTCCTCGTATGATCGAAGGTTTGCATAGGTTAGGGTTCCCTTCGTGCACAGGAGAGGGTGACTGTAGATATGGATAGGTGGGGATTGCATGGAAAGTCTAAAGCTTCTAGGATTCTTACGAGGGAAGTTTGAATTCCATTAGGATTCTAAAACCCCGTAGGTTTTCTTTCTCTATAAATAACCCCTCCATCGAATGAGCTCCGATTACTACTGCTATTACATTTGAAGGAGTCCATGTTGTCATCGTCGTCTTCCTCCTGTTGCTGCACCTTGCTGCCGTGAACGGAGGGAAGAGAGCTTATCGTCTTCCTCTCTCCGTGCTGTAGCTACCGTGCTATGAAGGAAAGCCGCGGTTGCTACTGTTGCTTATTACTTCTCTTTCATCGTCCAGATCAACCCTTAAGAGGTAGTTGTTCTCAAGATATGAAGCCCAACAAGATAATCAATGTAAATTCATGCATATAGGTTGTATAGTATGGATTTCCATGACTTCTATTTCAGTTTTTGTAGTTTTATTACGTTTTTAGTAAGCCGCGGTTGCTACTATTGCTTTTATTAAATGAATGCCCGCATGAGCAGTCGCCAGTTTTCATGAATTGGCGACAGTGTCCAGGTCGTCATTTAATGAGTGACCACAACCCTACCGCCAATTATTTAAGTATTTAATAAAAGTCACATGATTAAAATTAAATATCTATGTAATCTGATGTTAAAATTATTGTATGAGCATGTTCTTAGAATCCTGATATTTTTCTATGTCTATCCATGTCTTCACTTTCCTGATTATGTGAACTTTAAGTATATGAACAGTGTTTTGTGTCTAAGATTGTATCTGCCCGATGCGTAGCATCAAACAAAAATGAACGACAGTCACAAAGTCGTTATTTAAAGAATGAGCACCCCTATACAGTGGCGGACTCCGCCTGGCCCGACATAAGTTAGGCCCATGCCGAGTTCGAACTTTAATATTGACAAGTTGGGCCCGGGCCAGTCCGACCTAAGTTCGACCCGAGCCCAGTCCATTGACAGTCTTATCTCTAACCATGCCTTGGCTTGGCTGTCTCTCTCCCCCGTGTCCTTCTCCTTGCAATCGCACACCATCCAAGAAGGGCACGAGATTTTACTTATCCAAAATTACGGGTGTCAATAAATCATTGGGATTCGATAATCAGATCCGAACTCGATTTTTTTGAGTTCGGATCATACATTTGACCTGAAATGTCATCTTTTTGTGAACTATGGGAGAGATTTTCCTGATCCAAAATCAATGAATTCGGTCAGGTTGTCAGGGCGCATGAGTGACCCCGCAAAGGTTGCCCTGAATCCCTTCCTAATCGGATCGCCTCTATAGCTCGCCCCTGCCATTCTCGTCGCCCGCCGACCTAACCCGCGGTTATGCCTCTCTATCCTTAGTAATAACTCATTTCATGTGAAATGGTAGAATGAGTTATTCCTAGAATAAGGGTCTTAACCCTAACCGACCCCAGATAACTTAACCATGTTACCAAACTCGATTAAGGGTGAGTAGTCAGAATAACTCATCCTATTCTCCCCTTATTCTGTTATCAAAGTCGCCTTAGGGTTCTCCATCGACGGATTTCTCGGCGAAGACGACACGACCTCCTCGACGGCCACCGGCGACGACAATTGCTATGATGATCTCTCACTCGCTCGTTCGATCTCTCTCTCGCCCTTAGCTGGTCCAGGTGCCAGTACCCCTTCTTTCTCTCCCTTTCCTCCTCCTCCCCCACCTCCGGAGAGCTCGTCTCTCCTTCCTTGCTCTCTATTTCTCTCTGATAGATCTATGCTCTCTCTTATGTATTTTATGTTGCAATCTCTTGTGGGTAGGAGGGTGGAAAGAGGGGGGTGCTATGATGATGGTCTTTTGATCTCGTTAATCTGATCTTTGCCCTTGAGGACAACCCACAAATCCATTCTCAAACTTAATCTGAGCACCCCCCAAAGCCTTATCCCTCTGTTGCTCCCTCCCCGCCCCCTTTCGTTTCGTTTCTATTTTGATTGTTCTATTTTGTTGGGCCCTCATAGATTCTGGTTAATCTTATGTTTCGTCGTGAAGTCTGCTAGTAAATTTGTTTCCCATCAGCAAATGCTTACATTTTTTCCCTTCCATTTTTAATTTGAACATGTTGTCTCTCACTATTTCATTGCCTCATCTCTATTGTTTTTACTCATGGGATTCAGGGGAAGGGAACAATCTTTGACCTTTGATGTATTGCCTCTTTTTTGTTACTCGGGTGACTGGATGACTTTGTGAAATTTTGTTCTTGGGTGTTATGTGTGCCTCGATTTCTCAAGCCACAAGAGAACCGCATGCATGCAGTTACGTGGGTGGCTGAAAATTAATGGCATCCTTATCAATTCACATGCAACCAACGTATGCGGCTAAGGCATTTTGAAGGAGTCAACATGTGACGACCCGGGATCCGAGTACCGGAAAGGAACCGGCGCAACTCGAACCTCGGCCCGCCTCCCACGAGCCCGAAGAAAAAAACAGCACCTCCTTTACAAAAGTTCACACTGGGGGTATGGATGTGTCTATCCCCCCCAACAAAGCCAACAAAGTAGAATTTTGTGTCTATGTTGCCCAAAAGCTTTGCCCATTCTCAGACCCTTTCCCAACAAAATCACCTATTCTATCCGGAATTGTGGCTTCTTTCTTGAAGATTCTGCCGTTCCTCTCTCCCCAACGGGCCCACAGTATGGCGTGAGGAATGAGCCACCATACCCACCTATCACCCTTGCAAGGCCAAGGTTTATGCCACTCCTTCATGAATTGGTGGACACTATCTATCGGCTGCCAATGAGACCTCACTTTGTTTAGGGTGTGGCCCCAAACTTCCGAGGCAAAAGAGCACCCCCATGAACAAATGATCAATGTTATCTTCCTCCTCCCCACAAAGGCAGCAGGTAGTATGAATTCTCTCCATGAAGGCAGCTAGTCTATCACATGTAGGAAGTCTACCATGGGAGGTTCTCCACATACCTTGACCTTGAGAGGAGACCTCGGTCCCCAAACTTGTTTCCTAAGTGGGTGGTGCACCCACTATCGGCAATAACATGGCATGATGACCTAACTGAAAGACGCCCCTCTATCCCATCTCCATCTCCACTCATCTGGCTTGGTTGTGTCTGGCATGATGTGGTGCAACTGACCTAGTAGCTCCCCAAGCTTAGCTAATCTCCTCCTCCCTCAAGTCTCTCCTGAAAACTGGACTCCAGGTGCATCCAGTGTCCTTCATACATATGGCTGAATACTGCCCTAGGCCCCATTGCAATGGCAAAAAGCTGCGGATAAACCTTTCCCAATGGGTACTCAGTGCACCATCTCTCTCTCCAGAACTGACTGAAGGCCATCTCTTAGTGAAACTCTAACCCCTGTCCTGATAATATCAATGCTCTTCAGAATGCCCTTCCATAGGTATGACATGTGGTGTTGAGGTGCGATGGTCAAGTCTCAAATTCCTGTTTTGCTGTAATACTTCTGATGGATAACAGTGCTCCAATGCCCCCTTCCTCGGTGCCAAGTCTCCAGATCCACTTGCTCAGAAGGGTGAGGTTGAAGTCCCTAATGTTTTTAAGTCCCAGCCCTCCAACATCCTTGCACTTACAGGCCCTACCTCAAGCTATATCATGCCACCCTTTGTTCCTCTCTTCACTTCCATGCCTGAAGAACCTTGCTTAGATGGATTGGAGCTTCTCTGCCACTGAAATAGGGATCTTGAAGGTGGACATAAAATAGATAGGGAGGTTGTCCAAAACAGATTTGCACAATATCTGTCTACCTCCATAAGATAGCAACTTGTCTTTCCAGCCTGCCAATCTAGATTCAAATCTCTGCACCACATTTGCCATTCCCTGCACTACAAAGTGTTTGGGGTCAAGGGGAGCCTCAAACACGTAACAGGATAGTGGCCAATGCAGCAACCTAAAATGGTAGCTACTCTCCTAATGTGTCTCTGCTCTAGGTTGACACCAATAACCTGACTTTTATGATTTTATCAAAATTCACCTTGAGGCCACTGTCGTGTAAAAGTTCCAGCATCCACTTGATAGTATACAGCTGCTCCTCTCCCTCACAGAAAGACAACTTTACTGATTTTCTTGGCAAGGGATAGTTTCTGGAAATAAATTATACACATTGAATTTAGTGGAAAATCTGGAACAGGAAGTAGGCAGCATGTGAAGAAGGCACAGAGGCTCTTTGTAAACTTTCTCCTCCTCCTTTGTGCATCATCATCGCCATCCTCTCCTTTTGGGGTTGTGGGTAGGGTAATTCCATGGCTAAGTAGGATTTCATTCTAAATTAGATTCATGGAAATTAAGTAATCCTCTGTTTCAATTCTTGTTAGCCCCAGCAAAAACCGCCCAAACAATCTCAAAACTTACTTTTGGCGATTTTCCAATGCCTTTAATAGCAGCATGGTTGACTAAGTTAAAAAGATCACTCTGTTGCCAAAGAGCCCCGTGGTGCATGGCTACGGCATGCTTTCAATGTGTTTCTTTTCCCTCTACAGATATCAGGTAAAGGAAAGCTTCTTCTACGGAAATATAGAATGGACATGAAGACATGACAGCCCTCGGATCTGCAAGCCGGTCACTGCTTCCCAGAGTCTGTACGCTAGTGAATGGGGAGCCATCGCTAGGAGTATACTATTTGGTTCAGTGGTTTGTCTGATGCATGGTTTGTTCAAAGGAGGTCCTCTGGCGCTGGCGACTGGTCTTCACTCGTTCCAGTTGCAGGTGACTTCGCTGCAGGCGTCTGAGGTGGCGATAACTGGAAGACAAGGGCAACAACACGATGCTCATACCCAGTTATGTTATGAACTTCGTTTATGATGAATTTGTGTAATTTTTATGAAAGAAACGTTTGACATGAAATAATCCATCTATGCTTAGAGGGATCGAAATTCTACCAACCCACCCTGGGCGAAGCCCCCTGGATGCGCATGTATCATTGTATCGAGAGAAGTTTCTAGACATGAAATTTTTTCATTGAGTCCTACCATGCTGCTTCATGCACTCTCTCCCCCCACCAATAAACCAACCCCCCACCAATAAACGCTACTACTGTGCGTGAGTTTAAGAAAGGACCCGTGTTCTTATCCGTGGCCCCGAGGGCCCCAAGTCCTATGGAAAAGGCCCATACGTTCTCAAGCTCCTGTGTGTCCACATCATCTATGTGTCCACATCATCTATGTTTTAAGGCCTTCAGATTTGTCTGTTTTTACCATAAATTTTGCCTTTAAGGCTGTTCAAATTCAAAACATAATCAGACGATCCAAGATTACTTTCCCTCTTTAAATTCAGATAGTCTACCGCGAAGCATCCCCCTTGAAGATATGGAACTTAATCTTGCCCTGTTCGTTTGGGCCCTCTTTGTTTGCGGTTTACCCTGAGGTATCTCTCTGAAATCTGTCCTATTCTATTTGGTATCTCATTTTACGTATCATACACTATTCCCCTTAACCCTCTCGTATCCTGTGTTAACCCCGGTTATCGTATTCAACGGTCGCGCCCGAATACGCCTATTAATCCACTCGCACAAACTCCTAGGTGCATCGGGAGGGAGCAGTTTCACCCTTCTTCTGCAAACCCTACCCGCGTCTCCCACGAAACTAATGTCGCCGTCGTCCGCGTGCAACGTCTGCTCCTCCCCTTGCAACGCTGGTCCACCTAAACCTCCCCCCCTGGGGGGTTTAGGAGGGCAGGAGTAAGGGAGAGAGAGGGGCGGTCCCCACCTCTATAAAATCCATTTTTTGTGTTTTTCTTCCTAATTTAATTAAGAAGAAAAGGACCAGTGGGGCAGGATACGTGGAGCTTTGTGTGCGTTGACTTGAGGACTGACCCTCCCGTGCTGTCGCTTTGCTGCTTCCACGTATTATTTCCACATATTGGTATGAACGAACGGCGCGAACCCTACATCTCGGGATTAGGGAGTCGGGCAAACTGGGACTGGGAGGGGCCATGGGGCCACCGGGCTGGGAAGAGGGTGCGGCCCCCAGGGGATTCGCCCTCCCTGGAGGGCGCGACTGCTCCCCGGGGCGAACTGGCCCCGGGCGTGTCGCAACCCTGAGGGATGGCCCCCTGGGGTCTTCTTTTATCATCCGGGAGTGTCCTTTGAGGGACATAGGGGCTCTGGGGTGCTGGGATTGGCCCGTGGCGGCCGTTGTTCTTTGAGTCGTAGTTACCGCTCGCAAGGTGCTCGGGCGAATGCCCGACACAGCTCGAGTTGCTGAACTGCTTGGCTAACTGGCTGAGGGGCCTCGAGATGGGCCTTGGGCTGGGGATAGGAGCTCGTGGGAGCTTAGGGGAAACACTTTGTGGCACGTGGGTTGTGCCTTGTACTACGTGCCATGTCGCACGATAGGTTGGTAGGGCAGCCTCGGGTTGGCCCAAGAGCTTAATATAAGTGGCTTGTGGCCACGTGTCTAAGGGTCGGGGGTGGCCCCAGCTTGTTGGACGGTCATTGTAGAACCCAAGTAGTATGTAGAAACCACGGGTCGGCCCGTGGTTTGATGTAGGAAGGCTGGAATATATGCGCCTACAAAGGTGTTCGGGAAAATGCCGAACCCGTGTGTGAGAGCTGTATATGCACACTGCGGGCCTCCAAAGTTTGTGGTTGACTCGATTAGGTCTCCCTTTGCCCTCGGGAGATTGGAAGAAGGCGTCTCGAGGTGGGCCCCTGGCCTTTTCACTGGGTTCCAAGTAGCGTGGCTTAGAGTCAGAGTGTCCCTGGGTTGGCTCGGGCGGTCATGTAGAGTGCGGGCAAAGCCCATAGTTGAGTGGTCGGGAATGGTCCCAGTTAGTAGCTGGTGTAGCCGCATGTCACGACAAACTGGTTAGGGCCCCTGGTGCAGTCTGCGGAGTTGTAGAAGGGGCTAGGTAGCCCATGCCTTAAAGGTGTTCGGGAATATTCCTGAATCCTTATTTCTTGGCGTTTTGTCGAAAAATTATCTGGGTACAACAATGCTTTAACATGAAGCAATCATTCATCTTGTCACCTACTTTACTACAATAGTCACAATTCACAGTCCTAATAGAATTTTTATTTAGATTAGTAGCACGCTTCCATGTGGATGAAGAAACTTTATCTTTGTCAGCATGAAAATTTATTTTCTTCATCAGTAGTCAATAGTGTGAAATTGTATGACCTCTTTTACCACAGCGATTACAATACAAGGAAGATTTTATGGTAAATGGTTGCTTTGCATGTTTGAAACCAGTTTCGTTCCTACATGTTTTCAAATTAGCATTCTTTACCATCCTCTTTCCAATTTATACCCTCAAAAAAAAATGGGAGTTGTTTTTGTCAGAATATTCTTTGCCCACGTCCAAACTATCTCCAAAGGATTTGATGGGAGTCACTGCTGCCCTACATCTGAGAGGTTGATTTGGCGTCCAATCTCTCCTTGTCTCACTATGCATCCATCTAAGCATTCTCACTTTGGCTAATTCCATCTTCAAACAATCAAATATGCTCTTTTGAGTGGCCACACTCTTCCATTGAACATGACTAACTAAACTGTCATTTTATAGTACATTTTCTTCAATCTAGTAGAATGCAATGATCATAGGTTACAAAATGCTTTCATTCTAGACAACTGTGGTCATACTGTAAACCAGATCACTGCTTACATCTTTGTCCACTTCAATTAATGGATTTAAATGTTGGAAGCCTTTCTAAGATAACTGTACGCTGATTGCCTAACTGAGACGATGCTTATTTTTCCTTGTTTTTCCTGAAGTTATGCATCATAAATTCCGTCATAATCCTACTCATCTTAAAATCCTTGATTTATAAGATGTGCTTCCACTGTCCAAGCACACACTTTAGTTCGTTTAGCAATGGACATCAGGTCCACATCAGATGCAAGTTAACTGTAGCAAACTACATCCTCTTGAGCGTGCATGGTCAACTCGTCTCTCACATGGGGAGAAAACATGGGTTCAAAATTGATTCTTCATGGTAAACAAACCATCAATTAGATATCCTTTGTTTTCTCTCCCATTGTCCTTAGATTAATCATCCCCGTTCCTTAACCTCCGTACCTAATGATAAGTGCATAATGTCATTAAGTTAGATTTGGTAGACGGTTATCTCATGGTTAACTTGGATTTAACCCGGAGTTAACTCTAGTAGTGATCTGATGGTCAGGTTGGGTTATTTCAGGTTAAAAAATGGTTAATCCTGAGTTTTGAAACCTAGCTTGTGAGGTTCGTTAAGTTAATCTGGAATTAGCCCAGGCACTCATTGTGCCTCAACTCTCTCTCTCTCTCTCTCTCTCTCTCTCTCTCTCTCTCTCTTCAATTCACAACCAGCTGCCCCAACAATGACAACGACAGCGAACATGATGATGATGATGCCGACGACGCGCTGCCCCGCCACCGCCGACGATGTCACCCCCAATTGTCTACGACGTTGCTTGGATCTACGGGAGTTGCAGAGTCGCCTCTCGACAACCAGAGCCAGAGTTGTAGAGCCGCTTTGTCTGGAGTTGCAGAGCTGCTAGCGAAGAAGCATGTAGACTCTGCTGTCGCCGAAGACGCCTTGCCCTGCTGTCGACAGCGCCACTTGAGTTAGCCCGAAGTTGCAGAGCCGCCGTCGACTACCGAAGTTGCAGAACCGCGTGGAGTTGCAAAGCCGCCTCCGACTATGCCAACGACGTCAACGCCCTACCCCGTCGCCAAGGACGTTACCCTGCCCCACGATGCACCGTCTTACCAAATGAGGATCAGCCGTTGTGTTGCCTACGACGAAACTCCCAAAGCCGCCACCTACGCATGTCTCTGTCGCCGATGACCCCCCCTACCCCGCGGACGATGCCCCCCCCCCCCCACACACACGGTTGCTATCTGCGTGGAGCCGAGCGCATTTGTTTCAATCGGATGCTGCTTAAAGATCAATGCACAGTGTTATTAATTTAGAATTTGATAGTATTCTACTAGGAATGAATCCAAAGTCCTTGGAGGGTCGGGAAAATGCTTTTGTAATTCACGGAACCCCCCAAATGCATAGTAATTCAATTCGGTCATGCCTTCCTCGCTTAGGCTGGTAGGTGAAGAAGGATCCAAAAGTCTGGCCAGCTCAGTATCTAGGTTCTCCTTTTCGCTGAGCTTTATTCTTTGAGAATTTAGTTCGGTTTTTAAAAAGTAAGCGATGATGAAATGCTTATTCGCGGTATACTCGGGGGGGAAATATCGAATGATCTCCCTCATTTCATTTTTCGGTAGCGTAGGATCTTTTCTCTCTGTTTTCAAGCCTACCATTAGGCAGTAGTAGTAAACATCAAAGTCAAGGTGAAATCCGCTTTCTTTTGAGTTTTGTATATGCTTAAACCAAGACTCGGTACTTCTTGGTAAATAAAAGGATGCCATTGGCTTATTCAGTTTTAGCGTGAAAATGTTCGAAATATTCTTTACCTATTACCCATATCCCATCTTCGCTCATTTGGGCACGACTTGTATTTTGCGCTTCTTTGTCTAATTGCTGGTTACCTTTCCTGAAAAGTGTAATCAGTAAGGGATCTGGGGTTTCTGTTACGAGAACGTCGACAAAACTCAAGCGCTCGCTGGAAATGGTAAAAGCGATAAATTGATCGGACAATTGCGGTATTAGTTTTGCGATTTTAGGCCTGATTTTTAAGTCAATTGCGCCTGCTGGACTATCTACTATAAAAGGTAAACTGTGGTCTGTATTCGTAAGCAAAGAAGAGAGAAACGCATAGCTTATGGTAAGCGTCTCTCCTACGCTGCCTCCCTTTTTGTTTTTTAAGCGCAAATACTGGTCAATGGTTTCAATATAGATGTCATTATCCGGCATTAGCTTTGTGATTTTTTCATTTGCCTGTTGACATATACTTGCACTTAAGAGTTTTCTTGATTTCTGTAGCGCGTTATCTAAAATAGAATAAAGAATATCTCTTTTTTGCTTTTGTTCGAGGGCATCGGTAGAGTCCTTATATTCCCTTTCTGCTCGATCAAGATGACTGTTTAAAATGTCAATGTTCCAACTTTCCTCTGTATCGTCGGTTTTATCGTCATATTTTTCCATGTCCCTTTCTAGGTCTCGCAACTTTCCTTTTAGTTCGGTTATTTCCGTTTCAATTTTTTTGACTGCAGGATCCTCGCTGGCTGCAGTCAATTTTACCATGTCTAGATTTTGTATGCTTGAGGATTCTTGTTCTTGCGCTTCCATCAATTCCTGTAACGCTTGTTTCAATGCCCCTCCTGGCATGGGATGCCCATCAGGAAATTGTTCTCTGATGCTTGTTTTCATGGCATTAAGCACATTTATTTGCTCAGAGCCAAGGTACAGTTTTGCTCTACCTTTTATTTTTTCTCTAATCTCATGATCAATTTCTCGGCCGCAGATGCAATTGGCTTCTTCTGCAATTTCGTCAAAGAATTCTCTTGCTGCAATACCCGGCAATTTTGCCCCCGAGTGTGCAGCTCTGTCCACCCTGGGACAGAGCTGACACCCTGTCAGTGATCGAGCTGTAATATTGGCATAGTGATCACATAACTAATCTACACCTAAGATGGCATCGTAGCCTTGCATATCAATACATATGATATTCACTGAGAGATTATGACCTTCTATGGTTACCTCGCTATTTGGGTAGTGGGTTGTAAGTTTTGTTCCAAGATCTAAAGGCGTAGTGATAACTAGGTCCAAAGGTAGAGGAACAAGTGAAACTGGTAAAGTTTTTACAAAAGTAGTAGATATAAAGGAATGAGAAGCACCAGTATCAAATAACACAAAAGTGGGATCAGAATAAATTTGAATGGTACCTTCCATTAACCCATCATCCTTGGGTGCTTCCTCATCCAGCACGACATTTAGATGAGCCTGCCGCCTACGTCCGCCATTAGAAGGTTGATCTTTCATAAGGGGGCAATTTAGCATGTGGTGCTCCCGACTTCCACATCATAGACACGCGCCGAGGCGCTTCTAGCACTCTTCGACCAAATGACTGAACTTCTCACAGAACATACAAACAGCCATGACTTGTTTCTCTTCCTCTTTGACTTTCTTATCCTTGCCACTACCATTGCCGTTTCTTGGCCTCTTCTTATTGTCACGGGAGTTGTAGGACCTCGTAATGTTGAATATTTCTTCCTTTCTTCCCCGCCTATCAGACTTCCAGCTGGATTCCTCTCCCTTGCCTTTGTATTTCTCGACCTTCTCTAAGGTCCTTTCGCATAGGTGTGCCTGGTGGACCATCTTCGTATAGGTCCAGATATTTTATGGGCCAAGCTGTTTGACAAAGATGGGTCTCAATCCATCCATAAAGCGATTAGCCTTCAAGAGCTCCATGCTTACCAGATGTGGAGCATACGGTGCCAGCCTTGAGAATTGGAGCTCGTACTCGGCCACAGACATCATGTCTTGTCAAAGAGAGGCAAATTCTGTCGTCTTCCTCTCGCAGACATGTTCGGAGAAATACTTTCCTTGGAAGAGTTCAAGAAATTCTTCCCAAGTAACCTGTTCATTTTAAAGATGACTCGAGGTGGCCTTCCACCACGTACGAGCATCCTTATTTAGTTGAAATGTAGTCAATAGGACCTTCTCTTGGTCCGTACATTGCATCACGTTGAATATGCGATCCATCTCGTCAATCCAACTTTTGACTTCATCCAGATTTGATGATCCAGAGAATCATGGAGGATTCATACTCCTGAAATTACGATATAGATCTCTGGCGCCTACCTGCGTGCTAGCTTGAGCCACTGTTTGGAGGGCCTGGGTAAGACCCGCAACGGTTTATTGCATAGCTTCCCAGTTTGCATGGTTCGCAGCCATTGTGAGAATGAGGTACCTAAGAAAATAAGCAATTAGTGTTTCCTCGAAACTTGGGAAAATTAGCCAAAAGGTTAACTTCTTTCTAAATAATTATCTCATCCTAGGCTCTACCCAATCTCACATGGGTTTGAAATTTCCTTCCTAGCTTAAAGGTGTGGGTCCTTAAACCTTGGACTTAGCCTATGACTCGATATTTTTCTAGGACTTACTTATGCCTAGGCGGTCGAATTTTTCATCGAAGGTGGGCTGAGGAGGCTGAGGAGGAGGGGGTTGGAAAAGAACTGGAGCTTGATTGAAATGGTTATGCTGATGATACTGGCCCTAAAATAACTAAGCTTGACGATATGGGGCCTAAGAATGCTGAAAGGGAGGTTGAGATTGTTGATGTTATTGAAAGGGTGCATATGAAAAGTTTTGTTGAAACTGACTTGGAACTTAAAAGGGTTGCCTTTGAATTGGTTGATGTGAGGGGTTGGATTGCTGGGGTGGTCCTTGTTGATTCTTCCAAGAAAAATTCGGGTGATTTCTCCAGCATGGGTTATAAGTGTTGGAGTATAGATCATAGGTGGGCTTAGAGACGCCCTACATAGTAAAAATTTGTTCTTGGATAAACAGAGGGAGTTGGGCCACTGTGGGGCAATCAGAGACAGCGTGATGTGGGCTAGAGTAGAGGACACAAACTTCTTGAGGAATTGAAATTGGTTGAGAATGAGAAGTAGATGGGAAAGAGGGCTCCTACCTATTGATTGCTAATAATTGATCTAGCTTCTGAGCCACCTGCTCTACTTTCTCTATCTTTTGTGCCAATAAGTCTATTTTGTTCAACTTTTGAGCGAGGGCATTAATGTTCATCCTATTTTCAAATTCTCCTTGATTCTTCACCTCATACAGCCCTACCTTTTTAGGTAGTCCAACCATTCTTTCATAAGATGTTAGTGAAGCATGACTAATGAAATTCTCACTCAACATTTCAAAAGGATCATATGCCTCATCTTCGCTCTTGCTCATAAAGGTTCCCTCGCAAGAAGCATCCACCATTTGATGGCAGTTATCAGTTAATCCCTCATAAAATGCCTGAACTATTTGCCATCTTGACAATCCATGGTGTTGGCATTTTTTCAATAAATCCTTCGATCTATCCCATGCCTCATGGATCTGTTCCCCAAGATTTTGTGTGAATCTAGTAATGGCTCTCCTGATTGTATTGGTTCACCCAATGGGATAGAATTTCTTCAAAAAATATTTCTGCATTTCAACCCAACTCTCTCTGGGTCAACCCAAGACACCTAACCAATATTTGGCTTTATCCTTAAGGGAGAAAGGGAAGAGAGTCAATCTGAGAGTGTCATCAGAAAAATTCTGAATTTTAACTGTGGAGCAAATCTAGAGAAACTTATCAAAATGCTTGTATGGATCTTGATTTGTATTTCCATAGAAGGATGACAACATCTAAATGGTGCTGGATTTAATCTCATAGTGAATTGCCTAGTTCTTTGGAGGTGGAACATAGGAGGATGGTTGATATTGATTCGGAGTGAAATAATCCTTCATCTGCTTGGGAGCTTCATTTTGATTATGGTCTGCCATGAGGTTAGGTTGATGATGGTTTCTAGGATGCACTAATCTCTCAATTTCACTAATGGGCCCCAACAAATGTGGATGTAGGGATCTCCTACCGTGCATGCAATGCAATAGGACCCAAAGAATGTGGGCTATTTTTGTATTGTTGTATTTATTTTTTTATTTTATTTTATTCAAAGTAATGCAATCAATAAATCAACAACTATGTGAATGATGCATACAAAATGATGTTTATTTCCAAGGTATCAAATCTCGTTCCTCTCGCATGATTATTTCTGCTCTTCGAGCCTTCAGATTGTTGAGTGCAAGTTGTCAAGGATTTTTGGCTTCAGTGATTGCACCATATGGGGGGTTGGGGGTGCAAGTAGGGTTTGCAATATTGATCCGGTACGTGCAGTACAGGATGTACCAGATCGTACCCCTAGCAAAAACCGGTACGCCCGATCGATGGTATGCATTCGGCACAGAAGGCTAAGTTTCAGTGGCGATAGGGTTGGGTAGGCTAATTTTATGGCGGCACAGCAGAGGCACGGCTGCGGTAAGCAGTAGTACCAGTAGTACCATACCATACCAGCAGAAAGCCGGTACATGCGATATGACCAGTATGTCAAACCCTGGGTGCAAGGGGTAAGTAATCAGTCATTGCACCACCCTTCAGATGGAATAACTTATCCCCACCTTTAACCCCAAGAGTGGGGATAATGCGGGATAACTTTATCCCCTGCAATCCTTTAACTACCACCCACCCCCTAACCCCAAAACTCTTTGTTTTAGGTGGGAGTTAGTCAATACCAAATGGGTGATGAGAATCACTTCAACTTATTCAAATCTTATCCCGTTACCAAACATGATCACAAGATTTTGTGAATCCCAGTCCTCCAGCGACAGCTCTCTCTACAACAGCCCAAAGGTCTCCTCCATGACAATGGCAATAGAAGATGAAACCACAATATGAACTGCCCACCCCCTCCCAAAACAAAACATCAAAAAGTGGAAAAGAGAAGGGGGTTCCAAAAAGGAAAGACACATCAAATGATATGACACAGTGGATGGCGGTTAAGTCAATTCTAAGTTGACCAAAAAAAGAGCAAGGTCCTCCACTTTAAAGAAAGGTCTCTTCAGTAACTTAATTGCATATTCATGGAATATCACAAGCTTCCAAACTCTTGATCAAGAGTTTTACATTGTGCATATGCACATAACATACAGATGGAAAAAGTTTGATGGATTCTGCATACCTCTATCCTGAACAGCAGTGTAGCCTTCTCTGAGGAGAGGGTCTCAACCTATTAAAGATTAACAAAACATGTTATCAGTCTAAGGAAATTTGAAGCAAGAACCAGGCAAGGTAGTTGAGAATAAATAAGGGTAGGAGGATCTGTCAGATCAAGAAAGTTTGAAATTTTGAATGCTAGATCTTTATTATGATGATAGATAACTTGGTTTATGCAACTTCCTTTTCACTGACTTTTGCATGTTCTCTGCTAACTTGGTTTATGCTGCTTCCTTTTTAATGAGTTTTGCATGTTCGCTGCCTTTCCTTTTTGTTGTACTTAGTGTTTCAAGAGAGAAGATTAGGTCTTCTTGAATAATGATATCTCTTTCGTTCAGTTGATACTTTAGTTCTCCTAGTTTCCATCATGAGTTCACAAAGCTTAAAATTCTCAATCTATGTTTCAAGAGAGAAGATTAGGTCTCATTGAATGATGATATCTGTTTCTTTCAGTTGATACTTTGATTCTCCTAGTATCCATCACGAGTTCCTGAACCTTAAAAATGTTAATCTATGCTTTAAGTAGCATTAAATAATTGTTATTTATCTTTCATCCTTTCTAGGCACACATACGACCAGGCTCAAAACGCCCTGCAGGGAACTATATTGCCACTCTTGACATGCCTAGTTTTGTCTTTTTCTTTCTCTTGGAGCAATTTAACTTTGTACTTTGAGCTTTGATGAACGTTGGGTTTTAGCACTGATTTCTGCTCCTTTTCACTATTTTTTCTTCTCTTTTTTTTTCAGTAGTTTTGAGGAATCAGGTCATAGTAGACTATCCCTATTTGAGATCTCCTCTCATCAGGGTGCCTAGATCGGTCATCTCCCCCTTATTCACCACTTGCCCCTACATTCAGTCGAGGAGAGAAAAGTAGGGACCTTCACTTCCCCCAAATATGGATAGAGGAGAAATGCTGTTGCACAGAAAAGGGAAATCTGACTAGGGTTGTCATTGTAGTGCCCCCTGGGCCCTGATGATGGCATGTTGTTTTGATGCTGTTTTGATGATAGCAACTTCCTGAGTCACCTTCCTGAGTCACCACATTTATTCCTAAATTAGTGCTTGATTGAGTGATCATTAGGAGACTGTTATGCATAATTGGTGCTGTACTTGGTATGCTTGGTACACTGTCCAGCCTGTTGCATTTGTTGCTGCAAGTCTGTGCATAGTCATTGTGTATAGGAGGTCTGTCAGTGCATATAGGAGGTCTACATTGTCCAAGTCCATGCATGTTTAGGTTTATGTCTCACCTGACAAGTCCGTGCATGTCTTAGCATTCACTTAGAGTCAGTGTATATCCTCGATGCAAGTCCGAGCATGTTGCACGTCTTCTAGGCTAAGTCGGTGCATGGTCAGAGTAATTACTTTAGCAGTCCTTGCATGTAGAGTCTCGGGCTTAGTCTAAGTCAGAGCATACACTGTTGCAAGGTCAGTGTACTTCTAACCATAGCCATTTGTAGACTGAGTATGTTATGATGTACATGAGGTCCGTGCATGAACAGTGCACATCTTGCATTTCCTTTTGATGCACATCTGTCTAAGGCACGAACTAAGGTCCGTGCATGTTCCATGCATGTTTAAAGTCTGTGTAGACATTAGTCCGTGCAGACACTAGTCCATGCATATATAATTGTAGGCTTAGGCCAAGTCAGAGCATACACTTAGTAAGTCCATGTATGTTCTGGCCTTGGCCAAGAACGTTAGTCCATG
This sequence comes from Amorphophallus titanum, assembly GCA_024336825.1. Taxonomy (NCBI): domain Eukaryota; kingdom Viridiplantae; phylum Streptophyta; class Magnoliopsida; order Alismatales; family Araceae; genus Amorphophallus; species Amorphophallus titanum. Next base: position 2,035,661 of record JANBPO010003310.1, read on the forward strand.
CACACTCTTCCAAGTCCGTGGAGGTGTTGAACATAGTTCGTGCATGCGTTGTCCAAGTCCATGGATGAGTAGTCCACTGCATATAAAGTCCATGCATGTCTTATGGTACATCCATGCATGTACAGTTTCTGCACAGAAGTCCATGCACACTACATCCAATGCAAGTTCATGCATTTTCTGTTTGAAGTCCGAGCACATTTCTATCAGAAGGAAGTCAAACTCTGTGCATGAATAGTGCATGTCTTGCATCTACATGTTGTAGTGTTGTTTAAGTCCGTGCACGTGTTGCTATGTCCATGCATACTTGCATTGAGGTTGAGTCCAAGTCCGTGCACAGACATCTCCGTGCACCTTTTGTTAAAGTCCATGCACATGTCCATAACCCCTTGCATATTTCAACTTTCAAGTCCATGCACACTGTTTCCAAGTCCGAGCACATTTGAGTGCATGCACATGTCTATAAGTCCTTATATCTTTTATGTCTGTAGTCTGTGCATACTGTAGCAAGGAACGAGCATTCCAAAGTCCGTGCACATTTTGGACTTAGACGAAATTCTGTTGGGTTGCTTGTTAAAGTCCGTGCACGTCTTGCATCTAATGTCCGTGCAAATTTTACTTGTGCATTGTCAAGTCCATGCATATCTCATACTAAGTCCTCGCACATTTTCATAAGGTCTGTGCATATTTTAGACTTAGACATTTTGCTGATTGGGTCGCATCCAAACCCCGTGCATGAACAGTCTCTGCATAGTAGTCCATGCACATTGCATCCACTGCATGGCAAGTCCGTGCATGTCCTGTTAAAGTCCATGGAGGTATTAAACAAGTCTGTGCAAGTTTTGCATCTTAAGTCCGTGCAGCTTTTCAGTTTGCATTGAAAAGTCGATGCATGTTCTGGCCGTAGCCAAGAACATAAGTCCGTGCACATTCTATGTAGAAGGAAAGAAGGTCTGAGCATGAACATTCACGCCTTCGCCATGTCCTTGCACATCTTCATATAGTCCGTGGAAGACAAACCCCGTGCATGTTTTAGTTTTAACACAAAGTCTGTGCACGCCTTCATATGGTCCGTGGAAGCCAAACCCTGTGCACATTTTGGACTTAGTGTATTGTTGATTAGGTTGCATCCCAAGTCCGTGCATGCCTTCACAATGTCCATGCACGTCAAACCCCGTGCATATTTTCTTCCTGTGTGCTTCTTGTGTTTAAGCCCGTGCTTGTTCACTTCACCAAACATACATCCGTGCATGTTTTGACATTGCTTTATAAAAACTTGCATCTGTGCACTTTTTGTCCCTGCCTCTTAGAACCTGCACCTGTGCATGTTTTGACCACTTCACAAAACTTGCATCCGTGCAAGTTTCCTTGAAACATGCATCCATGCATGTTTGCCTTGCTTCACATAGCCCACGACTTGGCAATCAAGTCTGTGCGCATTTTATAGCTCGTGCACATTCCACAAGCCAAACCCCTTGCATGCTCTGCCTGCCATCAGCTGTGGAGTTAGTCCGTGCATGTCCTTGCTCGCTTTGTAAATGTCAGTGTATGCACCGTTGCAAGTCAGTGTATGTCCGAGCATACACTATTATACAAGCCTTGTATGTCCGAGCATACACTGTAACAAATGCAATGCATGTCCAAGCATATGCATTAAACCTTCTCTGCAAGTCCGAGCATATAATAACGTCTGTGCATTTTTCAGTCTGAGCAAAAGCAACCCCGTGCATGTTTTGGGTATTGCAACCCCGTGCATGCACAGTGGTACTCCGTGCATGTTTCTTTTTCTTTTGCTCATTGCCTGAATCAAAGTCTGTGCACATTTGTTCCATCTGATCTTAAAGCCCGTACATCTTTTCTGATAGAATTTGTGCAGTTTTTCTCTTGGGTCATATAGAGTCCGTGCATATTCCTTTTGCCCATGCACATTTTAGTTCGTTGCATGTTGGAGCAAGTCCGAGCACATACACCACCTAGTCTGAGCACATTGGAGCTAGTCCAACCCTGTGCATGTTTGAAGTTAGAGCATACACTGTAGCCTAGCCAGTGTAGGTCTGAGCAGGTTTGTGTTATGATTGCCTTAGCTGCAGCAAGTCCGAGCAGGTACTGTAGCAGCCTATCTAAATGTTCTAAACATACTCCGTACATCTTTCTTCTATCCAGTACATTGCCAACTGAACTACTGACTGCTTTTGTGTTTACAGATAATGTTTCATGAAAAATGAGGACGGTGCGTGATCCAAGGCTGGATGCTGTGCCAAAATCGCGACACGTGTAAAGTGGATGGTAAGATGCTGTCACGTGTGGAGGCTCTAGGGTAGGATTTCATGGAAGACACACGCCCCTTCTTCTACTAATATAAAAGGAAGAATTTCTCCTTCTGGAGTAGATGACTGCAGACAACTTCCAGAAGAGAAGAAGTAGAGCTGTGTGATCCAAAAAGAAAAGAGAGAGGCAGAGAAGATAGAGAAGAAGAAGAGTGTTCGAGAAAGAAAGGTAGAGAGAAGGAATCAGAGAGCAGCAGAGAGAATTAGAGAAGAAGAAGAAGAAGAAGAAGAGTGTTTTCTGAAGATCAGTCTCCTACTGGAATCAGGATCAAATCCTATCCAGTCGGCTCCTTGAGAGCCACATTTGAGCTTTAGTATTTACAGCTTTCCTTTGCTGTTTCTTCCAATCCCTATTTCTTATTTTATCTTTTCTTCAAGCTTTTTGTCAGTGGAGCAAGCTGTGAGCCTCAGCGGGCAGAGGAGGATTCCTCTGGACGGGTCAAGCTATAATCCCCAGCGGTTCAAGCTGTGAGTCAGCGGATGGCTAAGCTGTATTGCCCAGCGGAAGCAAGCTGTGATGCTCACCAAATGAAAAGACCCAACAAGATACAACTACAGCTTCGCAAACCCTAGCACACTATGGAAGATGCTTTATAGCAATGGAGTCAGGGACAACCACAACTCTCTCTAAAGAAGATATGCTCCCACTCTCCGCAACCCGTAACAGGCTACTCCACATAAGAGGGGGCAACTGAAGGATCAAAATTTAAACTTGCCTAGGGGCACCTAGCAGCATACTCCCTTCTCAGAGTCATCAGAAATATTGTTTGAATATACACCTGACAAAGACTAAGAATATGAAGATAGTTGGCTACAATCAAAATTTCAAGTGTCTACAAGCATGGCAGAATTCCATCCCTCGCTTGGGACTTTCACCACCAAGGGTGGATAAGAAGATATAAAAAAATACTAAATTACACCCAATTAGGGTGTTTGGATGTCACCTCCTTGAGGCAGGCCCATGCATGAAAAGGACGAAGAACAGTTTGCCAAGGAGGCTGAAGATAAAGAAAAGAAAATGTGGTTTCTAATGACTGATTCTCCTTGCCACTACCTGGTCGAATGACCCATCATGAAGAAGCAAAATTGCTTGAGGCAATCCACCCCGACTTGGGGTAAATGAAGCCAAAAGTTTACTTGGGCACACCAAGTCCCACTGGGAACCACAAGACCCCATCATGAGTGCTGACTACTAGATGGCTGGACCGTTGAGGGCTCTTGAAGCTCCTCACCTAGAAGGCCCTCCTAATATATCCTATCCAATAGATGGATAGCTGTTGAAGGGAACTATGGCTGTCGCTTCCCTAAAGAAATACATGATCTGGTCACCTCGACTATGGGACCCCCGATGAAGTTAGCAAGACGGTCGAACCAGCAAAAAGCAACGGACTCTGCTCTCCTTGCCTGAGGGCAACAAAGAAAAAATGAATGACAAATTAATGAAATGAATAGATGAAATGTGTCTAAAGCCGGGACATCTACCGAACATGGACGGGGAGCTCCCATAGATTGCTCACAACCTAGGCTTGGGTTTCTCTCTTTAAAAAAAGAAAAAGAAAGAAGAAAAAAAAGAAGAAGAAAAAAAAGAAAAAGAAGAAGAAAAGGGAAAAGGGAAAAGAAGAGAAAATTCATGAGACAGACATGGTCTCTGCATGTGCCTTTACATGCAATGACTCCCCGGAGGCACTACATAATGAATGGCCAAGGGGCGTGAGATGATTGCGTCATCTGCGAAGCTAAGAAGATCCTGCAACTACATCCATCAATAGAAAGGGGCCAAGAAGCCAACACTTGACACATGCACGGGGAGCCTATTCTCGTAGAAGTTGCAACTTTTTGGGCCATCTCCCACATAAATTAATAAAAAGGGGGGCACTCGCTCATCCTGCACATGGCTGTCGCCTAATATCCCCTGGAGGGGGCAATGCTGGCTAAAATAACGATGAAGAAAAAGAATATGTTCTTTGCTATCACTGTGAAGACTAATGAGAACAAAAGGGAGTCGCACTCCAATCATCGGGCTGATGGACTAGCAAAGCTGACAAATTCATCAGCAGTCCCACAGGACAAAGTAACCCGCATTGTGGACGAACCTATACCAAGGAGCCCAGCATGATATTTATCATTCAGTGTATGTTGGTTTTATTGAAAAAATGATATCTTCAAGAATGCATGACCAAGAAATTTCTCTATTAGATAGATCAACAAATAGTAAACAAAATTAAAGTTTAGAGGGATCAAACTCAGGTCGAAGTGCGATGTCTCTTTCTTTAGAGTTGTTTCGCCCCTACACGGTGTAATAGGCTCCATGGTGAAACTTTCCCCAAGATACGATGATGCAAATGATGGCAGCGCAAAGGTGCACTCCAAGTTGCAACGCCGGGATGAACATCATAAAGATCACTTCAAGCTCTTGCAGAGAAAGATGACAGAGAGGAAGAGATGAGGGAAAAATCAGTTTGCATAGGCCCAACCCTAGGAAGAATTTCTTCCCTAAATAGACTTCCAACGGGAGTCTAAAAATAGTCAAGCACATGAGCAGACTCTCCCGTTCCCAAAGGGATACAAGAGAGAATTCGAGGAGACGTAGAGGGAATCCAAGAGATGCTGGGTCAAATGGTCAAAAAATAAAAGAAAAATAAAAGTCGAATATCACACACACGCACGACATAGCATCGAATATCACACACACGCACGACATAGCATCGACAAGGCAAGGTAATACGCGCGCATATGTGATAAAGGATAAGGCCCAAAGAGTCCACAGCTCAAATAGCCCAATTACCATAGTCACCTCAAAAGAGTAAACGAGATATAAGAGTTCCAACTAAATGTCGATGAGAATTTTTTTCATATTCCAATGTGAGACAAAACCTCACAAGAACTTAAACTTTGACAAGACGTACCGGATGCGGTGGCCTTCAGTTGCGGTCACGGATGGGCACATATGATAGCTAGCCAGAGAAAACGGGCACCAATATAACAGGTAGCACAGCAGTTCCAGATGTGACGTCACATGGACGCTATGACTACATCACTTATCAGACCAGTTTACGCTTTGCCTATATAGTAGATAGCCCACTGTTGATAGAGAAACAGATAGCCTAGTCTTGGACCGACGGGTCTCTGGTGTACCGTACACGCCATCGCCTCCGCCGGCCGAAAGCTGAGAGGGATCCGGGCCGCCAAAAGGAAACGAAAAAGGGCGGCGGTGGAGGCTGGATCCGATATGGCTCCGGGCCGCCAACGCTGGCGATCAGTTAATTTGATGAGGACGGAGGTGTCGATAATGGCGTTGGAACAACGGCTCGCCTGCGGAGCCTCACACGCTCAAACCCGTCGGAGCTAACCCCGGTTTCCTTTTGCCGAGTGCCGCATCCGTTTCCGAGGGCCAATGGGTCGGGTCCAGCTCTTACTCGGCTCCATCCGAATTTTGTCTTTGTCCCGTCCTATTGTTGCGTACTTCTCATCCGATGCCCTTCCAGTTAATGGGATGTGACGTAAGATCTCCATCTGATCCATCAAATCTGGAATCGTGACAATTTTTAATCGCTTCGTGTGACTCCCATTTTTTTAAAAAAAAATTAACCCTATTAATGATGTGTAAAATTTAACCCTATTAATGATGACGTAAAATGTCACCCAATCTTGTGCTTGTGACCAATGTTATCATATTCTCACTGACGAGTTAGTTCGATTTTAATATGGGCACTCACTTCTCCGTATGTGTGAATAAATATGAATGGTACGTAAACCCAGCCGCCGGATCGCCCAACTCCTTTGGCCGCCAGATCACAAGCCCTTTTCCCCTTATTAATTGCCAGAGGTCAACCTTCCTCTCAGGATATCCACAGGAGCTATATTAACGAGGTTTGTACCCCTACCTTACTTTATATTTTTCGAGTTTTTCGATTATCCCACCGAGTCAAGGGGCTCTGTCATTTGCTATGGTATGCTCTCCGGTGACCTCATTAGGGAAAAAGTGAATAAACTACCTCAACGGGTGAACAATGTCCCACTCGATCCTCCTCGGCCCTTGCAGCCCTCGGGCTGTGATATGCCCATGTTTATGGACCCCATCTCGACTATTTGTGGACGGATTTCCTATACATCCCTTAGCATATCCCGAGGTAAGGGGAGATGCTTTCGAAATTAACTCAAGAGGCCATTTTATAATATTACATCATACTTTCCGACTACCCCCATTGGGTCGCGGGGATCCACCATCTACTGTGGTGTGTTCCTCAATAGCCTTGTTAGGGTAATAATGAATAAGTCGACTCAATGGTGAATAGTGCCCCACTATTCCCACCCTTATGGTTCTCGGGCTTTGGTATGACCACATGTTATAGACTCCGTCTCGACTCTTCGTGGATGGGTTTCCTATATATCCCTTGGCATATCCCAAGATAAGGGGAGATATTGGCAAAATTAATTTGAAGGGTCATTTTATAATATCGCATCATGCTTTTCAACTACCCCACTGAGTCTCGGGGATCCGCTGTCTACTATAGCGTGTTCTCTAACGGCTTCATTACGGCAATAATGAATAAACTGCCTTAGCGGTGAATAGTACTTAGTTGTTTCTCGCCCTTGTGGCTCTCGAGCTTCGATATGCCCATGGATTATGGATTCTGTCTCGGTTCTCCGTCGACGGGTATCCTATATGTCTCTTGGCTTGTCCCGAGACAAGGGGAGATGTTGCCGAAATTAAACCGGGAGGCTGTGTTAACCCATGCCTTCACAGGTGTTCCAATCATCCCATCAGATCACGAGGCTTCGTTACATATTATAGCATGAGCTCCGATGATCCCACAAGGGAAATAGAACATTGACTACCTTAAAGGTGAACAATGCTCCTATCCTCTCAGACCCTTCAGCCCATAGTTGTGCCAACTTCCCTTAAAGCCTTTGTGTACACCTTGTGGTACCAGAACAAGTCAAAACCGATCGACAAAGGGTTCACTACCCATTGTTGTCACTTTAACAAGCCTGACTTTTTGGAGTCCGTCTCAACTCACTGTGGATGGATTTCCTATACATATCCCCAAACATATTCTGGGGCAGGGGGAGATGCTGCCAAAATTTCGTTAAGAATTTGTAGTTTAAATTCGTACCATATTTCTTGGGTTTTTCACTCGGCTTTCACCCCTCATTGTTATAGTGAGTTCAGCATAAGTTGTGACAATCTTCCTGAACAAGAAGACGACATCACCCTATGTAAAGGGGGATTGGCAGCCGAAGTCAATGAAAAGTTCTTGGGCACAAATATTAAAGACTTTGACCAGTTGAACCCACCTTGAAGGGGATAACCTTGCCAACCTGCCTTATGTTAGTCTTGCCACTGTCCATCTCATGTTAATGTCTTTTGACTCGTTCCATCTTGTTAATGGCTGAAAGGGGATACTTCGCTGACTGCTGGAATCACTTAAAAATGAGCTTCAGGATAAATTCATGTTCCTTGTCATCTTACGAATCATGTTAGGTGGTATATGTTGGATGTTACTCATTGTCCCCAATTACTTGCCGGACTGTTTAGCCGGATGAGTAACCCGGGTTTCTTTGCATGCATAGTGAAATTGGCTAGAGTAATCTCTAAAGTGGATGTTCTCAACTCTTCAATCCTTTTCTTGTTAGGGATTAGGGTGTGATACATCTTCCTGTGATTGGACTTTTTTATAGAGGGTTTTTGAGGGGATACATGAGCTCTACTTGTGTATTCCCTTGTTTTGTCTTTTGGTAAATTTGACATATTTTCCACTTCCAAAGAAAAGTGTATAATTAGTTGATTTCACTACAAAAAATGATGATGATAATGCAGGTAACTAATTGCCAAGTGTAGAAAGGAGCATGGCATATGCCATATGTGGATTAGTCAGGCAGAAGTGAATGAAAAAGGATGAGGGTTAGAGAGAAAAATCTAGTTCCAGGAATCTTGGTGTCTATTAGGTTGTGATAATTCATTGGTGTGGATTTTCATGGTTCGCATGTAAAGTGATATTCTTGTTACCTTCTATTTCTTGGGTTCTTTTCCTTGAAGGTGCTACAATTTCTTTTTTGGCTTTTCCATCTCTTATTTTCTTTAGCTTTGTAGCTTTAATCTTGTCCTAAACCATAGTTCAGGTCAGCTCTTTTGCCGCAACAGTATCTCTGTGCAGACACATCTAGTGTTTTACTGGCCTTGGGTACCTAATTTGAACTCCAAGCCAAGGATCGAAAGCTCAACGAAGATTGGCTAATACATGACAGGTTTTGGTGTGCAAATCCAATCCTGGTCTGCCTTTCCTGACCTTTGGGCCAAATCAGCTAATTTGCAAAGATCAATTAGGATCAGGGATTCAGTGACACTGCTCTTTTCCAGTGATTGGCTTGCAAATGCTGGTCTTTCAATGCTGAAAGGGGATGGCCATTTCAGTTGTCATAGTGAATCAGTACATTCCCTCTTCTTGTATGGTAATGGGACATGGGCAGGCAACATTGTGAATTTTGGAGGACCCTTTTTCTGCTAACACTCACAAGCCCTTCCTTCTGCAAAGAGGACAAAATTGCTTTGTAGGCATTTTGGTGTTATTGTTGTTGACTGAGCTTCTGTGGGAGCTGTGAAGGTACTTTTCTTCTCTCAAACAGAGAAATTAATGGATTATGTTCTCAAGAAAGGCAAGAATAGAACTTGCCCTGAATGTTTAGCATAAAGAAGGATCGAACATTATGTGCTCAAGGATCATCTTTGCCCTTTCAGCTTTTTGATGTTTGGTGAAGATCACCTTATCCCCTAGGGCTATTTGCTCTTCTGTGCTTGTCTCAACTAATTAGAAGGGGGCTGAGTTAAGGATTTGTATAAAACATCAGAAGCTAAGAGGAAGGTTGGCCACACTGGTAACACAAAGAATGAAGCTCCTCAGGATCAAGGATTCTTACGAGATGAGAAACAGAACCTTGTTCCGAATAATGGCGGATGCTCAGAAGAAGGTTCTACACTGTTGCTTGTCTTTAGCAGAAGAGTGGCAAGTGATGAGAGAAGTCCATGCTGGGTCTGCCGGGGCACACTAAGATGAAGATGAAGATTGAGATAAAGAAATTGGGCTACTACTGGCCCACTATATCTGATGATTGCCGCAAATTTGCCAAGTCTTATCAGAAATGCCAGGAGCACGCCACCGTGCCCAGGAGGCCACAAGTGTCGCTACACCCCACTATCTCAAGTTGGTCATTCGCCCAATGGGGCACAGACATGGTGGGACCTTTGCCAGCATCCTCATCAGAGTGCAAATATATTCTAGGAGCCACAGACTATTTTTCTAGATGGGTGAAGGCCGTGGCGCTAAGAGAAATGATAGGAGAACTGGTCGCCAGATTCTTCTATTGAAATATAACATTCTGGTTCGGGGTCCCCAATCGAATTATTTTTGACAACGACAGCCACTTCAGAAACTAGAAGTTGTATAGGCTAGTCGACAAGTATAAAATTGATTGGCAGACATCATCCCCCTATAATCCACAGGCCAACGGACTTGCAGAGGTGTTCAACAAGACTCAGCACCCTGCTAGCCACGACTGTCAACTCTAGCAAGAGGGACTGGGAAGAGAAGATGTACGAAGTGCTGTGGGCCTATCGTACATTATATAGGACTCCAACCAACTGTTCACCTTTCTCCCTAGTGTACGAGTCAGAGGCAGTGGTGCCGATAGAGCTGGAAGTGTCATCACTGCGGGTTTCTATACACCATGGCTTGACAAACGACGAATAGATAAATATAGAAAGAAAACTAGAAGAGCTCACCGAGCTCGAAGGAAAGCGTCTCCAGGCACAACAAAATATTCAACTGTACCAAGCTCGCATGGCCCATGCTTTCGACAAGTTGGTCAAAGGATGAGAATTCAGGAAAGGCAACCTAGAGATTGTCAAGAGAAGAGATGTGATGGCCTCCAATCCCAAGGGGAAGTTGGGTGAAAACTGGGTCAGACTGTAAGTTGTCCACTGGGTCTATGAAGGTGGTGTCTACATTCTTGTAGACCACAAAGGAGTAGTTCAGTTCTCCCCTCTCAATGGGAGACATCTGAAGCTATATCATGCAGCTCTGCCGGCATTCGAAGAGGGACCAGAACCTATCTTGGCCTAGTGGCACTCTGCCTGCCGAGCTCTCTGGAATATCCATCCTATTCAAACAATTCCTACGTCATTGCCTTGCAATTGCAGAAGCCCGCGTAGTATACACAAATCCCCAAGACTCTTTAAGAACCCCTCATAGTCTCACTGGACTATCACCTTCCACATTATCACCATTACTGACCTTACATCCGAATCAGTGCATAAATCTTTCCTTGTCTTGGCATTACCTTCTTACCAATGAATACACTCTCCTTCGGTGCCAGGCTTTATGCACTAGCTAATATATCCATATTATTGGCCCAGTTAGGAATGCAATCGAGGGGTGGTGCCAATGACTTCTTTTAGGAAAAAGCATTCATCAGTAAAAATAATAAGACGACCCGATGATAATTCACGACCCGAACATCTCGATCTCGATTTGAATCGAATCAGATCATGTGAGTCGAAACGACCCGCACTGGATCTGCAAACTATAATTTGAGACAGGTCATGCGAGCACCAGGGCCAGTTGAAATAATCTACGGTGAAGTAAACAAACCTAAAAACAGAACTCTGATCAAATGATGGACATGCTAAGTTTCTGCTGACAAAATCATGTGAAGGCCTCCATTTGTAGATATTTTGAATAAAAAGTTTGCCGGTTGTTGCTGATACATTCTATGCGTTCCGTACTTTTTTTGCTTGTTTGGCTGTAAAGAAGTAACAACATACTTTTTTCTGCATCACTTAGTTCAACAACATGCCTAACATGCTTTATTCTTCCTTTGCAAGGCAGGTCTATCTAGTAACCATGGTCCACTTTATTTTGTTAGCACAAGAACATTTTTCTCAAAGATGGGCCTGACTTGTCATATTGCAAAGATTGACAGCGATGTAATTATCTTGTTTTAACAGTTTTACTATATTTTCTTTTTGATTTCTAGAGAGGAGCAGCCCATTACTTTTATGGTCCGAAACCTATTAAGATAAACTCGGTCTTATAACTGACAATCCATTTCAACATGCAAGATCCACTTACGAGAAGCTCGAGTGTTAAGGGCACGAGAAGCATCATTTAGTCCCGACTTAGATGACTACGCAAAGGACTCCCCTAAACTGAGGAGAGACCCTAACGCGCTACCAACCCGAGTGACCAGAAAGCCATCGAGAGAACCTCCTCGAAAGGGCGCAGGAGATCGGAGCAGTGTATGATAGTCTTGGCCCCCTAAAAGGGATAACTCTTATCCAGAGATGGATAGACCCACGATGGAGATTCCCTCTTAGCTCAAAGAAAGTCGATCTAGGTTGGGTACTTATCCAATATAACTAAAGACGAACCTCCCCATAACGTATCAGGAGGGGCTAAAAGAAGGGTAAAAGTCCTATAACGGTATGAGTACATGCCTGAGGACGTAACGCCCCCACTCAATGGCCCTTTCCGTGATCTTTGTGGAACCGAAGAGGGAGTTTGCAACTAGTTAATCCCAGGGATCTCTTCCCGAAAGAGACATATTCTGATCTCAGACCTTCAACCGGTGAAGAGCGATCCCGTATCATTAATTTTTCTGTTTCCTTCCTGCACACTCCTCTTGTCTGCACTGACTTAAATATTGGGAGATTTTTCTTAGAATCCCAATCTCAGACCCCATTATCCCAATCTTGACTTGGGAGAGATAAAGGATTACGTTGAGGAGATTTATGGAGGAGCGAACAAACGTGTACCGCTTCTTGGACATGGCAAAGGAGGTGTAGATGCAGCTGTTGCATGGTACTTAACACTGGCCAGATTTGGAAGACAAGGTTGCAGGCTTTAGTGCTGGCAAAGAGTCCCCATGGAGGTAGTACAATTGCTTCAGATATGGAGTCAAAAATTAGGGATGGATTATGTCCGGCTTAAATCTGTTTAAATATTGTAATGAATCTGTTGGTTGTAAATTCCATCTTTATGTTGCGATGAATTTTTTATCCCTCGCCGCGCTCTGGTTCCTTTTCGGTACTCGGATCCCGGGTCGCCATAACTGGTATCAGAGCCAGGTTGTGAAGGTGTATAAGGATCTGAAATGACTGTAGTGGTCCAGAAGGTCCATGAATGGGGATTTGAAGCTATATCTGCTACTGATGGAATGTATTGAGAGTGATCTTTGGCACCATGCCACTGGCCAGAACTGCACAATGTTTTTTCGTCCACCTGATGACAATTAAGGTTAGTGTCACTGGTTCTCACTCACACACAAGACACTAACTCCCTGGCCCATGTAATTCCAGCTTATTAGTCCGTCATCATTGGCTTTTAAGACTTTATTCTGGCTACAGTAAGACTCAAACAGCTGACGATAATCTGGATATGCTTATGTTTGTCCGCTTCATAAAACAGACTGCAATATCCAGATGAACTAAGAGATTTAGATTTATATCAACATTTTCCCATCTTGCATAAATGAATCTTCATCAATATGACCAATGAAGAGGCGAGCTTGCAAGTTAGAGACAAAAACAATGAAGATGGTGATAAATTCATATACTTTCTCTGATGTATGAATGTTGATTGCTCTGACCTATGATTAGGATATAATCAATTGGCAACTAAAAGTACCTACAAATTTGACATCAATATCGTGTAAAAAGGATGAACGTGGGATAAGAAAAGCCATGTTTATTGCTCAGTCTTTACCGACTTCCTTCCCTCATTTTTCAGGTTACTACTACCAAGGAGTCCTGTTCATTGGGTAGTACAAAATGGAGGGCGTCTTATGAAAGCCCAAGCGTGCCCAAACGCTCATGAGCGTCATCCCCATTTCATGTTAGAACCCCAGTTCAGCCGTGAAGAAATCGATAAAGAGGAAGTCAAGGGTGTATATCAAAGGATCTAGTTATCTGGAATGGTCGCAACGCAGAGTTTTAAATTATATTCTTTCAGCTGTTCATCTTACAGCAAGTGTGCACAGGATCTCAGTCCGTCATCAAGCTGTATCAGAGAGAGAGGTTCTGCTTCTCTGTGACTCCAACAATGGAGACTGTTAATGTCGTTATCCATGGAAGCACACAAAGGTGCTTTTGACTCCTCTCTCATCCTCAAGTGCCCAATGCCAGAATGTCAGAGATAACCACTCCTGCAAAAGAGAGGTTTGAGGTCTGAACCTCCCTCTCGCTATTAGTAGGAAGAAGTTTCCGACCTCTGTTTTCCCCTAGTAGGGGCGGAGTTCTTGTGTAGAGGTGGTGGAATACTAGTCCCTGCACATGATGAAGCAGATTTCCACTCTTCCTCCACCCTCCATTCCCCACCCCCCAAACTTTTTCCGTTTTGTTTTGGACCATCCGTAGTTTTGGCCGGTGCCCTCCCCCATTTCACCTTCCATCACTCTCCGTCGTGATCTCCCCCCCATTTACCACCTCTTTTGGAGGTGTCCACCTCTCTCTCGGCTTCCGGCGTACTCCCTTCCACTTCCGGCATAAATGCATATAGACTATTCGCACCACTTGAATACTTGATTGTGTGTGTGTGTGTGTGTGTGAGAGAGAGAGAGAGAGAGTGTGTGTGTGTGTGTGTGTGTGTGTGTGTGTGTGTCATATGGTAACCCACTAAAAATGCACTTGCGACGAACATTATGACGTTTTTACTAATGGAAATCTCAAGCTAGGTCGACCCAAAACAGGGCAGGGTGATTTGGGTCCAAAACAAATCGTCCCCCATCAAATAAAAATTAAGCAATCATTCCAATTAACACATACGGATATACATAATGGGGGAAGAAGACAATGAGACAATCACATAATGAGACATGGTGATTTATAGTGATTCAGTGCAACCCCTCGTTGACTTATGTTCACTCCCCATGTATGTCTTAGGCATTCAATATAACCCACTAGACATCAAAGTGTAAGCTCACGTCACACCATGCTTGACATTAAGGTGCAAGCTCACCTAACGATGGTAGACATCAAGGTGTTAGCTCATCTCACAACCACTGGACACAAAGGTGCTAGCTCACCATTAAACACTAGACATAAATGTGCTAGTTCACCTTTCAAGCAAGGGTGTGCACTATGGATGAATTTCTTCCTCTTGGAGGAAGATCCTAACGAAACCCACAAGAAACTAACCCAAACATGGTAAATTAAGAATGAAGGAAAAGAGGGTTTCTTGGAGACAAATCTGATAGGAAATGAGAAGTAGTGGTTTCTGGTGTTGATTTTGAGACGAGGCAGTGGAGGAGGGCATGTAGATCCATCCCCAAGAGAGCAACATCTATTTTTCTTAGTTTTGATCCATTATAGGGCATCTCGAGCAGCCCTAAATGTTGTGGAGCCTCTACATTTATAGAGGAAAACCTTCCACGATCGTCTCAATCCGATTTGATAAGAATTCAAGTAGAAAATGGTTTAAGTTTCTGTCGTGCCAAGCTCGCGGTGTTGCCATGGTGTCGACAACCACCCCATACATCAGTCTCCGAGTAGAAAAATAGCTTTCCAGTTAAAGGTTCTTTATAGGGTTCTGGACACCGCCATGTCTGCCATTTTTAAATGGTCATAACTGTTTGTGTGAAAGTCCAATTAGGCTGAGCTTAGGCTCATGTAAAAGAGCTCATTGAGCACTAACACTTCTGTTGAAGGAATCATCACAATGAGGATCACACGAATTCTTATCAGAATTTGGCAATCCTTCCATGTGTTGTTCGTCCCTTTAACCTAAAGCCTGAACATACTTGAACAATCCATTACAAAATATTAAGAATTTTATTATCATCAAAATCAAATGGAGAGGTCTCAACATTTACAACATTTCTAAGCCCTAGAAAAGCCCGTCAATGAGCCATCCTCTTGATCTTAGAGCCCTATTGAGCCTTCTTGAGATATTGGTTGGTTACTATGAAGTCTATGCAGCTCAAATATCTATGCAGCTCTATAAACATTTGATTAATTTCAGGTCTCATATTAGTTAGACATGAACTGATCAAGTATATAACTATTTAGGGATTTTTGCATGAAAACTATTGTTAAATAAGAATTTGTAAAATAATCATTCCTGAAAATATATTACATGTCATTGTGTTAATTCAAATAGTGCATAAATGCCATTTAAGCATAGTTGTTTTGTAAGTATTTGACAAAAAGAAGTGATATGCCTACAAATAAATATGACATTTTTACACAATTTATCATCAAAATCACACACTCAATATTATGGCCCTCCACCTCCACATTCATCCCCTCAAAACCCTCCAACCATCGTTATGCCTCTACCACGGTGTCCACTCGAGTTAGATTATGAAGAACACGAGCCCGCTTATAAAGAGTTGGAGACAGCACTTGATGAGAATTTTGAGGCTTTTGAAGATGCACCTATTCTAAGTTTCCTTTGCTTTCCTCTCCCTTCATTGCCACAAGAAGAACCCCCTACTCAGGACGATGCCACTACCCCTACCCCTATCTACGAAATCAATTGGTGTTACGATGATGGGTCGATCCTCCAATCACCCACAACGATGCACCATGATTCTTCACCTACCCTTAAACTTTCACGCCCCATGAAAATTAGACATTTCCTACGAACCACACCTACCATCATTAACCCTCTCACCATTACCCCTCCAATTACACAAGAAAGCTCCACACCTCCAGCCTTTGCCGAGCCTTCTCACCTTCCTCAATTTATTACCCCTCCAAACATGCCTCCAACAACCACATTATCGGCCTACACTAAGCCTCCCATTAACCCTCCTCCTATTTACCAAGCATCATCACCACCACTTAAACCCTCCACTATCCCTATAACCCCAAAGCCTCCCATCAAACCATCTCCATGTTCCCAACCAATTAGCCTACCATTGCTGCCACCTAAGGCCCCCACTGCCCTTTTAGCTCCAAACCCAACTATTGTTATTCCACCACCTAACCCTTTACCTAAACTCATCGCTAATTCGGAGCAGGATCCATTTGTTATTGCACTCGAGCCAACCACTTTCGCTTCCAAGCAAGGGGAGGAGCCCAACGTGCTTGAGCCTCAGCTTCCACTTACCCTTTTGTTGACACCCTCTATTAAAACGTCATCATCCACTGAGCTTACCGCCTCCATATCACCTTCCTCTACCACTGGGACTAGGTGTATGAATATAAGCACATGTGCCGAAGATGACTTCCAAGAGTCGGGCAAGAAGGATTTGGCCCCGGTTATGCTATTCAAGAATCAACATTTCATTTTTTGGATGCCAATTTGGGTTCTTATGCTGGGCATCTTTGAGAATGCCACGTCTCCATTAATGCCCACCAAGGAAAGTTCTCAAGAGTTGATGCCATGGCAGCCTACGGCCAAGATTGCCCAAATTACTTTACTTATTGGTCAAAATACTTTTGATGTTTTCATTATCCCTTGTTCCATCATTGTGCAGATACCTTGTCACGAGAGGTGGTCTTCCTCAAACGTCATTATGGCAGATTCTTTCGCTAAGGAGGTGATGAAGTCCACGCTTAAAGGCCGGGCAGCACATCCCTTGTTAGAAACCTTCAACCTCATGTTTATTCCTTCTACACTTCCATGCAAGAGGCGAACGCCCATTTTACCGATCGTTTTTCATGAAAATGTTCCATGAGCCTTGAGCACTATAAAGCTTCCCATATTAACATTTCAACTCCCTCATATTTGTAGACACGTCAAATTTGACATCATGTTGAGTACATCTCATATTACCTTATAATGCCCCAATTTGACCCTCAAATCAGCTTATTTCAGTGGTTTTCCTCATTCTTCCGCCGGGTCGCACAGATCTACCCAGCTACAGGGCTGCAGGACAGATCAGAAGTGTAAATTCCCCGTCAGTCCTTCGGCTCTGATTCAGCAGCCACCGACTTCAGGGATCGAAGAGGGAACCTCCCACCAACGGCCCATCCGATTGTTGCTGCCAGAAGACAGCCGGAAGTCGATGTTCCTTGTGCTGAGTTTGCTTGCTGTCTAACAGGTCTGAACCGAGTTTGAACAATGCCGAGTCGGACCAGCAGCCTGCCTCTAGCCCAAAAGCTCATCTGGCTTGCTGTCCGTCAACCAGAGATCAGTACTCACAGGTCACTGTTGTAGCCCTTTACCTCTCTGCGTGGAGTGGGTGATAAAATTCATTGCTATAATTAATTACATTTATTATACCGGGAGTTACAGTTCTTGGCTGGGATTGTCTTCCCCACGCCCAGAGCGTGGAGGTACGTTTCTGCTCCTCTATTAGTCACATTGCTCATTTCATATATGTGCTTATTTCTCGTTGCTTGAGTGATAGGATAATTAGCTAGTTCAATTTTATCAACGCTACGAGAGTGAGTGAGTGTGACCCGTCCCGTGACTCGACCCGAGCACGTGGAAGAGCCGAATACCCTTTACTCATAGTCAATTTCTCAACCGCGCAGATCCATACGCTTCTTTTGCTAGGGACGAGTAGCGAGCTTGTGTTTAGTTGGTCACACCTTTGCTGGCCGTGTCTTCAATTTGGTCGTGTCATCACCTAGAGTCCCAGGTCCGCATCAAATTGGTCTCGAGTCGCATCCCACCCTGCATCAAATTGGTATCAGAGCCAGGTTGAGTCTAGGGTAGCCATCATAGCACGATCTACGTCTAGGAAAGTCTTGTCTAAGGTGTGGTATTTCATCACTGTATCTAGTATATCAAAAGGCATTATTGGAAAGATAGGTTAAGCCTATTTGGAAGGTAGCCTCCTTGTGTGAGTTGGGTCTTCAGATGAATACCTCCGTCATGTGCTGGATATTGGTTAGAGTCTAGAGTTGTCTCGCATTCATTTAACTCCACAACATGTCCACCATGTAGTGTTCCCATAGTTTCCAATGGACTCCAAGTCGCCTAGGCAACCATCCCCTCTACTTCTGTAGGCTCGAAGTCTCAGACTTTTATGGCTCTAAGGTCCCAAGCAACTACCTACATTGGGAAGCCACCATGGATAAATATTTTGATTGTTACCCCATGTCCAAGGCCATGCAATTCTCTTTTGCCAAGGAGAGGCTTTTTCATAAAGCTGCCAAGAATTGGAGAAACAGTGAATGCCTGAGGGAGATTAGGAGGTAATGACCTGTCGAGTCATGGTGGGAAATGAAGAAGGAGCTTAGAAGGATCTACCTATCCCACCCAGTTACCTCCCATCAGGAAGGTCACAGTTGAAGGCCAAGGGTCCCGCACGTATATGAGCCTAGACCCAAGACTAGGCCGAGTGACTATGAGTGAATCCACCATGAAGCCCTCACCCAAAGTCCCACCTTTGCTGAACTCTTGCAAATCTTTTCGGATCAGTTGGATAAGAGGTGTGCTTATATTGAGTCCCTGAGTTCCCCTTGCCCACCTCCGGTTGTAGTATCCTTAATGGGGATGGGGCAATCCTTTAATGTTCGGCCTCCCTTTGGGGATGTGGAAGGCCAGTTAGTTTTCCTGGGAAGTAGCAGGTCGTGACTGAAGCGATTCCCGGGACCCTTCCCTTGTTTTCAGGTGACTTCTTAGGAGAAGTAATTCTCATGACCTTTTGGAGAAGCCGTTTCCACTATAAATAGGAGACCCATGAAGAACTCTGGAGCACACATCGCCTTCTCTTACGCCTTCAAAAATCATCTTCTTGAAGCAATGTCTCAGTAGGGTTCTGAATCTTCCTCAGGGGAGAAGTCCCCTAAGTGTCTCTATTTTCACAAGGAGGCCTCACCAGAGACTAGCAAATCCCTGGTGGAGGGTAGTGGGAAGGCTGGCGCTTCGAAAGAGTACAAGAGGGGTTACCTTCTAGGCTGGCGGGATGCCTTGATGAAGGTCCACCACTTCTATGTCATAAGGTGGTGTTGAGCCTCACCCCAGACTTGTACGGTCCTGAGGACGATGACTGAAGTCTGTTGTACTCCCTTTGTTTGCAAATAATAACAATGCTTCTTTCCTTGCTCTCTTCACTGTGTGTGCTTGCCCTTGTTCCCATTTATGAGTGCTCGGGTGGCGATCATAGCCTTAATCCTTAGGGTTAGACATTCGCTGGATTAGACCTGGGCTAGTCGATCGAAGGAGTACTCGGTGGTCCCTGGTCGCTCTCCTGAGAAGGAGGTGGCGTGGGGTTAACCATGCCAAGACTGGCTTCATCCATGGGAGTGGTCAGTGGTCCACCGTTGCTCTCCTGAAGAAGAGTAAGATGAACCATGAAATGATCGGCTCCGATTTTTGATGGTGTGTTCGGCTCTCTCCTGAGAGGAGAAATGCTCGCGTGCCACTGTGTGTGCTTGCCCTTGTTCCCATTTTTGAGTGCTCGGGTGGCGATCATAGCCTTAGTCCTTAGGGTTAGACATTAGCTGGACTAGATCTGGGCTAGTCGATCGAAGGAGTAGTTGATGGTCCCTGGTCGCTCTCCTGAGAAAGAGGTGGCGTGGGGTTAACCATGCCAAGATTGTCTCCATCCATGGAAGTGGTCAGTGGTCCACTATTGCTCTCCTGAAGAGGAGCAAGATGAACCATGAAATGATCGGCTCTAGTTTCTGAGGGCATGTTCATCTCTCTCCTGAAGAGGAGAAATGCTAATGTGCCATCCTCTAGGAAGCACCGAATGGGGTACATCTGTAGAGTAGTTGGTGGTTTACCATAGCCCGCTTGAAAAGGAGTAAGGTGAACCATTAAAGGACAGGCTCTAGTTTCTGAGAAGCGTGTTCGGCTCTCTCCTGAAGAGGAGAAATGTTCACGTACTATCCTATAGGAAGTACCAAGTCATGTATACTTGTGGAGTAGCCGGTGATCTACTATCGTCCTCATGACCAGTAGGACCATGAAATGATCGAGTCTTTTTCGAGGGAAGTTAGTCTCTCCTTAAGAGGAGGAGATGTCTCATATCTTGGAATCTGAGAAGTCACCCTTAGCATTTCCAAAGTGAGCGCACGTCTCTCTCCTGAAGTGGAGAAGAGCACTACTCGCCTCTTGGGACATTGCATGGCACTTGGACGGGCATCGACCCTTCCATTGCAGGATGACATTAAATGAGCAATTCAACATTTTTTTAACAATTTAGTGCTCAATTTTGAACCAACTTTTTATTTATATTTTTATTTTTTAGACACATTTCAGTTGATTGTACCTGACTACATGCATGTACAAGTACCAACAAATCTATTCACGTCTATATCATCTTCCTCCCCAAAAACTCCACGTCTATATGTACACCCCACATCCCATGTCATGTTTAATACTTCATTATGCTAGACATGCACGTGAATTATAGAGGCCAACTTCCCTGCCAATGCACATGCTATGATCTTAAATACACTCGGGTGGATTGGTCAGCTTATAATTTTTAATTCCTTGGTACCTGCTTTTTTAAAGAGGACAATAGGATGGGATTACTCCACTAGTATCCACAGGTAAGAGTGGTTGTCTGAAACTTCTATACCACCTCAATTACATTCTTTAGACAATATCCCAACACCTTTAGAGAGGACAGAGGATATCTCGGTCTCGAGTCCTTTCCCTCCATATGCGCTACTGCATGAACCTTTTACGAGGTTGTTCTGGGAAATGATTTTTCCCCTGAACAGACATGAGAAGCCTATGAGAGATCATGGTGTCCAATTTTTTTTTTTTGAAAGTGGGTAGTACCGTTATTGTATAAAATGAAAAGAGTATGTGCAAGTAAAAGGCTGTCTCACCCTAAAAAATGGCAGCCCCAAAAATATCTTATATAAGACAGCCACGCAAAGGTAGTGTGGAACAACCTAGGCCCCCAGACAGTCAAAAAGTGAAGTAATAGAATTCGCATTACATAGAATAACAATCCATTCCCTTACTCTATCACGAATAAGAGAAACAAGAGTGTCCTCGGCAAGAGACTCCCTCCTGAAGATCCGATTGTTCCGCTTCCCTCACAGTGTCCATAGAGTGGCATGAAGGGTGAGCTATCACACTGTCCTTCCCCTCCTGACGGGCCAGGGCCTCCCCCAATGCACAAGCAAGAGATGGACATCAGTGTGTCGGCCGATGACACAATGGGTCCTCCTTGCAAGCCCCCTTCACACCCCCTGTGAGTAAGAACAACCTACAAATAAGTGATCCAGGGTCTCGTCGGCCTCCCCACCAAGACAACAGGCCAGCTGAATGTTTGGCAGGAATCCGTACAACATGTCCCAAGTCGGTAGTCGCCCATGAGAGATCCTTCAAGCCAGGAGCTTGACCTTCAACGGGCTATTTGGTCTCCACACCTGATCATGTAGGCTATGATGAACCCTTTCATAAAAAAATGGCGCCATAAGCAGAGGTGACTGTGAAGGACCCTTCCTTATCCCACCTCCAGACCCACTCATCCTCATTGTCAGGACGAAGATGACAGAGTATGAGGAAGGAAAGAAGGTCCTACAGTTGCAACACCTCCTCATGCCTTAAGTCCCTCTTGAAACTTGGTGCCCAGGCCCCTCCCGACAGGAGGGAGTCAAAAACCTGAGAGACTACTCCGTGGGCTTCCGTTGAAACTACAAAGAGGTTAGGGAACAAAGCTTCCAAGGAAAGTCTCTGGACCATCTGACGGAGCTGTTGTCCCTCGACACGAGTGCCCTGACCTTTGTGCTCGTCAATGCGGTAAAAGAATTGGCCGGCCGGCTGGAAAAGCTGGAAGCCGGCAAATATGAGGAGGCCCCGAGCCACAATTAAAATTTAAAACCCAGCATATGCCAGAAGTAAACCGGGTGGTGAACCTGTCCTGTACGGTGGAGGAGGTCAACCTGATCCTCAGCGCCCTTAGCAATCTGCCCTTTATCCAGGTGCATGAGATCATCGCCAGGATCCAGACGCAGGCTACCGCACAACTGCAGCCTGCCAATGGGAGCAAGAAACCGGACCCTGTAAACCAATAATCTTAGCGTATGGGTACCACCGTCGACACAAGCACGATGATCTCTACCGCCCCGCCGCCGAGCCAGGCGATGGACTTCGACTTTCTCCGGTCGCAGGGAATCACGTATATCCAGAACCTGGGTTCGGTCAATTGGACGGATTATAATCTCCATGATCCGGGCATCACCATCCTGGAGGCGCTGGCCTATACCCTCACGGACCTCAGCACCCGGGCGAACCAGCAGGTCAGCGATCTGCTGGCCAGTAAGCCCGGCGCCCTGCCCACGGAGAAGGATTTTTTCTCGGCGGCCGAGGTCCTTCCCTGCGGCCCCGTCACGCTCAATGATTTCAGGAAGATACTCATCGATCAGCCCAAGGTCCGCAATGCCTGGGTATCGCTCTCCACCACGTCGGAACTGGTGTTCTATATCGACCGGGCAGCCAAACAGCTGACCTATACGGGCAAGGAGCAGATCGTGCTGCAAGGACTGTACAATGTCCTGCTTGAATTCGAGGATGATCCCGTGCTGGGTGATCTCAACAGCAGCATCATCCAGGCCACGCTCCCATCGGGCGGCGTCATGGAGGTAGCGTATCCCTTTTGGGATGTGATCCCGATCGCATGGACGCAGCCTATAACGATCGTCTCGATCACGTTGGAAGATGTGACGGGAACGCCGGGGGTAAAGCTCAGGCCGCTCGACGACGACAATGCCTATGATTATTTCGCGCTGCTGGATGTCACTTATACCGGCGGCGCCACCATCGACCAGATAGGCGTTACCATTAAAGTTCCCCAAGGCACGGCCCAAAGCGATATCACTACGCTGCTCGTCGGGACCGGACCGGGTAGTTTGACGGTGGTGTATAACGACAAGGTCGTGGCGGCTTATGCCATCCTGGTGAATATAAAGCAATTCCTCAGTGCGAACAGGAATCTCAGTGAAGACTTCTTTTCGTTCCAGGCCACGCGGGTACAGGAGATCGCGATCTCGGCGACCCTGCAAATTGCGTCGGGCATCAATATCGAGCAGACCCTTGCCGAAATGTTCCACCGGCTTGACGAATTCTTTTCTCCTCCCATACCTTTTTATTCTTTGACCGAGATGCTGGCCCAGCCGGGAATGACGCCAGACCAGGTCTTTAACGGTCCCCGGCTGCAATATGGGTTTATCGATGATAATGATCTGATGGAATTGAAGCGCGCGAGTATTGTATATACCTCGGACATGATCCGGGTCATCCTATCCCTCAACAACGATTTCAACTATGGCAATGCCGGTTCCTTTCACACCAAAGGGACCACACAGTGGCATGTAAAATAAGCCACCAAACAACATGATCAACTCTAAGGGGCCAACTCTTGCCAACGAACTGATGAAGAACCGCACCTCCGACTGCTAGCCAATGGCACATCAGGTTCTCGAAGCCACCTCCCCCCCATAGCCTGCGAGTACTGACAACCTACGAAGAGGTGATCCACGAACTCGTCCTCTAAGCCACATAAACAGTAGGTCGATTGGATGCCCAGTAAGAAGCGCATGAGCCTAGCTCTGGTAAGAAGCCACCCATGAGAAATCCTCCAGATCATAAACTTCACCTTCAATAGACTCCTCAGTCTCCAAATGTAGGGAGCAAAACTGTGTCGCACCTCGACATTCGAGATGATGATGTAAGCAGACCTAACAGAAAAGGTCCCCTCTCAACACCACCGCTATGTCCATGCGTCCTCCTAAAGGAGGCATGGGCGAAGCCAAGGAGGATGGTAAGAAAGTCCTGAAACTGCTCCAGCTCCGCACTGGTGAGGTCCCTCGTGAAAGTCGGCGCCCAAGTCCCCCCTGAAAAGAGGGGGTCAAAAATCCAGTCAACCGTCCCAAGAGGATCCGCTGAGATCGCGAACAAATTAGGAAAAGAGACCTTTAAAGTGAAGTCACCACACCATCTGTCCTTCCAGAAAAGACAATGGTTGTCTTTCCCCATACGAACTCGGACCCCGAAAAAAATGAAGTCCTTACAAGAGCAGATGTCATGCCAAATAGGAGACGTCTGGGCTGGAGCTGGAAAATTCATCCCAAACTCTCCTCCGGCCGATACCTCTGCCTAATAAGCTATCCCCAAAGACCCTCATCCCCTACTCCCAGCCTCCATATCCACTTACAAAGAAGATCCAGATTGAACCCCCCCACCACAACTCTTAATGCCAAGTCCCCCTTACTCCTTAGGAATAGCCATTCTTCCCCATCTAATGTCATGCCAACCCTTACACCTCCCCCCACTGCAGTGCCAAAAGAACCGTCCTTGAATAGCTTCAATTTTCTTCAACACTGTCTTTGGGATGCGAAACACCGAGAAATAGTAGATAGGTAAACTATCCAACACCGATCTGCAGAGGACAAGTCTACCCCCGTAAGTAGAAGCCTCGCCTTCTAACCCGCCAGCCTAGCCTCGTACCTTTGAATAATAAGAAGCCAATCCACACACCAAAGAGCTCTTGAGGAGAGGGCGGGCCCCAAATAAGAAATAAGGAAAGTCTTTGTCTCCAAAATCTGAGCGGTCCTATGGAGTGACATGTCGTCCAAGTTAACCCCAACATGAAGTTAACCTACCAACAAGTAGTCTCCTCCAATAGCTCCAGCAAAATCCTCATCACATACATCTGCCTCTCATCCTCTGCCAGGAAAAATATGGTATCCTCGGCATATTGCAAGTAGGTGACCAAAAGTTCACCTCTCTTAACCTGAAATTCTCAGATCAAATCTACAACCTCCACTCTCTGCCATACCCTGCTAAGAACACTAGCTACTAGCACAAAGAGGCCGGGATTGTGGACTTTTTGTTTTCGACCACATGGGGCATCACACATGTGTAGGATTGTATCTGTCAGCCCATGGTGAGAGGCAGCCTCACCCCGGGGACAGGAAGAGGGTCAGGATGGCCCTGTGGCTGCAGTATTTTTATGATGGGCCGAAGTAGTATGAGAACTTCCCCTGTGTCAGCACCATTGCTGCCCGCAAGAAACATACAAAGCCCAAGACGGATGCGAAGATCCCCTCTAAGGGGTGGCAGAGCGGGCCCAACCTGATGGCGGTTGACCCACTGACCCACTGTGCAGCGTATTTGACTTACTGGCTATGTTCGTTTGCGATGCCGTACGGGGACAAGACGGTGATCTGGCCAGATGCAATTTACCCAGCATGCCAGATGGCATGGGGGATTAAGCTGTCTCTCTGTCCTGCTACCCTCTGCCTAATATACAAGGCTCTGGGGGATGTCAGCGCTCATCAGTTCCCATGGTAGGCCCCGTATGTGTGCCCGCTGCATTTTTTCAATGCGTGGGTTTGTTCTCTATTCCCAGAGTTCACCCCACGCACCATTCAAGACTGGGGGCTCGTGCCACGGATGCTTGAATTTGCCAGTGCTGAGTCGGGGCCTACTTCTCTACGGTTGTACGATATCCGGGGCCGATTGACCACAGTCCCCCAAGATGCCGCTGGGACCATTCATTTCTGGGCACTGGTTGCGCACTCCAGCCCTCTGGTGAACAGTAGGAGAGAGTGGAAAGACGACCAGGTGGAGAAGTACATCCACCCGATTAGCCAAGCGAGCGTGGTTCGCCCACTGCTGGAACCTGAATTGAGGGACTGGGTGCTGTCCATCCGTCCCAGCGTGCTGGTATTCAGGAAAGGGGAGACGTTACTGCTGGAGCAGTATTACCCTTTCCGTTTTGGCTGAAACTTTGGCTACGACCAACACATTCCTGTATACAGTGCCCAGTTCGGCTTGGCGACGTGGGCTCTTTGGGGAAGCTTAGTTGCAGAGAACGCCAGAGTCTGGTGGGACTTCTTCCACTGGGTAGACGCCACTACCTTCAGAGTACCAGCTCCCGGCTGCGTCCCTCAAGTGACACCTGAGTACGTGAAGTGGTGGAATGCCTGCACGGCCTTTTATCAGTCTCACAAGACCGACTGCTGGGATGGGGCGGAGAGGGGATTCTTGAGGCGGTAGCCCATGCCCATTCTTGACATCAACCCAGAGCACCTCCTGCGCCTGTGGTGTGGCAAAAGTAAGGATGTGGCTGATTATATGATCACTCATAAGGGAGCCTGAGAGGGCAAACCAGCGCCACAGGCCAAGCTGCCCTCGGTGTCGAAGGATGATTTCAAGAAGACCCTATAGGACCTCTGCCGCATCGGATCACACCACCTGGAGCTGATCAACTATCCACTGCCAGCAGAAGAGGAAGGCACCCCCGCAACCAGCTGGCGGGCCGAGAAGGACTTGATTTGCCCCTATCACACATTTGTGAGGAGGGACGAGTGGAGGCCGCAGAACTATGCAGACACTACTTGGTTCTACGTCCTCCTGCGGGTGCATGGGCTAACTATTGAGGCTCGGTCGACGGCCATCCTGGGGCAGCGTCTGCACGTGGCCTATCATTATGCCGAAGGATGGGGGATGGATCATTTCAACCTGTATTGCCATCTATCTGCCAAGGAACATGCAAACTTGGCCATCCTTGCCGACCGCTGCCAAACGATCAGGGACATGTGTTGGCTGGTCCGAGAGGCTGCCCGCCGTGACAAAGAGCCATCCCTCAGTTATTGGCCAATATCGCTGCGGCTCTATACCGGCCTACACGGTATTTGACATTTCTCTTCCTTTTGCGTTCCTGGTTGCCTTTTTCAGGGTGCTGCATGTTAATCAATTCTTCACTTTGCTTGTCCTTCCTCTTCACAGATCACCCAGACAGCACACAGATGGCAACTTACCGCAACCTCCTTCGGTAGGCGGGGAAGTCGGTGCATTTTGAAATGGCGCCACCAGCACCAACTACAACTCCTCTGCCTCAACCCGCAAAGAGGCCCCGGGCAAAATCGCCCGTGAGGAAATCTCTGGACGAGGCGAAGGCTGCGGGGTGGGCGGAGGCTAAACGCTGGAAAATGGAGGCCGCCAAGGCTACCAAAATCGTTCCCCTGCCACCTCCAGTTCCATCTTTCAAGGAATTCGAGGCCGGTCAAGTCGAGATGAGCTAACCTGTCAGTGAGATTCCTCTGTCAAAAGCGTCCTTTAGGTGATGTTTATTTCTATGTTGGAACGGGCCGCTTACACCTGGGTGCTTCTGCTTTTGTCCATCAGCTTTGGAGGAACCGATGCCTTCGCCGACCCCCGAGGTAGGAGAGGCCTAGGTCAGGTCGGAGCCGCCGTCCACTCCAACTCCCTCACCCAAGGCCACCCGAGAACCTCAAAAGGGGTCACCGGTAGAGAAGGCATTGGCGGCTGCCAAAATAGCTAGGAGGAAGGAGATAGAGCGGAGGAGGGTAGAGGCTGTTCGGACCGCTTTAGCCTCTCCCCTGCCTTCAGTCCCTTCTTTTGCGCAATTTGTTGTGACTCGGACCAAACCAAGCCGTCCCGCCAGTAAGGTTCCTGGGGTGCTGATATTCTTCAGGACTTAGTCACCTCCCAGGGTGAAATCTTCATGCATGCATAACACATGCATTTCTTCCTTTCAGCTAGTGTAGAGGAGACACGTTCAGGATTACGTGTGAAGTCTGTGATAGTCTCCGACGAGGTAGTCAGTCGGCAGGAATTGGAATAGAGGAAGGCGGAGGCTAAGAAGTTCGCGGCCGCGCTTGTGGTTGCTCAGGCCAAGCCAAGCCAGCCCACAGGTTAGATTCTCCGGCCAACGGTGCCACTTGACACCTTTTCACCTTGTGGGATAAGGCCTTTATGCAGGTTTCTTCTTTCAGTATCTGCGGAGGAGCCAGCACCTGCTCTTACTCCAGATATGGGTGAGGCTGCTGCACCTGGGGTTGCACCTTCCGTCGAGAAGACAATCCCTAGACCACCTCTGGCCGCGGGGACCGAATAGGGTAATTATTTTCACTGGCGTGGCTAACATTTTCATTCGTTGGGAGCCCAAAGACTTTCATCTAACCCAGATGCTCCTTCATTTGGCAGCTCCCCTCGCGCCCCTCCCTGAGTGGGTGCGTGCCTACAAGATCCCCGAGTTGACGAAGGCGTACTCGAGGAAGAGGCTAAAATCTGGGAAGTCACCATCACCTAGTCTGCGCAAAGAGGAGGCGGTTGACTCTGAGACAAAAGCTCCCTCTCTGGCAAGGGAGGAGCCTACCCCGACCAAGTCTTCTTCGGGTGAGAAGGTGGACTATGACTACTCTTTTGACGAGGTGGCTTCGGGGGAGGATTTTGTAAGTGTGAGTCTTTTCATATGGGGCCCCCTTTGCAGCTAGCCTCTGATCTTGTCTTCTATTATTTGATTAACTTGCAGGAGCAGATTCAGCCGGAGGCCGTGGAGGCACCTGCCCCAGACATATCAGTAGAGCGACCCGGGGGAGGCGATGTCAGCTTGGAGAAGCTGGCGGCCTTGTTCGAGGTCCTGTGGCAAGAAGTAGCCGTGGAGACCACGATACCAATGGGTGAGGCTTTGGAGGAGGGGGAAATAGCATCGGAAAGTAGCATTGTTCCGGTGACTGAGGTAAGTATGGGGCCCCCGAGACCTCTCTTGCATCTCTTCAAGATTTGGGTAGCTCGCCTCGATCGATGGAAAACTAACCACATTTTCTGTGTTTTAGGAGGAGGTAGGGCTCCCTGAGGCACGCACTGCTAGAGCTCGCAAGGCTGTTGCGAAGCGGAGGGAACTAGTCACCCCTGCGGGGGTAGGTGAACCGCAACTGCTCTCGAAATCGGAGGTGGAGCGCCTGGTGTCCTTCATGCAATCAGGGGGCGGGCTGAAGCTGATGGGGACATCAGGCGACATACACCTACGGAGGTTCTGGTAGCCCGCCAGCAGATGATCTAGCCAGTCATCAGTAGCATTTGCATTATTCCATTTCCAGTTCAGTACAAACATTTTTAATTTTGAGTCGGCGGGGGTGACAGGGAAGAGACGAGTAGGCGACGGTGAGCAGCTACAGGCTGCAGCGGCGGCGGCATCTTCCCCAGCTGGTTGAGGGTGGTGGAGGAGGTTGGGGAGGCAGCCAGGACCCCCCGCAATTAAGCGGGGTGGCTCATGTGTCTGGGCGGTCCAATTGGGCCGGCTCCTAGGACGAGAGGTTGTTATGGGCCGGCCCGTCTTGTTGTCTTCGCCACCCTCGCCCCCCAACCAGTCAAAGACTAACCATTTGTTTGTATACATACGGGGAATCTTCCACCCCGGCACCCCCCAAAAATGGTGTGGCCGGTGGACCGGTCGGTCGGATCGGAGGTAGGAAACCGCCTCGTTGCTAACTGGGTCGGTCCATTTACTACCAATATATATCCGAGAAACGGATCCGATAACTGTTGAAGGCCCTCCGGGAAACTTCCGTCTACCTGCATGTGTGCTTTCGAATCTGCTCTCGTCTCATGTACCACATGGTTTTTAGACCATCGACAAAGGTTTTTCAAAAATTTCCCTAAAATTTTAGAAACACACGCACGCGCGCGCTCGCACACAGAGGCAGACGTGGTTGCTTGTTCATCCATTTTTCTCCCATCCCTATCTGTTACAATATTTTCCTTTTAAAAATCCAAATAACATATTAGTTACCCACATTAATGCCAAGAGGTGGATGGAGATACGCAGATGGAAGGTCATCATGGGGGTGGGTGAGAGTAGAGGCGGACGTGGCCGAAGGCGTGGGCATGTGGTAATTTATGGCGATCACCGATATGAGCAGAAGAGAGCATCGCCGCCACTCGTTGCTTGGCGGTGGTGACACTGGTAACGTGAAGAATGGTGGGGGGGGGGACTCGGGACAGGCTGGACTCCGTACTCTTTCTCCGCCGGTCAACGCCCGCAGAGTGGGTGTGTCTGGATGGGTGAAAGACAAGGTCGGATCGTGGCTTGTCCAAGCCAGACAAGGGCAGGTCGTACATTTTGAAACGCTTTGCCGTGGATTTGGACACCACCAGTCGTCCTTGCATTTTTCTAAAGTGGGGCCCTTAGAAACCATGCAGCGATATTTTTGGACATTTTTTACCACTTAATTTTTCATTTTCATCTCAGTTACTGTATCGATCTAGATGAGCTCAAGGTAAGACCGAAGTTTGGTATTTTAGATCTCAAAAGCGTCTATTTTAAACTTATTTGTTTATCATCAAAATTTTAAATCTGTTGATAAAAAAATATGAGATGAACTAGAAGACAAAAAAATGGTGTTAGAGTATTTCTCTATTTAAATTATACAAAAATTTGACAAATCTCCAAAATCGATATATTTTTTAGTAGTGTTGTGTGTGCTACTCTTGAATTTGTAAGGTAGAGAATAAAGGGCGAAGTCGAGGTGGCATATAGCAATTATGAGTGAACAACTGAACGTATGGGAAGGGATCCCGAGCGTTCATGAGATCCATCTAGTGTTGGGGTCGATCCTCTTGCACAAGAAAGAAAGTTTTTACTAGAGGGTAATATTTTTCGGGCAAATCTTTCGATACCTAAATCACCGATGGGTGATAGGTTCTTTGAGGGAGGCAC
>JANBPO010003314.1:0-24670 GCA_024336825.1 Amorphophallus titanum
GGAGCGGAAATCACGCGGCGTTCCCTACGGCACGACGGGCACCACAGCGTATCTCCCAGCTTCGGCCAGGGAGACGAGAAATGCCATTTGTGGCCGCAGTCGAATGTGATTTCCCGCTTAGTGCTGTAGCCGCTCATACGTCTATCATGTCCTCTGCAATACAGTCCAGTTCCCTGAACTTGGCCATTTCATCGGGCACCGGCACATTCTCCCACGGGAGATTATGCGGAGTGCTCATATCCCCCAGCGAACGAGAATGAATCGCCAACCGGTGCGAATGCTCCCACGCGGAAACACCCATCTGACATTCCGCACACACCTTGGAAATGTGGATTCGCTTTCCCTTCCCGCCCGGTTCCATTTCTCGCGTGCCTGCCTCCCACTTTCCCAAATGGTCCTTTACGTGAATTCCCCGACCCTTGACGTATGCCGCATTCAAGCCGACGAACCGTTCCCGCATGTTCACGGTCAACGGCGGGAAATCCCCCGGTTCCAGTGAGCGCATGTACGCCTCTACGATCGGTTGTGACACCGACGCGATATCCAGTCCTCGCGCTTTCGGCGGAAGCCATTCATCCCCGATACGCCGATGGTACACGCCATTCTGGAGATACAGCATTTCGTCGTATTCGTCAATGTCCCAGTCTCCCAGTCCCTTTCCGAATTCGAGTTTCAAATCTCCCGGCGGAACGGTGGTGTAAATACCGTCCGTTTCAACGGCAATAATTTTGTGCATCGGCATTTGAAGCATTGCGCGCATCAATGATGCACGACAGTTCGAGGTGATCCACCCTGCCAGCGGGAGACAATGCGATTTCGGCGGGGACATAGTTTTCTGATCCCATCCGACACGCTGTGCCAATTTCCCGTACATGGAATTTGGCCCCAGCTTGTACGGCATGGAAATTACGTTCTTCTTTCCCAGCCTGATACGTTCCTCGAACATTTCGAGCAGAAACCCGAAAGGCTTTGTCCCGTCATTGCGCCACACCCAACCCTCATGTAGCACGACAGATCCGGGATAACGTCGACCGATTTCCGCTGCAACCGCAGCTTCCGGCGACCAATACCATCCCGCGACCACTTGAGGAAAGGAAATGCTTCCCCGCGCGTCACGGTGAAACAGCGGCATTGCCGCGAACTCAATAGGCCGAGCCTTTCCCATGTGGTTGTAGGAAATTCGGTACACGCCGAATTCCTCAATAGTGGTGGGATTCTCCACATGTACCCATTCCCCGTGATCCATCCCCAGGGAGGGCGCTCCGGATAGCGCAGCCGGATAAGCCGAGTTGATGTCGTATCCGTAAACAGGTCCCTGAATTCGACCCACACGGAATAGCTCAAATCGGCCTCCTGCGTAAGCGATTTTGGAAGCCTCGTGAACTTCCCGGATTGGCGGCTCATTCTGGATGTGGTCACGCAATCCTCGTTTCGTGATGAGGTATGTCGCGATAGCACCGGGGCCGTACCAATCTTTGAGCATGATTCCGGCCTTATACATCACGTCACGGAATCGCACGGCCATTGCTTCCATGAGTCGGATTTCAGCGCGCCAATACCGCTCAACGTCGGGGAGGTCTTCCCAGAGATGGATGGGGATGACGACCTAGAACAAGAACCTACTTCCCTAGACCTAAACCCTACTTCCCTAGACTCTACTGACCCTAGATCTTTCCTACAGGAAAGCAAACCTACTGGGAGGGGAGGAGCAGGGGTCTCGTGCCCCTGGGAAGCTGA
The DNA here is from genome assembly GCA_024336825.1 of Amorphophallus titanum. Taxonomy (NCBI): domain Eukaryota; kingdom Viridiplantae; phylum Streptophyta; class Magnoliopsida; order Alismatales; family Araceae; genus Amorphophallus; species Amorphophallus titanum. Next base: position 1,738 of record JANBPO010003314.1, read on the forward strand.
TGGGTCAAAGAGAGCGTAGTCTTCCACTGAAATCTCCATTTTAAAATTGGCATTTTTTTTTGGAGATCAGTGGAGATCATGGAGCAAGATGGTGGGGAGGAAAGAGGAGGAGGAAGTACCTTAGGAAAAAAGAAATGGAAGATAGCATCAAGGAACGGGTCCGAGAGATTGGAGGGGTCATCGGGGGACCACCTGGAGGTAAGATTAATCGGCGGGCAGTGCCCGTATGGCCAATCAAAAATTAAGGATTCAGTTGGTTTCTTTTGAAGAGGGGGAAACCGGAGTGTAGATGGATCAACTAACAAAGGCGGTGACCGAGGGATGAAATCGAGCTTTTGAAGGAAGATTTTGACGCGGGAGGGAGATAGTATGGACAGATCGGGTGAGCTTACCTGCCCTCGTGGGGGACAAATGGGCTTCTTTGGCCGCCACCGCATGAGCTGGACCCCTTGCCGGGTTTTCAGATCAACGACCGGTTCCCTGAATAATCGGCCGAATGATTTGCTGAAATCTGTCATATCATCGACTGGCCCTTTTAACACCTGGGGTGGATTGGCCACTGTGTATGCCGCATTTCTTTGTTCGAGTTGAGCTGTCTGTGGCTTTATCGTGCCTGGTTGGAGAGGGCCCCTGACAAAATGTTGACGGTAATCCCATGTAAGCGGGCCAGAATTACCTATTATAGATAGCGCAGACTCTCGGTAGCCGAGACCCCGTCTGTTCATCTTTCTTCCTTTAGGTACTGGACTAGTACGTCCCTGGAGTTGCGCTCCGAGGCCTCTCCCGGGTTGATAGCCCAATTTCAAAATAATGGACCAGCCTTTTGGATCTCGGATCTTTGGCTTTTCTTTGACATTAATAGGCACGGTGACGGGTTTGCTAGGTGCATAAGCCCATGGAAAGTTCAAATCCAATACTGACATAACAGGCCGATTGCTGGGCCATAGTGTGGGCAAAATCTTTTCTGACATGGCTTTTACAGATTGTGCGGTAGACAAACTCTTAACTTTCACCACCCTTCCTTGGAACGGAAATTTGAGACATTGATGGGCGGTGGATGGCACAGCACCGAGAGCATCGAGCCACGGACGACCCAAAATGGCCTTGAACATAGGGTCGATGTCCAACACGTAAAATTCGACGGGGACGGTGAGAGGCCCCAGCTCGGCCTGAAGAGTGACCACCCCGTGGCAAGCCCTCCGTGAATTGTCATATGCGGCGATGGTTGTAGGGGTTGGTCGCAGAAGATCTTCCGAGAGGTCGCAAGCCCGAAGGGTGCTTAGTGGGCATACATTGATTGATGCCCCCGTATCCACCAAGGCGGCGTCTACACTGACTTTGTTTAATATAATGGACACACAAAGCGGCATCTGTCGAGCCCCCGGAGGCGCCAGCTCGGCTTCAGAAAATGTAATTGCTGGTCCTTTGGAAATTGCGGCTAGACTATTCTTTGGGATACTCATATCGGTACCTGATGAAGGCGTACCGAGAGCTATATCAGTCAGCCCATGGTGAAAGGCAGGCTCACCGAGGAGACAGAAAGAGGGTCAGGATGGCCCTATGGCTGCAATATTTCTATGATGGGTCGAAGCAGTATGAGGACTTCCCATGCGTCAGCACTGTCATTGCCCGCAAGAAGCATGCAAAGCCCAAGATGGACGTGAAGATCCCCTCCATGGGGCAGTAGAGCGGGCCCAACCCTATGGCGATTGTTTCGCTGGTGCACTGCACAACGTACTTGACATACTGGCTATGTTCATTTGTGATGCCATACGGAGATGAAACGGTGATCCGGCCAGATGCAATCTACCCGGCGTGCCAGATGGCATAGGGGATTAAGTTGTCTTTATGTCCAACTACCCTTTGCCTAATATACAAGGCTCTAGGGGATATCAACACCCATCAGTTCCGGCGGCAGGCCTGGTACGTGTGCCACTACATTTCTTCAACGCGTGGGTTTGTTCTCTATTTCTGGAGTTTGCCCCGCATGCCATCCAGGACTGGGGGCTCGTGTCGTGGATGCTTGAATTTGCCAGTGCTGAGTCGGGACCTACCTCTCTGCGGCTGTATGATATCCGGGGCTGATTAACAACAGTTCCTCAAGACGCTGTCGGGACTATTCATTTTTGGGCACTGGCTGTGCACTCCAGCCCCCTGATGAACAACTGAAGAGAGTGCAAGGATCACCAGGTGGAGAAGTACGTCCACCCAATTAGCCAAACAAATGTGGTTCATCTGTTGCTGGAATCGGAGCTAAGGGACTGGGCGTTGTCCATCCGTCATAGTGTGCTGGCATTCAGAAAGGGGGAGACATTGCTACTGGAGCCGTATTACCCCTTTCGCTGTGGTCAGAATTTTGGCTATGACAAGCATATTCCTGTGCACAGTGCCCAGTTCGGCTTGGTGACGCATACCCTTTGGGGAGGCTTGGTCGTAGAGAACACCAGAGTCTGGTGGGACTTCTTCCACCGGGCAGACGCCGCCACCTTTAGAGTACCAGCCCCCGGTCGCGTCCCTCGGGTGACACCCGAATACGTAAAGTGGTGGAATGCCCGCACGGCCTTTTATTGGTCTCACAAGACCGACTGTTGGGACGGGGCGGAGAGAAGATTCTTGAGTTGGCAGCCAATGCCTGTCCTTAACATCGACCCAGAGCACCTCCTACGCCTAAGGCGTGGCAAGAGCAAAGATGTGGCCAACTACATGTTCGCTCGCAAGGCGGCCCGAGAGGGTAAATCAGCGCCACAGGCCAAGCTACCTCCGGTGGTGAAGGATGACTTTAAGAAGACCCTGCGGGACCTCTGCCACATCAGATTGGACCGCCTGGAGCTGATTAATTATCCACTGTTGGCAGAAGAAGAAGAAGAGCTGTCTTCTTCCGACTGCTGCATCCTGGACCCAGTCTGCTCCAGAACCAGAGGCTCCAGTCCGGCCCCTGTCCCGGCCAGCAGCAGCGAGTCGAGGCTCCCTCAAAAATTCAGCACCATCCCTGGTCTGTCAGGGACGTTTCGGCACCAGTCTCGTCAAATTCTTGTTTGCCACTAGCCGGGGTGGTAATTTCTTCACCGCCAGGAGATGCCCCACCATTTCACACTTGCTATATGCGGACGACACCCTTATTTTCTCCAACGGCTCGGTTCGGCACCTTCGGCGGTTGTTTGCTTTTCTCAAGAAATATGAAGTGGCTTCCGGTCAACTTATCAACAAGTCAAAAAGCACATTTGTCATTGCTCGGGACGCCCCCACCTCTCTTAGGCGTGCTATTGAAGTCGTCACGGGTTTCACGAAGACCACTCTCCCATTCTCATATTTGGGGGTCCCTCTCTTCTCGGGTCGATTCAAGCCGGCTCACTTCTCATATATTATCTCCAAGGCTGCCAACAAACTTCAAGCATGGAAGACCGGGTTTCTTTCTTCCGGTGGGCGACTTGTGCTCATCCGCCATGTCCTCTCCGCCATGCCGCTATACACTTTGTCTTCTATGGCTATCCCCAAAACTATTACCAAGGCATTCCATAAACTGCTTGCTAACTTTTTTTGGGGATCTTATGAAGGCTCTCCCAAGAAACATTGGAGAGCATGGGAGACTATAGCTTGCCCCACTGAATCTGGTGGACTAGGCGTCCTCAACCTCCACACCATGCAAGCTGCCATGCGGACTAAGCTGCTTTGGGAGACATTAACTTCAAGTTCTTTATGGGCCTCATTCTTTAAGGCCAAGCATTTGCAAGACGTACACTACTCCGTGGCTTCATTCAAGGGCTTCCCCGCGGCGGAGAGGGTTCTTTGGCGGCTGGCCGCTTCCACCATTCATGCCAACCATAGAGTCCTTATTTCTCCTCAGGATGCAAGCGCTAGCTTTTGGTTTGACACGTGGAGCGGGGCGTCCCCCTTGATGACATTCCTCCCAGTCCATGCTTGGGCTGCCATGGGGGATAAACTTTGCACCGTCCGCCAAGCACTTGATCAGCCCGCCGGTCCAGCATTCCTTGTTGCTGCCCTATATTGCCCGCCCGCCTTGCTGCAGCAAGCTTTCGCATCCACGGGCCAGCAAGACGTTTGGCTGTGGACCCCATCATCGCACGGCCACTTCTCCTCCAAATCTGCCCGTGTCTTGCTCAGCCCGGCTGCAACCAGTCCATGGTCCGCCTTATGGAGCGGCTGCATCCCCCTCAAGTGGTCGGTGCACTCTTGGCGGCTGCTACGGGGCTGCCTCCCGGTTGACGAAACTATCTCCGGCTGCGGGGTTGCACTTTGCTCAAGGTGCTCTTGCTGCAAGAACCCACAGGCTGAAAGCTCCCTGCATTTGTTCTTCCACAGCGATATAGCCAATGATGTGTGGGCGGACCTATACGACTTCTTGCGGTTCAGCAACTCGACCTTTCACTCAGTCCCCGGTGCGATCTTCGGCTTTCTTGGCAGCTTGCAGACTTCCTCGGTGGCTGGGAGCATGTCTCGCTGCATCTTCATGGCTGCCCTTTCGGAGTTATGGTTCAGCCGGAACCGTGCACGCCTCCAAGACCAGCCCATGAACGCCTGCCACATCGTGCGCCGTATCATGCTTGCTGCCCGCCCTCTTGCGGGTCTTCTTCGACCTCGGGGGCAGCCAACCTCCAACTCAATGAAGTTAATTATCTAAATTGCATACCTTTATTCTTTTAATGCTCAAAGATGACATATGTGATGTAAATTATGACATGAAATATGATACTCATCAATCAGCTCAGTGTACATCCTCACAAGATGCACACCTACACATATGTGCTGGTGCCCCGCACTAGTGACCATGAGACTGCTCACGTACACATCATGTGTACTGTCTTAATGGGTAATCAAAGTCTCCGAGCGATTACCCTCCAACCAGGAATAATTTTAAGGTATATGTCCATGTAAAGTCAGTCTCATGATCGAGATCTCATCTCGAGTTAACTTTACAACCACATTTCCTAGGGACATGGTAAAGTAATATACAATTATAAATTTACGCTCAAATATCACTTCATTAATAATGAACAAGATTGTACAACTATCGGGCCTACCCGACCCGAAATTGGCCTATAGCACACCCAATACTAACAATCTGGACTCTCAAAACCATGTGGGCACGTTAAACGAGGTAACACGGTACCTTCAGACACCCAAAAATTTGGTCTTAGTCCCCACTGGGTGTCCGGGACATCCACGGGGCCAAGGGTCGACCAAAGGGTCACAACCGAGTCGACACGGAGCCAAAATGGGCTAAGAAGGCAGGGGTCGGTCGACCTAATGCTAGGGTCGGTCAACCACCCACAGAGTGGGCTGACCTACCTAATAGGTGAGTCGACCTCCCCCAGGGGGTCGATCGACCAGCCCTCTGGGTTCGATCGACTGAGCCCACTTGGGTTCGCGCTGATCGGTTGACCTAACCCAACCAGTTGGTCAACCGAAAATGGCAGAGAACCATCCGACCCCGACCTCGGGGGTCCGATTCCACGTCCACTCAGTCTCGATCGAGGGGGAAAACACTGGGGACCATTCCCCAGGTCCCAAACCATCAAATGCTCATAAATAATAGGCAAAATGTCGCTCAATCTAACGAAAACTGTCACTCACCCTAAACATGGAAAAATCACCCCGACAAGAAGAATAACCCACTCTTGGCCTCACATCGGTCAACAAATCGAGGGGAAATTAAATACAAGGGCCAGGGATCCATCCCTCTACCTCCACCGAAGATTTTCCCCGTCGAGGATGATGATTGCTTGCGAAAACGAGCCTCGAACCGCCGATGAGCTCGCGAATGAAGCACCGTAGCGCCACCACTCGTTCCTCACTCCATCCTCGCCGATCGTCACCCCATGTGCCTCGTCGCCTCACTTACGCCGTCTTCCGTCGGCCGCCTGGAGAAGTGAGGGAGAGAAGGAGAGAAACGAGAGGAGAGAGGGAGAGAATGTAAGGCCCAAACCTCATCTCTTAACCCACATTCCACTTCCAACCCCAATCTTACCCCAACCTAGGCCTCCACTACTCCCACTCCCAAACCCAATCCAAGTCTGGCCTCCCTCATCACCCCGGGTGCACCATGCACCCACCATCATAATTCCATCCCCAAAGGACCTTCCCATTCCCTTAGAAAAGGAGGCCACACCCACCCACATAGGAGTAGTTGCTAGACCGGACCCTCTCCCAACCCATGAGGAAACCCAAGTTCACACCAATGGTGAGGAAGAGTCTAACAGTATAGTTGACAGAACAGGAAAGACGTACTAGAAAGTTGGGGGAAGCCCGACGAAGGTACTAGCTGGCCACTACGAACTCGCACACCAGGAACCACGGAAGCAGCATGAACCATGACCCACCTGAAAAGTAGGGGTGAGCCTCGTGTCACTGGCTCAATAGGGGTCACGCAGATCCCCACAGGAAAACACACAGTAACGCACTAAAATAGCTAGGAAACAACTGGTAAGCAACAGGCGTAGTAAAGCTAGAAAATTAAACTACAAAGCTCTAAAGAAAAGGGGTGCAAGAGTAGGGAACAAGTTAAGAGCTAGGGGAGCTAAAAAGGAAAGAGAACGAGTCGTACCGAACAGGTGCGACTGTCGAACTAACCTCAGCTCCCAGAACTACTCCAAGCAATGACAGAAGGGCACACTCTGATCTGACGAAGTCAGGAGTTACCGATCCACTGATAAGACGCCAGGCCTAAAGCGAAGACCTGCAAGAACAACAAGAAAACCTAAGAAAACCTAGACAGATGCAGACCCAGATGACACGACTAACACGTCGTGCACACTATCCCATGCATGACTAGAACACCGTGCCAGTGATAGACACTGACCTCAGGAAAAGCCAAGAGAAGGCTAGCCCAGAAAGGTCAAGACGCACAAGAAATGCAAAGTGAACCGTGAGGAGTCACGTGCCACGTGACTAGAGTGCCTCAACACTAGAAGAACAGCCAGCTGCATCCACTAATGTCTTATGTTACGCGTACTAGCGTCTTGTCCATGTCACTTACCGCAAGGACTAGGCTGAGACAAAGACACTGCTAGAAGCAGAACAGTACCATAACGCGAGTGACTAGTCAAGGCCACGTTTACGACGCAAGTCCAAAGTCTCTGATCACATGTGCACACACTAGCCCACTGCCTAAGCTAGGCCTCTAGCTAGTGTTCCCCCTCCGACGGACGCTACGATTGGATCGGGGGCCCACAGGACTAGCCTAAGAACCGTAAACCGGGAAAGTGTCCCGCTACAAGAGTCGTCACGCCGAAGCGTGCCGTAAGGCTATGACTAGTGGAGGCTCACAAGACACAGAGACTCAAAATACGAGTGCTGAAGTACAGACAGGCCGATCATGCACTGTCACCTGTACTCCAAAGCACCAATGGCAGCACAAGAAACTGTCGACAGACTCAGGACAAGGTAGCTAGACCTACTCACGTAACGATCCTTGAGTCTCACGACTCGGAGGCAAGATCATCATAGACAGCGGAACAACCCGCCAATCAGTCTACTCCTAAGCCAGAGGAAACAGCGCTCCGCAGGAAACGACTCACGGAGACCCGAGGGGACACCAAGAGCCCTCAGCACACCTGGACACGCAACGGAGGTAGGACAGTATCCCGAGACATCGAGAACACTGTCTCGAGCTGGACAAAATCGCTGAGACACAGACAAGGTCGCCTGTCAACCCTTGGTCTCACCGGGTTGATCGGAACCAGACAAGATACACACACAGACACACACAGAACACAAACCTAAGACAGACCAACTCACGAACAGACACCGAACAGAACAACGGCCATCACGGCCAACAACAAGACTGTAACACACCTCTATAGGTGCGTTACACAGCTCTGATGCACCAAGGCTGGGGCGTCAGGGCGAACAAGCCTAAAACCTACACTCGAACGATGTAATGGCCTACTATAGGTGCGTTACATGCTTTGACGCACCAGGACTGGGGCGTCAGGGCCAACAGACCCAAAACTCGACGAATGGGGCTGTAACGCACCTCTATAGGGGCGTCACAGTCATGTAACGACCCATAACTGGTCCGTCACACTGACCTAGCCTCAAAGAACCTAAAACGACTAATGGCTGTGGCGGTCTATCGTAGGACCGTCACACAGTGTGACGGTCTCTGGATCGACCGTTACACCATCACGGCGGGAAAAATAATGGAATGGCCGAATCGGCCCGTTCCATGCCCCATTCACACCGAAGCGCAGGGGAAACAAAGTCACACGACGAAAAATAACTCATGGAAGCCAAAAAGTCCACATGCACACATCAAAACGCGAGATCGGGGCGTTTCCGACGAATCGACCCAAATTGGGTCACCGAGATTCCCGGACTCCTACCGGCCCCATACCCAGTCCCCACCTCTCCTTTTCCTAATTGAGGCTTCCCCTCTAGCCCGGCCAAGCTCAAAGCCCCCATGGCCTTCTCCCCCTCACTAGTTTCAACCCATCCCGCCTAGCCAACTCCTGGCCTTAATGCCCCTGAGCTAATCCTCACCGGCGCACTCCCCTAGCGGTACACCCTTAGCTCTCTTCTTCAGCGGCACACCTTGGCCCCTCTTCACCGGTACAGCCCCTGGCCGACGCACTCTTAGCCTCCTTGCCCCTCGCGGTACAGCCCTTTGGCCCTTGCCCGGTACACCCCCCCACATGCCGTCAACGGCACACCCTCAGATCACCCCTCCACCGGCACAGCCACCCTGGCCGGTACACCCTTTCTACCCTTGCCCGGTACACCCGTGCCTTCTTTGCCCGACACACCCTTGGTCCTCCTAACCTGGCACACTTGTCCAGCCTCCCCATCCCTTGTTCTTACTTGGTGCACCCTTTCGCCGGCACAGTTCCCAGGCCAGTGTGTCTTTAACCCCTTTAGCCTTCCCCGGCACAGTCCCCTCTCAAGAAACCAGCCCGGTGCGCCCCTGAGACCTTTGGCTGGCACACCAGACCCTGTCCTTCACCCCTGGTACCTGCAGCCAGTCCTAGAGTCGTCTCCCACTCGCCGTTCCCTCTGAATTTTCTGATGTTTTATCAAAGGTGTTACCGCTCTCGAACGCCCATCTCCAATTGTCGGGTTCCGCCACTCCATTTGGGTACGTTCCTTGTATCTCCCTTACGCTCGGGTTAAAGGGAGACACTGCAGAATTTTTGTTAGAAATAATAATATGACGAAGATAAAGGGGAGCAATAAACAAATGGGATAATAACAAGTTAAAGACCAAAGGGAGCAACAAACAAATGAAACGAACAATGACAAACTGCTCCAATCGAGGTAAGAGAACTGTGTGCAACACGAAGAGAACCGGGCCGAACAATGACTAAGTAACTTGAACACTCATCCTGCAGAGAAGAGAGAAGAGGAAACAGTTAAGAGATAGGAAGAGAAGACCCCCAAGGCATTACGTGAAAGTAAGAAAGAGAAGAAAATAAAGGCCTTAAGAGGATGGAAGAGGAGTGGGCCCCTCGTCAGTTCCACCCGGCACATGCTCCAGTCATCCCAGCTCTTCCCCGGGCAAACTAACACAGACTTCACCCCACACTAGCTCAGACCTTGGCCCCACGCTAGCACAGACCTCGTCCAGCTAGCATAGACCCTATCCCAGACTAACACAAACTTCACCCCACACTAGCTCAGACATTGGCCCCACACTAGCACAGACCTCGTCCAGCTAGCATAGACCCTATCCCAGACTAGCATAGGCCCTACCCCACACTAGCTCAAACCTTGGCCCCACACTAGCACAGACCTCGTCCATCTAGCATAGACCCTAACCCAGACTAACACAGACTTCACCCCCAACTAGCACAGACCTTGCTCAGACTAGCTCTGATCCTTGCCCAGACTAGCTCAAACCCTTGCCCAGACTAGCATAGACCCTGCCCCCAACTAGTTCAGACCCTTGCCCAGACTAGCATAGACCCTGCCTAGCACACCCCAGCTCGGCCTTCTACGGCACACTCTAGGCCTCTCTTCGCCGGTACACCTCCCCAAACTTACCCGACACACCTTCCAGCATCCTTCGCCGGCACACCTGCCCTGCCATCTCCGGCACACCTCCTTAACGTCCCTCGCCGATACACTCGAGCCCTCCTTCACCGGTGCACCCCAGCAAGGCCTAGCCCGGTACAACCCTTAGCTCCCTGGCCGGTACACCCTTAACCCCTCCTCCAGTGGCCTACACTTGACCCCTCCTTCAGCGGTGGCCCTTTTGGCGGCCGGGGTTTAAAATAGCCATGCAGTGACCCATTCAAGGAGATAGTGAACCAGCAGTTCATGACTAATTGTGCCACTAGAGATGTAAATCTATTAGAAAACCCAAAGTTCTTCAATACCTGTAGTAAGAAATCCCACTCCAAGCGGTCATATGCCTTGGCCATGTCCAGCTTTATCATTAGGTTGTGCCCCCTGATCGGTCTGTCAAGTTCCTGGAATAACTCTTTGGCAAGTAAGAAGTTATCAGTTATTTGTCTCCCATGTACAAAACCACTCTGCTCAAGGGATATAATTCCAGGTAGAATAACCCTCAGTCGTCTACTTATGATGCTAGAAACAATCTTAAAGGAGAAGTTACAGAGACTTATAGGCCTAAAATCTGCAAACGTGGAGGGGCTTTTCACCTTAGGAATTAAGCAAAGGATTGTGGATGTTACTCCCTGCGGGATCCCCCAGCCTTGGAAAAAACTCTGCACTGCCCTCACAACATCAACTTGAACAATATCCCAGCAATAAGTGTAAAAATTCCCAGTGAAGCCATCAGGCCCTGGTGCACTATTACCTGACAGCTCAAAAACAGCCTGTTTTACCTCTTCAGTGGTAGGGACAGAACACAAGTCTATATTCTGCTCATCTGTAATCAGAGAAGGTATAACAGATAGTAAGGTATCATCCACCGAATGCGATTCAGAGGAAAGGAGCTGTTTATAGAAAACGACAGCCCCCTCAAGCATCAAAGTTTGGTCTTCAACCCATATATCATCAATTTTTAGCTTCTTGATAAAATTTCTCTGCTGTTTAACCTTAGCATATTGATGATAGAATTTAGTGTTCTGATCACCACACTGTAACCATTGTACTCTTGCTTTTTGGTACCAGAAAATCTCCTCCCTTGCCAATACTTGTCTCATGTCTGCATTAGCCTTTTCTAGCTTGATTTTATTCTCAATAGTTGGACATTCATCATAACTGGATTGGGCTTCAGCAACTGAACCAGAAATGTTATCCTTGACTAGTTGAAGAACCCCAAAAACTTCTTTGTTCCACCTTCTCAAGGTGACTTTCAGATCTTGCAATTTCTTTTGTAGTAGACCAAATGGATGAACCTCTGTGAAGGAGGGTTGGGACCACTGCTGCCTGACAGTCTCAAGAAAGTTAGGATGTGTGTGCCACATTAGCTGATATAAGAATCTGCCAGGTCTGGTTTTAGCTGGGCTAGCAGAAATTAAAAGAGGGGAATGATCTGAAGGCCCCCTAGATAAGTGCTTAACTGAAAGACATAGCCCCTTATCAAAACAAAACGAGTTATAGAAAACTCTATCCAGACGGGCTCTAATGTAGGATGAGCCAAGCTGATTATTGGTCCATGTATAATTTGCACCAGTATAGCCAGCATCAATCAGTCCAGTGGCAGAGACAAATCCTTGAAATTCAGACATAGCCGAAAAAGATGGGGAGTTACCTCCACATTTCTCCTCAGGCGAAAGAATGCAGTTAAAGTCCCCACCGACAATCCAGGGGATAGAGACTGATTGATTAAAAGACATCAACTCATCAAATAATTCCCTGCGGAGGTCTACTTTGCAAGAAGCATAAACACGCCGCCTGGCGGAAGCACCGTGAGCTACACCGGGACGAGCGTTCAGGATGTCATCGACTACTTCACGAATCTCGACTACTCCGACAAGGGCGGCGGGTCGCGTGCGCCGTCCGTGTTCCTCGGCTACTCGGCATCGACCACCGGGATCGGCGTTCCGTCCATCGGGTACGACATCACAGACTTCGGCCTGAGCAATGCGACAGATCAGCCGGACGTGACTGACAACGAGGCTGTCTTCCTGGTCTACAACGACTTCGCGCCGGACCACATCCACGCGGACACCGGATGGAGTGGCTATTGCTCGCTCGGCGAAACGATCGAGCAGGACGGTCGCGGCGTGGTCGCCAAGCACTTCGACGCCGATCCGGGCGGGCAATACCAGCTCATGGAGGCATGTAGCGGCGCCGCTGGCGTCTACGGCCTCTACCCGCTATGCATCCGCGTCACGCGCAAGGTGCGCGATCCACAGCCGGCAGTGGGCGACCCCTGCCTGCTGGGCGAGCCGACCCTGCTGCCGGACTCGTCGGAGATGATGCACGACTGCGACGGCAACATCACGCCGGTGCCGACGTACTCGACCGAGACGGGGGCGTTCAAGATCCTGCAGGTGGCCGATACCGACGAGATCGACGATCGATTCCAGTACGTCGCCTACGCGGTTGGGCCGGTGCTCAAGTCAGACGACCCGGATTACGACAGCGAGACTTTCTGGACGAACGCCTATGATGCCGCCGTCGCACGCGGCGACATGGAGGCCGGTCTCGTCTACGGCGACGACTACCCGATTTTGGCCTCGTCCGCCACGAAGTCCACGGCTTCCACCTCGTCCTTGGCTACGGACGCCATCGACGTGGCCGACGCCATCGAGGCAATCGCTGTCCGTGGCGGCCTGACCACGGGCCAGCTCGATACGGCGGACGTGGATCAATCGCTGCTGGGCTACGCGATCACCAGCGCCTATGACGGCGCGGACAGCATCCGCCCGCTCCTGACCGCCTACGGCCTCTATGGCGCCGAGTACGACGGCAAGATCCACTTCCACAAGCTGGGCGAGGACGCCGATCTCGTCATCGACCCGGACGAGATGATCGCGGGGGAGACGCAGACCGATCAGGCCGAGCGCGAGCAGGCCATCGAATATCCGCGCGTTATCCTGCTCAACTACATCGATCCCGCGCAGGACTACGCAGCCCGGCCCCAGCCGGCCCGCCGCATCTCCCCCGACGTGCGGGCCATCGGCGAAGAAACGATGCAGGTTCCGGTGGTCATGTCGGCCACGGACGCCGCGCGCACGGCCGACACGTACCTCAAGCGGGCGACCGCGCGGGCGCAGGGCACGCGCAAGTTCTCGGTGCCGTTCGCGGGCGAGGATGAGGTTTATCTCAAGCTGCACCCCGGCAAGGCATTCGGCTTGGACGGGAAACGATGGGTGCCCGACAAGCTCTTCATCGAGGACGGCGAGATCGCCATCGAGGCGAGCTACGACCGCCAGAGCGCCTACACGTCGAACGTCTCGGCCATCCCGGCGCCGGACCCGACACCCCCGCCGTCGAGCATCGGGGGCGTGACACTGTTCGCTGCGATGAACGCTGTTGCTCAGGAGCGTAGACGCTGCAACAAAGACTGAAGCTGTTAAGATCGACAGCGTCAACGCATTGAAGAGAAAGCGTCAACGTATCAGCTCATCATCTGCTGATTGTTTGTGTTTAAGTTGCTGAGTTTTCTCACACAACCACTTGACCCATCTTACACACATATTATAATCTACTCAATTTGTGCATCGTTAACACTGTCATGCAGTACATATTCTGATCTACTTAATTTGTGCATTGTTAACACTGTCATGCAGTACATATTCAAATCTACTTAATTTGTGCATTGTTAACACTGTCATGCAGTACAGGCACAGTTTGTTTGTTCACATCTTTCTTTGTTTGTTAGAAACTCTGTTTTGTTCTTCATCTTTCACCTCGTGTTGTTTCTTCACAGTTTCATTAAACACCTTCGTGTTGTTTTCTTTGTCCAAATTCACCTTCGTGTTATTGTCTGTCAGTTCGTGTTGTTCGTCTTTGTTAGAGTCTTCGAAGACAACCTCGTGTTGTTTTTGTTGTTCGTATCGTTGTCTTTGTTAGAGTCTTAGAAGTCTAACCTCGTGTCGTTTCCGTTAGTTGGTATAGCTCGTGTTGTTTTGGAACAACAGGAGCTCGTGTCAACTGTGTAGAAGTCAACATCGTGTCATCTTCTGTTCCATTCATGTTCGTGTTGTTCTCTGTGTCAAGACAACCTCGTGTTGTTTTTAGTGTTAGTCATGTTTGTATTGGTTTCACTTCGTGTTGTTATTGGTGTCAGTATTCTTCGTGTTGTTTTTGGTGTCTAGTCATGTTCGTGTTGTTCTCCTTGTCGAAGTCAACCTCGTGTTGATTTTATTGTTTAGCCAACCTCGTGTCACTTTCTTCATTCTGTAAACCCCGTGTTGTTTCTCTATTTTTCATAGCTCGTGTTGTTTTGGTACAACGTGAGCTCGTGTCGTTTCAGTTAGCTCGTGTTGTTCTTATAACAACAAAGAGCTCGTGTCGTTTTCAGCAAGTTTCGTAAGCTCGTGTTGCTTTTGTTGCAACAAAGAGCTCGTGTTGTTTTCTATGTTATGTAAACCCCGTGTCGTCCAGTTCGTGTCGTTTTCCGTGTTATGGAAACCTCGTGTCGTCTTTTGTTGTCCTCATAGCTCGTGTTGTTTCTGGTAACAACATAGAGCTCGTGTTGTGTTTGTTGTTTCGTTTAGCTCGTGTTGTTTTAGTTGCAACGTAGAGCTTCGTGTCGTTTTTGCGTCTTTCGCACCTCGTGTCGTTTTTGCGTCTTTCGCACCTCGTGTCATTTTTACGTCTTTCACACTTCGTGTCATTTTTGTGTCTTTCACACTTCGTGTCGTTTTTGTGTCTTTCGCACCTCGTGTCATTTTCTGTGTCTTCATAGCTCGTGTTGCTCTTGGTTGCAACAGAGAGCTCGTGTTATTTTCGCTGAGTATAGCTCGTGTTATTTTTGTTACAACACGTAGCTCGTGTCGGTCACCTCGTGTCACTTTTCCAAAAGCTTCACGTAGGCACCTCGTGTCGTTTTACAGTCTTTCCTTCGTTTTGTTCAGCGCAGCTCGTGTTGCTTTTGGTTGCAACAGTGAGCTCTTCTTCGTGGATCGGCGTCCACGGCGCGTCGTTTCTTCGGTGGAGGTAGGGGGACGGATCCTTAACCTCTGTACTTCCTTTCTCGTGAGTTTCGTAGGTCGTGGTGAGCCGAGCGGGCTAAACGGGGCGTTTTGGGGAAAAATCACGTTTTTGGGGAGTGAGCCGCATCTTCCGTTTTACGACGTTTTTGGGCCGATCCGAGGGTTTAGATGCATGCCTAGGGGCTTGGGGAAAGTTTTTCCTTTTGTTTCCCCTTCACCTAGGGGTGATTGGGGCGTGGATCGAGATTTTCCCATGTTTTCTACCATTTTCGGGCGCAGACTGAGAACGCGCTCGCCCGAGTGGGCGCGTTCTCAGTTTCATCGGGGAAGATGAACAGTAAGGCGTCTGATCGCGCTATGGTCTGGTAGCGCGTTCTGGTCTGAACGCGCTACTGATGGCCAGCGCGTTCGGTTTGGACGCGCTACAGGGGCATAGCGCGTTCATCTCTGAATGCGCTATAGGCACCTAGCGCGTTCATCTCTGAACGCGCTAGGGAGGTGTAGCGCCTTCTGAACGCGCTATGCAAGGCTAACGCGTTCAGGATGGCATCCCGTCGGTTGATCCAGGGTGGGTAGCCTCCGGCTAATCGGGCCTCCCTTGGCCCGTGAGTGTCTCAGACACCCCCGTGAGTGCCGTGACCGTGTTTTGGGGGTCCGGAGATGTCGTTTCACCTCGAATAATATTGTCGTAGGTGTGGTGGGTCCGGACGACCCCATCTGTTCTGGGCTTTTGTGTTACGCTCGATCGAGTCGTCGTGTATCAGTGTGGGTGCGATGGGACTCCCCGGCACGTTGCGTGTATCTTTGGAAGGTGGTTTCCGAGGTTTGGGCAGGGGCCGTGTGTAAGGCCGTGGACTGCAAGCTCAGTCATCCTGCCTAGGATTGGAGGTTCCCTTCGGTTCCCTGAGGTTGGGAATCGACTCTGCGACTTGTGAGTTGCCTTGGGTATCGTGCTTTCATGTTCTGTGTGGACCGTTCAAGGGTCTGGCTGAGCCAGTGTTTCTGTTTTGTCCGATTCGAGTCCCGGGTGAGCAGATCGCGATCCCGGGGCATGACGACTTCGGCTTGTGTCACCGAGAGTTGGTGCAAGTACGAGGGGCGGCCCATGTACTCTGTTTGGTTCATGCATCATTTTCCGTTGACTGGAGAGTTTACCTCCCAGTGACTATCTAAGTGTTGTGTTGGACCCCGGTCATGACACAGTGGTCGACTTTCGGTCTTATGAGTGACCCAGACACCCTGGAGGTTCCGTGGTTGTGTTTTGAGGTGGCCGTGATTCCCGTGTTATCGTGGTTTGGACCTAGGGATTAGGCAGATTGACGGCTTAGTGCTATCACGGGCAACGATCTTGACCCCGAGTCTCGTGACTCAAGGACCGTTGAGTTTAGTAGGTCTAGTGGACTGTCCTGAGACAGGTGACCTCGAGTCACCTGTTACTTCGTGCTACTCGCGATACGTACGCGCGTGATTCTCTGTGTCCACGTTCCGTGACCCATCCACTAGTCGTAGCTTCCACGGCACGCGTGTGTCGGCCCACCGGGAGCACTGTTAAAATAGCCATGCAGTGACCCATTCAAGGAGATAGTGAACCAGCAGTTCATGACTAATTGTGCCACTAGAGATGTGAATCTATTAGAAAACCCAAAGTTCTTCAATACCTGAAGTAAGAAATCCCACTCCAAGCGGTCGTATGCCTTGGCCATATCCAGCTTAACCATAAGGTTGTGCCCCCTGATCGGTCTGTCAAGTTCCTGGAATAACTCTTTGGCAAGTAAGAAATTATCAGTTATTTGTCTCCCATGTACAAAACCACTCTGCTCAAGGGATATAATTCCAGGCAGAATAAACCTCAGTCGTCTACTTATGATACTAGAAACAATCTTAAAGGAGAAATTGCAGAGACTTATAGGCCTAAAATCTGCAAACGTGCAGGGACTTTTCACCTTAGGAATTAAGCAAAGGATTGTGGATGTTACTCCCTGCGGAATACCCCAACCTTGAAAAAAACTCTGCACTGCCTTCACAACATCACCTTGAACAATGTCCCAGCAGTGAGTGTAAAAATTCCCAGTGAAACCATCAGGCCCTGGTGCACTATTACCTGACAGCTCAAAAACAGCTTGCTTTACCTCTTCAGTAGTAGGGACAGAGCATAAGACTGTATTTTGCTCATCTGTGATCAGAGAAGGTATAACAGATAATAAAGTATCATCCACCAAATGCGGTTCAGAGGAAAGGAGCTGTTTATAGAAATCAACAGCCCCCTCTAGCATCAAATCTTGGTCTTCAACCCATATATCATCAATTTTTAGCTTCTTGATAAAATTTCTCTGTTGTTTAACCTTAGCATATTGATGATAGAATTTAGTATTCTGGTCACCAAACTGTAACCATTGTACTCTTGCTTTTTGATACCAGAAAATCTCCTCCCTTGTCAATACTTGTCTCATGTCTGCATTAGCCTTTTCTAGCTTGATTTTATTCTCAATGGTTGGACATTCATCATAACTGGATTGGGCTTCAGCAACTGAACCAGAAATGTTATCCTTGACTAGTTGAAGAATCCCAAAAACTTCTTTGTTCCACCTTCTCAAGGTGACTTTCAGATCTTGCATTTTCTTTTGTAGTATGCCAAATGGATGAACCTCTGTGAAGGAAGGGAGTGACCACTGCTGCCTGACAGTCTCAAGAAAGTTAGGATGTGTATGCCACATTAGCTGGTATAGGAATCTGCCAGGTTTGGTTTTTGCTGGGCTAGCAGAAATTAAAAGAGGAGAGTGATCTGAAGGCCCCCTTGATAAGTGTTTAACTGAAAGACATAGCCCCTTATCAAAACAAATCGAGTTATAGAAGACTCTATCCAGACGGGCTCTAATGAAGGATGGGCCAATCTGATTATTGGTCCATGTATAACTTGAGCCAGAGTAGCCAGCATCAATCAGTCCAGTGGCAGAGACAAAACCTTGAAATTCAGACATAGCCGAAAATGAGGGGGAGTTACCTCCACATTTCTCCTCAGGCGAAAGAATGCAGTTGAAGTCCCCACCGACAATCCAGGGAATAGAGACTGATTGATTAAAAGACATCAACTCATCAAATAATTCCCTGCGGAGGTCTACTTTGCAAGAAGCATAAACCGCAGTTCCTTCCAGCGTCCAGCCGACCCCCGCCACATCATCACCCGCCCAGGGAACCTCACCCCTAGGCCCACCCCTCCAGCTACAGGTCCACCATCAGTCCCAACCCGGCCCCCGCTACCTCGAGCTAACAGGAACCCGACCCCTCAGCCACCACAGGCTACTCTTCCACCCAGGCGGGAGGACAAGGGTAAGGGTATTATAGGAAGTCCCCTCCCCCAAGCACCGATCACCCGGAATGCCTGCTATCAGTGTGGTGGGCTTGGCCATTTCGCCAGTCAGTGTCCTCACCGCGGCCTGTCTAGTGTAGTCATTGAGGAACAAGTTGAAACCCCGCCACAAGAGGCCACCGAGGGAGAAGTTATTGAGTATGTCCCTGAGCAGAGGTTGATTGATTAGTTTGAGGGTACCATCGGTGGGGGAGAAGACTCCCCTCAGCCTCAAGCCACTGTCGGAGCCATTACTTCATTTGATATCACTAGTCCACCCCCTCCCCTATCATAAGATTGGCGACGTAATGGCTTATGCAATACCGTTGCCCTTATCAGAGGCCAGTCCTATGTGGTCCTTCTTGATTAAGGCAGCACAGTTAACCTAGTCTCCACCGACTGTGTTGCCCGTACTGGGATCCCTATCCTTCCCCATCCCCAACCTTATGATGTCTTATGGGTAGATAGCACGAGCCGCCCCATTAACTCCATTTGTCTCGTTCCGCTTCAAATGAGCGGCTATCATGAGATTATTTGGTGCGACGTCCTGCCTATGGAGCACCGCGGAGTCTTCCTTGGCTGTCCTTGGATGTACGATGTAGATATCTGATACTTTGGACGTGCCAACCTCTGCACCTTCCTCCACAAGGGGGAGACCATCATCATCCATGCCCTCCCTCCCCCTACCGTGGCCATCCTCCAGGAGGCTACTGAGCAGCATCCACCTTTGTCCCAACTACCCATCATGTCCAAATTGATCTCGACCCCAGTGTCATTCTATCCCTATTCTGCGATTGAGGATGAGCATGATGCCACACCATCCCGTGACGCGGCCCTAGTTAAGCCAGCATCAGTGAGTGCCAGGAGGTCTAGGAAGCGAGAACGCACACACAAACTCTGCAAGGGCATGAAAGTGATTGTTCGGATGGAGAGGCTTCCAGCGCGGATCCCTCCCCAGGCCGATGTTGTGGGAATCAGGCCATTTCGAGTAGTGAGGAGGATAGGCCAAGGTGCCTATATGGTCAACATTCCTAGGGGATACCAGCTGGGCCCCGTTTTCAACATAGCAGACTTAACGCAATTTGAGGAAGCGACAGTAGAAACCCGTGAGTACCTTGAGCCGAGCCTTCCTTTGGAGCACAGCCCACCCCGTGAGAGAGCCACGCCCACTGAGAGCGGCGCAGGCCGGAGGAGCCACTACTGGGAGAGCAGGCATTCGGAGTACGGCAACGCTCGCCCTCGGCTAGATTCGAGATCGCGCTTACGGAGGAAAGATCGTGGGCCCATGGAGCATCGACGCCCCCGACCAGTGACACAGTTGCTCGACGGAGTCGAGTTTTTCGCGCCCCGGGAGGATTGATGGGGACATCAGGCGACTCAGGCGCGGCGGCATCGCCGTGGGCCCCGACAACTACATCCTCTCCCGCGACCTCCCCGTCGAGTGCGGCGTCAACCGCGTGCTCATCCGCTCCACCCCGACGCCGGGCAAAATCACCCTCCGCGCCACCAGCCCCGGCCTCGCGCCCGCCGAGCTCGCGCTCGACTCCGTCGCCATCCCCACCGCCGTCTCGACCGGCGTGTATCCGCGCCTCTCCGGCGCGGGCCTCGCGCCCGCCTTCCTCCGTCCCGAGCCCTCCGGCCCGGCCCTTAGCGTCACCCGCGTCGCCGTCCCCGTCGCCTCCGCCACCGCCGGCGGCAACGCCGACCAGATCGCCAACGCCTACGACGACAACGAATCCACCAGCTGGACCAACGGCAAGGCCCCCGCCTGGGCGCAGTTCACCCTCGCCCGCCCCGCCCGCCTCACGCAAATCGTCGCCCGCCTCTCCGGCTGGCGCAACAAGACCTACCCGCTCGTCATCACCGTGGACGGGCAAGAAGTTTACCGCGGCGTCACCCCTGTGAGCCTCGGCTACGTGACGCTCCCGCTCCGCCCCGTGACGGGCAAAGTCGTCCGCGTGCAACTCGCCGGCAAGGTCGGGTCCTCGTCCGCCTTCGGCGAGATCACCGAAGTCGCCAACGCCAAAAACGCCTCCGACGGCGCCGTCGCCAAAGGCTCCCTCGGCATCGTCGAAATAGAATTCTACGAGGCGGCGAAATAAAAGCCTTCACCACGGAGAACACGGAGCCGCGAGGCATCGACTTCTGTTCCGCGCCTCCGTGGTGAAAAGTCCATGCCCCGCCTGCGACTGCGCGTAAGAGCACATTTTTTTGCATGAGTTTTCACCCATGCGTATCCCTCTCGATCAGGTAGCTTGCAACTCCGCTCCTCCCCGTCACCCCGCCAAAAACTCCATGCCCTCTCCCGCTCCGTCTCCTCTCCGTGCCCTCCGTACCTCCGTGGTGAAACCCCTCCTGCTCCTCCCGTTCCTCGCCGGTGTTTCGCTTCTCGCCACCCCTGCCGCCGACGCGCCGCACATCGCCCGCTTCCAAGGCGACCGCGCCGGCGCCATCAGCTACACCTTCGACGACGGCCTGCGCGACCAATACCTCACCGCCATCCCCATGCTCGATGCCGTCGGCATCAAAGGCACTTTCTTCATCATTGCCGGCAAAGTCTCCCCCGATGTCACCGACGCGGAAAAACGCCAAAACGACAAACGCGCCTGGGGCACCATCACCTGGGACGAACTCCGTAAGATGGCCGCCGACGGCCAGGAAATCGCCAGCCACACCTGGGACCACCAAAACCTTGCCAAGCTCCCCCCCGACCAAGTCGATGCCGAGCTCGTCAAACCCTACGACGCCATCCTCAAAAACATCGGTCGTCCCCCTCTCACCCTCGCGTTCCCCTTTAACAGCCACAACCCCGCCGTCGACGCCGCCACGCTCAAACACTACGTCGCCTTCCGCGGATACCAATACGCCACCAGCGCCAAGACCACCCTCGAAGGCTTCAACCAATGGGCCGACAAGCAGGCGACCGACCGCACCTGGGGCGTCGTCATGACCCACGCCGTCGCCCACGGTTTCCACACGCAGTGGGACCCATCTTGTAACAGATCCAATCATTCTCTCGTGTGTCTGCTGCTGCTGCTTTTACCGAAGTATATGTGTGAAGCAGAGAGAAGAAAAAGGAAGTAGTTGTTGAGGTTGTCGTCGAGAAGTCCAGAAGAGCTTGAGCGGCGTCTGAAGAAAAGTTCAGCCAAAAAATAAAAACATCTAAATTTTAAAGCTAAAGATTGCATTCTCAAGCGCTCTCTCATTTGAAACTTCATAGTTCTCATCTTCATCTTTATCACCATCTTCATTTGACGGAGGATCCCTCAGCTCCACTTCAGCTAAAGGGTCCACTACAAGCCCTGAATCTTCCCTGGAGAGTGGGGAAACGAGAGATAATGCAAATGAGTACAACGCCCATCCCCTTTTGCTTCCCTCGTGTTTTGTTTTGTTCTCCTCCATCATCTCATCCTCCTTATTCCTCTTTTGCGGATGACAGTTGAGGGTCAACCAGCCTTGGTGGGCTTCTTTGCTGAGTTTCTCAAGTCAGGTCCGAATGCGGGACTGCCGAACTACGATGGTAGCCCCAAGTTTAATGTCAGCAGTCTTCCTGACGACGGGGTTACAATTGAGAGGGCTCATTTAGAGATGAATACTCTAACCTCAGCTCCGTCACTTTTCGCGACAAGGCTCCTAGCTTGCACTATCAGTGTCTTGGAGTTCGAGACAGACGGCCACTCAGGTGAGGGGTCATATGTTCTATTTGCTTTTCCTTTTTTTTGTCTTTTGGTTATGAATATCTGACCTTGTCGAGCTATTTTGATGCAGTTGGAGGACAGACGATGCACCACAAGATCCGGGTAGCCCAGGAGTTCCTGAAGAGCATCTAACTTATTGGACCCCTTTAGAGAGCCAAGGCAATAACACCAATATCAACATCAAATCGACATCTCCGTTGGCTGCTCCCTCCACAGCCTCTTGCCTTGAAGAGGGCTTACAATTGGCTTCTCCAACCACAACCTCTCACTTTAAAGGGGGCTTACAAGAAGCGCCGGGGGATACGAGAGCCCAAGACATCATTCCAGACATTGTTGCTCCCGTCACCTCTGCTGAAGGCATTGTTACGAACCCAGGTCTGTAGAATCCTCTTTCTTCATTTCAATTGGGAAGCGTTTCCTTGGGCTTATCATTTCATTTTGCTGTTGTTGGTGCTTTTTTTTTTTAGTTGTCACCTCAGGCGAGGCATCGAGTGTTCCACTTCTAACCTCTACCCCAATTGACAACACCGTCTCTTTGAGGCTAGAGGAGGAGAGGCCCTCAGTAGCCGATCCTGCACAGGGCTCTATTCCATGTACATACTTATAAATCCTAAGTTGTACTGATGGATTTTGCCGTACTTTCACTTAACAACCCCTCGATCTTTGCCTTACGCGTGCCTTCATCTGGAGTTTCAAAAGGCGACGTGTCAGTAGGCTCCTTAGATTTTCCAAGTGTAGAGATTGATTGGCCTGATGTGCCACAACCAATAATTTCATTGGCACCTCCAGAGATAGCTCTTCTGCTTGTTCAAAATCTTCAAATATTGCTCCGTTTGGATCCCCTCCTCTCAATAAAGGCC
>JANBPO010003317.1:0-31025 GCA_024336825.1 Amorphophallus titanum
TTCCTCGTCCCATGCGAACGCAGCAGGCGCCATTTTCGGTCCCCTCAACAATTTGAAGAAGGGTAGGCATCGTTCGGCCGCACGGGACAGGAATCAGTTGAGCGCAGCAATGCGCCCGGTGAGGCGCTGAACGTCCTTGGTGCAGGTGGGTGGCCGCATGTTCAGGATGGCCTGGACTTTGTCGGGATTGGCCTCGATCCCACACTGGGTCACCAGGAAGCCCAGGAATTTTCTGGACTTTACTCCGAAGGCGCACTTGGCGGGGTCTCTTCTGGGGCTCGATGGCTCGGCTCGCCCGTCCCGCATGACGCTTCCTTCCTCGACTACTATCTCCCCCTGATGCATCTCCTCCAGCGATGACGTTGATGTGTACCCTGCAGGGGGGCGTTGTCAATCTCTTCTGGAGCACCTCAGTCTTCCTTGTGCCCGGCAACGAACCGGGATAGGTGTCCCTGACAAACGAGACGCTCGATCTCATCTTGGAGCTGGCTATAATCGCCGGTATGATGCCTGTGATCGCTATGGAACAGGCAATGCTTACCACGATTGCGGCTCTTCGACTTCATTGGCTCAGGTTGGCGGAGGAGGCCCGGGCCCTTGATGCCTTCGTAGATTTCGTACACTGGAGCAGTTAATGGAGTGTACCGCTCATACATCCGGGACGGCTCTTTGTGCTCTCTGTCTCGGTTTCGCCTCTTCCCTGGGCCCGAGCTTGGCTCGGACACCTGCTTCTTGTTGCCCTCCCGACCCGAGCCGGTTGCACCTCGGCACGCGTTGAGAACCTCTTTGCACTCAGCATGGCGTAAAGACAGA
Source organism: Amorphophallus titanum (assembly GCA_024336825.1). Lineage (NCBI taxonomy): Eukaryota > Viridiplantae > Streptophyta > Magnoliopsida > Alismatales > Araceae > Amorphophallus > Amorphophallus titanum. The sequence continues at coordinate 814 of JANBPO010003317.1, forward strand.
GTCACTAGCTCGGTAAGGGTCGAGGGAGGGTGAAGGACAAGTTCACGGCGGAGGTTCTCGTCTCGGGTGCCTTCGGTCAGTGCAGTTGTGGCTGAGGCAACGTCCAGGCGGGGGACCCGCAGGACTTCCGACTTAAATCGGTTGATATAAGCCTGAAGGCTCTCCCCTTGCGCCTGTTTGAGAGCCAACAGCCATGCTACTGACCTTCAGGGGCCATTGTCGGCGAAACTCTCCTTGAACACTCACCCAAACTGCTTGAAGTCTCGAATGGATCCGGGGGCGAGGGCCCGGAACCACACTTGGGTGCCTTGGACTAGGGTGATCACGAAGGCTCTGCACTTGATGGCGTCGGATGCCCCGTGGAGGGTCATCAGAGTGTCAAAGCTGTTGAAGTGGTCGGCCGGGTCGCCCTGGCCGTCATAAGACTTGAAGGTCGGAGTAGAGATTCTAGGAGAAATCTCTGTCTTCATGATGCAGTCGAAGAACGGGGATTTCTCCTCGTCCTCTGCTGAAGGGGTCTTCTACAGGGCCCGTAGGGCGCGCTCCTGCTCTGCGAAGCGCCTCTCGAACTCCCACAGTCGGAGGGACAACTCTGGTTGTCGCAACGCTGAAGGGCTATTGGGGCGCGCCAGCGGGTTGTCCTGATGTTCCCCGGGGACTTCAATCTCCAGGCGCGGACGGCGCCCCCCCGTGTTTCACCCTTCTTGGCATGGAGGAGGCCTCTTGCTCTGGAGGAGGGGCTTGCGAAGGTCCTCCTGACCTGTTACGGATAAGCCTGTCGACACCTTGGTTTCAAGTAGCAAGCCTTACCTCCTTCTGGCGCGTATGTCTCGACACCTTGCAATGAAGTCTCGGCACATTGGCACATTCCGCACGCATGTATGACGAACGTGTCGACACTTGGTCGTCGAAGTGTCGACCTGCTCTGCGTGGAAGCCACGGCTCTTCTAGATCATAATGGGATGTGTTGACACCCTGTAAGTAAAGTGTCGACACCTTCTTGTTCGCCCAGATTGGATCTATAACCGGAAGCATCGGCTTTCCAAGATTCACCGCCGGACTTGGAGGATCCACACTCACTTTAGAAGGTCGTCAGAATGCTCTTCTTATCAGGGGAGTTATTGTCTGATAGAGACATCCTCTGATTTACTGAAATCGTGGCAGATATTGTTCCCTACCTACCCACATACCAGCTGGCCGGTAGGAAAAGGTCAACCATGTCAAGAGAGCAAATCAAATTATGTGGATGTGACATTCTGGGTTTGGTCTTCGCAGCAGGCAATGTAATAGTTGCCTGGGGCTGCTAACAAATCAAGGGAAGAAGCTTCAGTGAAAGGTGCGTTGAGAGACACACAGAAAAATCGCCAAGGAGAAGGGCAGCAAGGTAGCTAGCTCGAAAGAGACCTCTCCCTCATGGTGTTGCTGGTACAAGGGTGACAAAGCAGATCTTCCTCTTCCACCTCTGGAGCTCGACAAGTAATGAGGATAGCGTCCATCTACAACCTCACCCAGTGGGAGTGAAAGCTGAGGAACTCATCCACCGTTCCCCTTGCGATCCCGGTGAAGACCTAGGAGAAAGACAAAGAGAAGCCACGCCTCGTTCACTCCTCTTCAGACAAGAGTTCTCTCTTCCCATAGAGTTTCTTTGTCATTCTCCATCTTGTTCCCTCCACAGTTTTTATTTCTCTTTTCAAAACAAATACTCGTACCTTTTCCCTACCTGCGCGTAGGAAGACAGATGATGTGTTCACCATCTGTGGGCTCTTGGGTCATGCACCCTCAAGCTGTGTGGCAGCGAGGTTTGTGAGAGGTTATCTCTCTGTTGGAAGTTGTGAATCAGTAGTAGTGCATTGACACTAGTGAAACCTCACCGTGTTGTGTGAGGGGTGGATGTAGGTCTCTGGATAGAGACTGAACCACATTAAATCTTGTGTTGTGTGGTTTGTCTCTCATTGTGTATTGGCGCTAGATGCTTGGTAGGAATGTTCTGTTCATCATCCGTGCCTCTAGTCTGTTAGCTATCATATGTCTCGTGCTTAATCGATCGTAGGGTTGTGATATATTTTATTTCTGCATAGATGGGCAAAAAGGGGCTGATCTATTCACCCCTCCCCTCTAGATCTACCTATCACCACTTAACATCTTATGCATTCAGACTAGAAGGTCGGTGCATATTTACTTTAGTCATCTATAAGGTCGATGCTCATCTACCTTAGTCATTTATAAGGTCGATGCACATCTACCTTAGTGATTTATAAGGTCGATGCACATCTACCTTAGTCATTTGTAAGGTCGATGCACATCTGCCTTAGTCATCTATAAGGTCGATGCACATCTACCTTAGTCATTTATAAGGTCGATGCACACTTCAGTGTACTTGTTAACATTCTCGTGAAATCTCCCAAGCCCGACGCTCCCATCCCTGGAGCCGCTGAAGCCACTACCGGCCGGGCTGTGGCCAAGAATAGTAATAGCGTCCCGGCAAGGACGCTGAGCTGCAACGTGCACCATGTGCACCAGGCTGTCGGTCCATCACACCAAGGGTCAGCATACCATCGGAGGAGGCTCCGAAGGAACAACAATGGCGCTACCACGGGGCGCCGAATCTCCAGCACTGGCAAGTCTATGACTGTCTGGACCATCCGAGTCCATTTGAATGGACAGAGGTCCGAAGTGGTCCTGGACCGCATCGTGCCGGCTATTCTAGTCCGCAACTCCTTCCAGGGACTGGAAAAGATGAGGGAAAAGATGGTGCCCGCTGTTCTGGCCATGGCACTGAAAGACACGTCGGCTCGCAAGCCGGCCAAACTAAAGTAAATTTGGATTCCCAACGAAGCCCAACCCACTGCACCTACCCAGATGGGGCCCAGCTACACCCGCCACAGAAAGGGGCGAAGAGATGAAGGGGCCGAGGCGACGGCCACATCCCACCAACCGGTAGTCACTGCACCAGCGCTGCCCGAAAATGCCCGCCGTCAACGTCACAGGCGTCGTCACCATGCTGATTGTCTGACATTCGCAACCTACACTCATCCTGCTGTCACCATCGAAGGGCAACCATCGGCTGCTCTCCCCCACCAAGAGTGGGAAGGGATCGAGCAAGCTATGAGAAACTACCTCTGAGGCCCGGGTAGCACCCCTATGGGTCGTCAGAGACTGCTAGGGGCAGTGGCCTCCTCCCTTCGAGAAGAAGAATAAGTCCAACCTGTGCCTAGTACAGAATCAAGAAACCGGTCGGAGGAACGATGCTAGTCCCCTGTGCGGGAGGAAGCACCGCCCCGACGATCGATTTTCGACAGACTGGTGTCCCCAGATAGGCCATCGAGGAGGATGGCAAAAAGAAACAGGAATTGGAGATTTTTCACCTGCAACATGGCAGGAGTCCCTAGTCGGTATGCGGCTTTGCCTACCGACCTTGAAGAAGTGGCCAGGCTCGCCGCCAGGCCCGGTCCCCTCACCAGGAGAGGAAGAGTGATGAGTGAAGTAACGCAGGCAAGCGTCGAAGAGACTTTCTCCGAAGAACCTTCAATGGCCCTGGCAGCCAATGTTGTCACCACCGGGGGCACGAGTGGCGGACCCTCCACATCATCCGAGGATGCCCCAGCCGAAGAGACAGGGGGCATGCCCACTCCCTCCACAACTAACCCCGCCATGCTATACATGATACAATAGTACCAGTGGGAGATTGAATTGCTGAAGAAGCAACTCAATGAAAGGAATGCCCAACCCTCGACGTCCGGACAGACTGTGGTTCTGCTGGAAGTACTAGGGGGCAATGAGCAATCTTCTAAAGCAACTCTGCAAGCTGCAGCATTCCCATTAACCCCCAGCTTCCCTGCGGGCTTGCCCCTACATCAAGCACAGTACCTGACGCTGGCCCCGCCGTAGATCTCACCCCCTCAGGGGTCTCCCATGGCCCCTCAGGCGACTATGCTGACCACCCCGACTGCGCAGAGAGAAATTAGACTTTTGTCCCTTGGTCTAGGTTTGAATGATCTTGGTCTAAGACCACCTTGGACGTTGGACCAGCCTACATGGGCCCTAGAAGCTAGGTGGCCTAATGGGAGAGAGGGCGGGGGTCCTGCCAGGCCAACATGGCCTTTTGCAAAGAAACTCACTAAATCCTAATTACTAACCCATTGGCTTATAATTAACTTATAATGAAAATCTAATTCACTCAAGAATATAAATGTAAATAAAAAGTTAGTGGCCTTGCTTTGATGTCCCCATCAATTCTAACCGGGTAGGGAAACTCGACCCTGTCGAGTAATGGGTACGGCTGCTCATGTGTTGCTCCTGTCGATCTGTATCACTGCTAGGGTGATCCACATGTCGTCAGATGTGGGTCGTGCTCTTCACCGTACCAGGTAACGCGGGTACGCTCCACTCCTAGTAATCGTCATCTGCTCATCTCGTATATGTTCTATATGCTCACGTTGCTGTGGGAATAAGACTAGTGGTGGACACTCAGGGGTAGGGTCACTCACATGGGAAGGAGACGGCTCAAATAGCTCGCTCGAAATCACCGCTGGGTCCCTGTAGGTGACTAGATCCGATGCTTTGAAGGTAGAGCTGATCCCATATTCGTCATGCAAGTCCACAACGTACGCATGAGATCCGGCTTGCCCCACACTCGAAAGGGACAAGCACAGCGAGCTTGCATTAGACTGACTCATCTTGACATAGGCAGACTCCTAACAAACTGTATGAAACAAAGACTCACACATGACCCTAGGCAAACCGACACACTCATAGTAATGCTATGGTTGACGACGAAGAGACACAAACACAAGGGACGGACTAAGGAAGACTCGGTAAGGCTGATGGATACCTTCTACATACACCAGGTGCAAAGATAAGCTGACCCACAATTTCATGCCGCGGGTCTCAACCCTCGTCAACCACCTCCAGTTCGATAAAACTCATCCCTGGGTATGGAAGTGTAAGAGGATCAGGAGGTAGGTGATGGGAAGGTAATTTGGACGTTTGGTGTGGAACATGAAAAATGGGAAGTCAGGATGCCTGTTGAATGCGTGGCAGAAATCAGACCATACCACGTCAACATAGGGCATCGACAGTGGTACGGTAGTCACTAGCGACTGCGCCACTATAGGAGAGATGGGAAAAAGAGGGACGGCTGACTGCTTCTCAAGAGTGACTAGTATGAGAGAGGTGGTAGGCTGGCCAGGTCGGTAAAGGAAAGCTGGGATGGGTGACAATACGGGGTTGGCGGATGGCACATCCACCATGGACAAGATGGGCAGGGTAGACAGCTCCTGGACTACCGATGCCATAGGGGTGACAAACTGGATAGAGTTGTTGGCTGGCGCCTTACCCTAGCCTACTAGGCACTCTTTCGGATCGCTCTCTAACCCCTCAACCTCGTCGAGGTACTCCTCGACCAACTCCTGGTCTGCCTCATGACTCATTGGAATAAGCTTGGGATAGGCATCCTCCGAATGTGGGTCCTCTAAGATAGGGGAATGGGAAGGACACTGGTCGGGGAAATGACTACTCCAACGATAGGTGGCCAGAGGGGCAGGCTCAGGAAGAGGTGGCGGGTGTGAGCCTAAAGGCGGAGTGGGCCGCTAGGGGTGGGTGGCTGAGGACACGGAGGTGGTCAGCTGAACGCCGTCGTGGAAGACGAACTCACCGGGTAGGTGAGGTGGGTGTAAGGTGCAGGTCCTCCTGTCCTGGTCAAAGATCACTCTCCTCTCTTCCAACCAAGTTTGTCCTAGCATGATGCATGGACCAGCAAGTGTGTCGACCTTTCACCATGCTCTGTCATCATATAGGATGGGGTCGAACCTCCATTGGAACTCTACGAACGCGAAGCCACCATTGAGAACAATCTCCCTGATCTTAGAGAGTGACTCGACAATGTCCTGAGAGACATAATTAGATGACACCCGGCTAATGAAGTAGATCTCCATATGCAACCCATTAGGTAGGATGGCAGTGGACACTATAGGGCATTGGAATGACTCGGTTGTCGACTTTGGGGTCGGGTCAACTAGTGGTTGAATGGCAGGGGCAAGACCCAGGAGTCGAGCCATGAGAGCCTCGAATTGGGCCACCAGGGATGACCAATTGGACACGTGGTCTCGAGGAACCGCCATGGGGCTGGTGGGTAGCTGGACATGCAGACAACTGAGTGACTAATGCAAAATGAGAAATGGGGACTAAACTTGGACTGACATGGACTGAACTGACCCTAAGTAGTCGTGCAAATACAAAAAGGAGACTCAACTAAGACCCTAGACTCCAACCAATATCCAGTACGTGCCAGAGGTATTGATCCGAAGACCCAACTCACACAAGGAGGCTACCTTCCAAATAGGCTTAACATATCTTTCCAGTAACACCTTTTGATATATTGGATACAAGAATGAAATGCAACACCTTAGACAAGACTTTCTTAGACTTAGACCATGATATGATGACTATCCTAGACTCAACTAGGCTCTGATACCAATTTGATGCTGGATGGGATGCAACTAGGTACCAATTTGGATGCGAATCTGAGACTCTAGGCAAGCTTGCTACTCGTCCCTAGCAAGAGAAGCGTGCGGATCTGCGTGGTTGAGAAACTAGCTATGAGTCAAGGGTATTCGGCTCTTCCACGTGCTCGGGTCGAGTCACGGGATGGGTCACACTCACTTACTCTCACAGCGGTGATAAAAATGAACTAGCTAATTATCCTATCACTCAAGCAGTGGCAAATAAACACATATACGAAATGAGCAATGCGAGTAATAGAGGAGTAGAAACGCATCTCCATGCTCCAGGCGTGGGGAAGACAATCCCGGCCAAGACCTGTGCTCCAATACAAATAATTATCAATAATTACAGTAATGAATTTTACGGGCCCACTCCATGCAGGGAGGTAAAGGGTACAATAGTGACTGGGGAGCACCGATCTCGGGTTGACGGACAGCAAGCCGGAAGAGCTTTCGGGTAGGAGGCGGGCTATTGGTCTGACTCGACATTGTTCAAACTCACTAGACAACAAGCAAACTCGACATGTGGGATGGCAGCTTTCGGTCACCTTCTGGCTGCGACGGTCAGTTGGGACATTGGTGGGAGGTTCCTCTTCGATCCTTGAAGTTGGGGGTGGCTGAATCAGGGTCGAAGGACTGATGGGGAAATTGTATTCTAGTCTTGTCTCGCAGCCCTGTGACTGGGTAGATCTGCGCGACCCAATGAAAGTAATTGTTGCGACCAGATCCGGAGGCAGATCAGACTAAAATTGGTGCCCTTGGAAAGTAGACTCGAAGGGATACAACATATATTAATTTTACAACCATCCAGCAATTGGATTGGAAATGAAAAACTCTACAACACCATAGTTGTTTCTGGCTCATAGACAGGATAGACATGGATCTGCCTAAAAATAAAGTTTGACCGAAGGGGAAATGATGGATATGGATCTTAGGGATTTTATGAGTGAGAGAGGGGGATGTGAAGGAGACAAGCACAAATTTTTTGATAATTTTCTGAGATGATTTAGGGGGTGAGAAAAATAGATGAAAAAGGTACTGTCATGCAAATCTGCAGAATGGCAGATTGCATGGATGGAGATAAAAATTAGGAAAATGGGGTAAACGGTGGCGGATTGACACAAAATTTAAATTTGGAGGAGGTAACAACAAGGGGGATGATCGATCATAATTTGAAGATCATCAGATAACCGGATTGGGAGTACCAACCTTTTATTTAATGTTCTACCCTGGATCTCGAAATCATGGTCAGCAAGGTAAAGGAATGGTTGTGGCGACGCGATGGCAGCACAAATGGAGGCAACGGAGGTAGTGGCTGAAAGTCGCATCCAATAGAGGTAGTAGATCTTAGAATCACACCAAGATTAAGGCATCACACCCTAGAAGAAGGCAACCTTCATAACTGTAAGGAGAGAGGAGAGGGGGGTGCCCTTGGGCTCTTGGAGAATTTCCTGATTTTTCTTCACAACCCATTGGGCTGGTCCGCCTAAACCCCACCCAGGGGAAGGGTTTAGGCGGCTCAGCTCAACCCTATGAGTGGGTCCACCTAAACCCTTCCTTCCCCACTCCGTCTTTGCCACCAGAAATGCACTATTCACTTAGGTTTACCTGGACTAGTTTGAACCCTTCAACCTAGCCCGCCTAAACCCTTCCATGACCCTTCAACTTCCCTATAAAAGCCCCTTAGGAGCTCAAGGGGAAGGGGAATCATCCAACCAGAAGGACCTTCAAGCTTCAAGCAGCAGCAAGGCAACTGGCAAGGAGAATTGTGTGTGGGTGACTTGATCTTTGGCTAAGGACACCGAGGGTATGTCGCTTGTACGTCCCTCGCTCATTCTTTCGCCATGACACACAAGTCTATGCCCACTATGCGTGAGACGTTATGACAAGAGTGCGACCATGCACGCTTGTGACGTCACGCTTCCCAGTACTCACGAGGCCATGTCCGACCGCTCAATCCGAGCCGAGATTGACCCTCGCCCAGGCACCATTCTGATGCACTCGCCAATCACCCAGTCACAACCCCCTCATTTTGCGGAGCGAACACGGCCCACGCCACGAGAGGAACACTCTGTAAAACACGCAGATAGCCGCTTTGTCACGCATTGTCTTGGGGACCGACCACCGTGTCGAAATTGTCCCGTGGCTTACGCCTGTTGTATCTCAGCCACTATGGCCCTCTTGTAAAGCCATATAGCTCTCAGAAATTGTACAGCGATTTGGACATATGCACTTGCATCCATGTTCGGGACCTCAGTCCCCTCTTGTCGCGTCACCTAGCGTGAACCCCTCAGCACCTCTGACCCTAGTCAACCCCGTCCGGTCTAGTGCAAACCTGCAGCTGCGAAGTGCTCCCTGCTCTTCACCTAGGACTCCAGGCCTACACAGACCTCTCTTCAGCAGTGGAACGAAGGTGTTCGGATTCAATCCGATGTAAATAAACACTGACTGTTTGCGGTCGGTGGGGAAAGACGTCCTGTACATGACTCCCTACAGTCGCATGCGCACTTGCACCTACGGAACTGACCTTCCCTCCACATGTCCCTCACCTCCCGAGTCCACGTGTTGCACCCTGGAGGTGCTTCTCCGGTCAACCTTCGATTCCATGGGTGATTGTCGAGAAATCGACTGGCACGCTCGCATCCCAGCCACGTTTCCCTTAAAACCCGAAAACCTCCCGTGCCGTTCGATCTCCCCTCAACTTTTCGTAAAAGGCAAGTGCACGGTGCCGCTTTAAGGACGGTATGGCCATGAGAGGGGGTGCCCGAAGCACACCATATTCTGGCATCTTTCCCATAGTTATATCTGACCCCTCACCCCGGTCACCGCACACACCACCGCCGGTGAGGAAACACCCACCCCGCTCGGTGCGTGAACAACTGTGTTCTTCAAAAAGCCACTCTGGTGTGACACCACTATGGGGGTGGCAGCCACAAGAATAATGAACATTGGACCTAAGATTACAAGCGCGACCGAATGACAAGTTCACTCGAGCGGACTCACCCGCGTAGCGCGCACCCGGGTCCGTAGGTGGCCCGGCGATGGGGGATGAGGGAGGCCAATGATCCTTGGACCTAGGAATGCAAGCACAACCACAAGGCCAAGAGGCCTACGTAAGCGGACACTCGTCGGCGTGCATACTCAACCCGGGGGTGACTCAGGGATGCTGAGTCAAGGGTGTGGGACAAGACCCTTGCTGGTAGAGGGCCAGCAGGGTTCAAGGCTAACCTCCCCTTAAGTATGGATGCCCAATTCAATTGGTCGGCAATGGCCGAACGGCGCGGGTTCACTCACTCACGTCCACGGTGGTCGCACAAAGGCGGTGGAGCCTTGGGACTGGGCACTCTCTCCCTTAACCGACAGTGCAATTAAGAAATATTAAATGAACAAGAACAACTGGGAGCAAGGGCCGCGAGCTTACCTAGCCGGTTTGAAGAAACCGACTCCGGTCGGAGATGTGGGCGAGTGGGGAAACGTAGGTTCCCCGCACGCTGCGCCGGTGTCGCTTCAACCTGTGATAATGAATTGCATTCACTACTCCCCTTGCAAGGGGGTTGGACTAGGGGTGGGAGATAATAAGAATTACAACCAAACACTACCTCCCACAAGAAGGGGCTGTAAGTCGGCCAAGCGGGGTAGGGGAGCTAAGTTAGGAGCCAAATTGTCAAACTCTGTCAGTTCTGGCAGCTTCCGGAATAGATTGACAGATGATCGATGACGATGCCGTCACGGGCTCTGCCGAGCTCAGATGAGGATGAAACTAGTGCTGAAATGACGTGGGTTGGCCCAAGAAGATGTCCAAATTTTCTTAGAATTTCTTGATATCGTCGGTGGCTGGGGCAGGGTCTGGATCAGGGCCGAGCTGCTCTGACTCTGACTGCTCTCAGGTTACTACTTCTAGAAGACAAAGGCACCACGAACACTCCCAGGCTCCGAATAATGAGGAACTAGATCCACTGTGATCTTGGATGAGTCCTCTTCGAGCCGGGACCAACGAGACCATCATCGGAGGTCGGAGCTGACCGTGAAGATCGAAATAGTGGAGGGGTGTCAGAGCTGGTTCAGGGGAACTGACCTGGCGCACCTTGGGGAGAAAATAAGGAACTCCTGACTCCGAGCTCCAAAAATTACTCTGTCTCTTGGAAATGGAAGGGGACTTGAAGGAGAAGCCTTCAACCAAGTGATGCCCAAAGAAAGATAGAAATCAGGCCGTGGGAGCTTTTGCAAGCCGCTTCTGGATGTCTGCCAGGGAGTAACTGCGCAGTCTGGCGAAGATGGCGCCACCGGGCAGCCCCGAAGTCAGAAGGCGACAAGACCACCTCTGTTACGAAGCTGACTTGATGATATTTCCAGAAATGTAAGATTTACCACCAAGTTCCTTGAGGAGATGATGGGACAGCCTCTGCAATCAGTAGCTTCTCTACTGCCTGCGAACTAGGAACTATAGGTGGAAGATGATAGGTGGGAAATGGGGTAGATGAGAGGGGGAATGGGGTGGATGGGTGTGGGGGTGACCCCAGGCTGTGAGGGGGTCTGGGAGGGGGTGTTCCAAGGTGTGGGAGGGGCAGAATGGGGGCTGGAAGGTGGTCTAGTAGGTGGAGGGAGGGGAAGCTGCGAATTTGGTGTTGAGAGGGAGAGGGAGAGTGTAATAATATTCCTCAAGGGTGAAGCCCAACCCTGGGTGCTGAGAAACACGTCTCAGTTCTTTGTCCAGACTTGCGGGATACCACATCTTCTGGAAAGCTTCTTTGCCTTTATGTGACTGATCGGAGGGGATGTGTTGCTTCTGGAACATCTTGGCCATCCGATTTATTATGAACGCCAAGCCCCGGACGGGAACTGACGGATTTTCTATATCTTCAGGCAGATAGCAATATGTGTCCTCTAGGGTAGGGTGCTCTTCGGCTGTATAGAACAGGCTGCTGGGCCCGTCTATCCGTGCCACCTCCCAAGCTTTGAAAGGCTAGATAGTAGGATTATCGAGGCCGAGAATTGGCTTAGTGAGGCCTTCTGGGACCCCAATGTGGTCATGCTGCCGATCGACCTGGACTTCATTGGCCTTGGGGTATATCGCGGGAGGTGCTATCTTGCCCACGTCCCCGGTGACGGTGATATGAGAGACCGCCTTGGGCTTGATATATCCGCGCGGCGGTGGTGGGAACCAGTTGTCGTCGGATGTGCTTTTGGATGCCCCCGTAGGGGTCTTGGCTTCAGAGGTCTTTTGAGACGACCCTGCATATAGGTTAGCATCTGCCAGGTGACACTCGAATACTTTGAACAGGTGGAGATCAGCAAATATCCTCTCCCCCTTCCCCTCGAGACTGTATTTGATGCATTGGTGGAGCGTGGAGGGCACCACCATGTTTTCATGCAGCCACAGACGGCCGAGCAGTGCTTTGTACGAGGTGCGGGAGTCGATGACATGGAACTGCACCTTCGTAGTGAAATCTGCCACGGTGAGTGTGAATTCTGCTACTCTCAGCGACACTTCACACTTTTTATTGAAGTCGGCGATACGCATATCTCTGACTTTCTCGAGACGCATGTTGAAGTGGTGCCTCTCGTATATTCTATAGGGCAGAATGTTGACTGCTGCACCGAGATCGATTAGAATCATGTTCAGCTCCTGTCCATTCAAGTGCCCCTTCATATACAGCGGCCTGTTGTGGCTGATAGTAGGTAGTAGCATGTCCTCCTGAGTGAAAGTCATGTTGTCCTCTGGTAGTGCTTCAGCCAAGCAGGTCTCATACCGAGTGGGCGTCTACAGAGCAGTGATAATCGCCTATCGGGTCTCTTCACTCAAAGAGAGGATCTCCCAGATTGTAAATCTTGCAGGGAGCTTCTTGAGCAGCTTCATTATTCTGCTCCCAGCTCGGACATTGGACAGCTTCATCTCCTCCGCCCATCTAGGCTTAGGAGAGCCCTGGGCTGCGGTCCCTGATGGACCCGCTCTCTCTGGCTCAGATTCTGCGCCTTTTTGCTTGGCGCCAGGCTCTTGTTGCCCTTCACCAGCTGCAGTCGGGCAAGCTATGTCTGCATCCGTTGCTTCGGAAGACTGCAGGGGTTGCGGGCGAGTATTCCCGGTTGCAAGGTTGGCCTCCTGACACGGTTGCTTTCCCTTGGACATCTTCACGAATTCTAGAAAGGAAGGGGCTGTCTTGCCCCCACTCTTGTTGTAAAGGCCTGACGGAGGAGGGATTTGAACTCCCTTGACCTCCGGGGGAGGTGTCTTGTAAGAGATCTTGTGGAGAATAGCTTGCTCCGTTTGGGGAAGATCACTCGACGTCCGTGTAAGAGTATCTTCCACTTTGTATTTCTTCTATATCATAGTGATATCTCTCTGCTCTCCCCGTGGATGTATGAAAAGTTTTGATTTGTAATTATTTCTCGGTTGATCTTTGTTGCACGATTAACTTGTCGATTCACACGTTTGTCGATCCGTTCCGCTGCGATCGTTTAACGCTCTGTCATAACAGTTGTGAACTTCCGTCGAGCATGTTCTGCGTGTGCCAACCTTGTCTTTAGCTGTAGAGGAAATAAATTGTGGGTCGAGCCCCTCCGCAGGCAGAGGGAAAGAATTAACATGTTTGCACGTACACGTTTCATCGATGAGTTGCCCCAGAGGCTGATGAACAACCCTTGCCCCCTCATCGGGTAAGTCAAGAGTAGTCACTTGCATGTTCGATTGCGGGCAGCTATCAAAGTCCATGCATGACGCATCTCCAGGTTTAGGATTCTCTGTCCCTTGTTGTTGCTTCACTGGCGTCCAACGTGTCCGACGGTGCCTCACAGCGACCCCCGAGGCTTCCTTTGGAATAACATCATCAGGGACTTTTCCAGGAATTTCTGTCTGAGTTGGTGCCTTACTGACGATGAAAGAATTTGCAAAGTGGCCATGTTTTCGACATGAAGAGTAGAAAGGACGAATATAGTCTGGAATAATTTCCTGAAGAAAACCATCAGCGCCCAATGAGATCCATATCTCAGAAGGAATGGGCTTGGACACATCCACTTCCACGTAGATTCGGGCCACCTCAATACGCCCGAGTTTCCTCGTTGCGGGACCAATTTTAAGGAGTCTTCCCAGACCCAAAGCAATGGATGCAAGAGAACCAGGAGAAAACAGACATGCAGGCAGATGAGGTATGGAAAACCAAAGCGGGACGATTGGAGATTCCAGACCAGGCTTAAACCAAGGAGTCCAGCGGAAGATCTTAACGGATTGACCAAGCATCGCCCACACCTCCCTAGTCCATGCACGCAAAAAATCCTCATAGCAATAGAAGCGAATAAAAATGTGCCTTCTGTCAATACGAAGAACCGAGCAGCTCTGTTTGATGAACCAACGATCCTTCAGTGCCAGTCTAATATCCTCGAGTTTTGGATGTTCTCGATAGAATTTGAAGACAAGGCATAGTTTAAAGGGAGCTGCGGCAGCTTCGATTTTGGCATGTGTGAAGCTCACAGCCTGAACTAATTTCCCAAATTTCGGGATGGCATAAGATGTTCCCGGCCTGAAAGACAAGTCCACCAATAGATCCTCCAAGGCGTTTGTGGATACCAGCACTTCTTTGAAGGATTTGCAATTATCTTCTGTGAATCCATCAGATCTAAAGAAATCTTTATATGCAGGAACCGGTGGCGGGGAAGAAGGAACAAGGAGGAGCTCTGAGACAGCCCCCTCCCTCCCTCTCGGAGGATCGGCAGGCAATTAAGATTTATTATGGTAAGAGATTTCATATTAATTCTTGTAATTAACATATTTAACATGTTTAATTTAATTTAAGATGTGATAATTAGTATCAGTAGAGATAGTCAAATCTGCCTAGGATAGCATCGTACTCGGCCAACTGCAGCGCATAGAACTTTGCTGACAACTGTCGGTCACTGACGATCACAAGAGAATCTTCCAGGCAAAATGGAGTGGACATGAAATCTCCGGAGGGCAACTCAACGAGCAGATCACAAGGCGAGTCGGTCACCGGCTCCTCGAGAAGAGCAAGGAAATCCTCAGAAATAAATGAATGAGTGGCACCTAAATCGAACAACACATGAGCAGGATGACCAAAAATTGAAACTGTACCTTCTACAAGATTAGATGCAATGGCTTCTGCACGAGTGATATGTGTGATCCGGCTCCTCGGTTTCTGGCTAGAAACTGTAGAAGATTGCTGGGAAGTGGCAGGAACTTGCAAAAACGATGACTGAGGCTGAGGTGGTGTAGGAAGGCAAAACTACGACTGCTACGGTTGGGTGACTTGCGAGAATTACGCCGAAACCAACTTCATCGGGCAATCTCAGACAACGTGACCCGGCTGATCACAGCGATAGCAAACCACCGGTAAAGAACAGGGAACACCGGGATGGATGCCACCACACCTCAGACACGGTCTCAGCTGACTCACTTGAAAATCTTGGCGCTGCTGAAACGGGGGAACAGACTGCTGCACCGACTCGGAAGATACAGACTGCTGCGGCACAAAACCTGAAGATGCTTGACGATGAAAATGCTTCTTGGATTTACGAAACAACCACCTCGAAGGACCACCAGAAGTGGCCACAACTGATGGAACACCAGTTGCTGACGGCTGATAGGACTGCTAATATGGCACAACTGGCTGAGCAACACTGGACTGAGAAAATCCTACAGACCTCGCCAAATCGAGTTCAACCGTAACTGCTGCCTGATACACATCATCCATGATAGTGACACGGGTAGCAAGAAGTGGCACTCTCAACTTGGCTCGCAAACCTCAGAGAAATTACTCGGTCTTCAAGGCTTCATCAGCGATAATATGCTGCACATACCGACCCAACTCGATGAACTTGTTCTGATACTGCAACACAATCATCTCACCCTGCACCAGATCTAGAAATTGATGCATCTTATTCATGCAAAGACAGGCCAGACTATAGGTATGCTCAAAAGCAGTCACGAACTCTGTCCAGGTGATCTGACGAAGTGGTCGGGAACGGAAGGTGACTCCCCACTCCGAACTCCACCACATCAATGCTGCACCCTGAAGCTGAAAAGTAGTGAGCATGACCTTCTCATCCTCTGCGCATTCCATCGATCGAAATACACGCTCAGTTGCCTCAATCCAAATCCTGACAGCATCCGGATCTGACTGACCTTCATAAGTCGGCGGGTGGAATAGCAGAAACTCTTTGAGTGCTCTACTACGGCCACCGAGTAAGTCATCTTGCGGAGCTGGAACAGGTACGACAGAAGCAGGGACTGGCACAATCGGGGGAGGAGCAAGCACGACAGGAGGAGAAACGCTGCCACTCCCTTCCCGGGGAACAAGAGCTCTTCTTTTACGGGGTGACATCTAAAACATACGACAACAGAAAACACATTAATAATCACGGAAAACATCCTAAGCCAGCAACAGATGACTCGACTGGACTGAAAATTCCCTTGTGATCTCTCTCTCTCTCCTCCTCCCTCTTGCGCCCTCTCTCTCTTCTCTCTCTTTCTCTCTCTTGCATCCAACTCTTTCTCTCTCTCCTTGGGGAATTCGAACCCCCTTCTCTCTCCTCCCTCCTTGGGCTGTGCGCCCCTTCCCCCCCTCTCTCTTTCCTATTTCTCCTCCTTCCCAAACTCACTCCAACAATCTAAGAGATTGTAGCACCCACCTTCCCCCTCTTGCTGCGGAGCTTTTATCCCTCTTGGGAGGCTTCACATATTCCAAGTGGTATCGGGTCTACTCGGTTATCCTATCAGGTATATCCAGTATCCGGAGTCTAGGTCGTCACACCAGCCCTCCCGGAAGCCACAATCGAGTGCCGGCCCAAAGAACTCCAAGGCCACCGCGGTCAGCTCGTCCCGGTAGGCGAAAGAGGAGCGAAAGTTCTCCACTGCTTCCGCACCAGCAGTGGACATCGACAAACGTAGCTCAGGAAGCTGCACCTTGACCTCCTCGGCTCGGGCTTCAACGGCTTCGACCTGTGCCCCCAGCCTGACCGCGTGGGCTTCAGCCGTCTCAGCCCGGACACGGAAGTAGTCTCGGACCCGTTCCATCCCAGCGAGGACTGACCTTAGCTGATTCAACTGCTCGCGAAGCCCGATGTTTTCGGCCTCAAACGTCTTCAGGCGCCTGTCGAGCGCCTTGCAGTTGGCCGGAAGCTCCACCTGAGTGGCCCGATTGGCCTCCAACTCCCGAGCAGGGCCACCGAAGTGGCACCTCCACAAACCAAAGGCCCTGATGACCGAGCACACGTGTAACGACCCGGGATCCGAGTACTGGAAGGGAACTGGCGTGACTCGAATCTCGGCCCGTCTCCCACGAGCCCGAAGACTCGGAAGGGAAGAAAGGGTGGTGTAAGGGTGTGTAAGAAGCTAAAGTGACTGCAGGGATAGCACGATATATAATAAAATAATATAGAAATTAAATAAATAACTGCTACAAGGTCCAGTACATCTCATGCCCAAATAAAGTACAGTCAACTGAAAGAAAAGTACAAGTACACGGGGCATACCCCGGCTCTGCCAACTAGCACTAACCTCGGCTACTGGAACCGCGCTGAACGCCTGCCGCACCGCTCGAAGTGCCGACCTCGCCTGAAACATGGTGAAAACATGCAGAGGATGAGCCTCCAAAACGAAGGCTCAGTAGGGATCGCTCGAACCCTACCTCGTACGGAAAACCCGGTGCAACAGTAGTAAATCTACTCCTACAAAGCAGTAAAGCTATGCTAGCTAACAGGAGTACGGTAGAACCAACAACTAGAATAAATAAACGGAAGAACCGTCTACTCTAATAGTGCCGTACTACTCAACCTCGGTCGGTCGAAACTCGAGTCCACACCTGCCGGCAGACAGGAGCACCTCCCACTAGAAGAATGACCGGATGCGTCCTCTGATGTCTTACACCGCGTCACAAGTGTCGAGCTACGGCGCCCCAGGCGCGAGACTCAAAGACACACACAGTAACCAAAGTACCACAAACAAGGACTAGCTGAGGTCGCGCTCGTCAGCGCGAGTCCGAGTCCTCAGCTAAAGGGTTTTGCATCAAGACCGTGCGGAGTGATCACGGTAGAGAATTTGATAACCGTGATTTCAATGAATTCTGCATAGTCACCTCTTTTGGACCTTGCCCAATATCCCCCTGAGGTCCCTTTCCAGCCCCTCTAAGGACACCGCCAATTTGTCCGTCAGCTCCCTCACATGTGACTCCGTCAGCTCCCTCACCTCCTCCCTGCCCAACCTAGCCCTCTCCTCCGCCCCCTCTCCCTCTGCGCTACCCTCCTCCAACTCTGTAGCCTCTCCTGGTGTGACCGGGATGATCTTTTCATCCTCAGGTGGCAACAAGTCTTCATTAGTTGACTTTTCTTGTTTCTCGGCTTTCTGCATCCACCCATCCTTCTAGACGTCCCTAGCTTGCAGTAAGTAGCTGCCCTACTGGCCAGGGTATTCCGGGAGACCTACTAGGGCATCCCAGGCAGATCACGGTAGTCCCTGGCCAAGTCCGGGTCCCATGGGTTTGATGTTCCAACCTCAATCGTCTGGCCACCTTCGGCAGTGAGGAATCAGGGACTCGGTGCACCAGACTTTTTGTTTTCATCCCCTGGCAACAATCCTCATCTCCGTCTAGCTGCAGCTGCCCCGTGTTGACATGGAAAAGTTTTGCTGGCAGAAGGGCTGATTACCTGGTTAGAACTGCCGGTTGGAGCAGTGCGGAAGGAAGATGGTGCTCACCGGAAAAACCTGTGTCAAATTCCACTCTGGTTGCCTACGTCGGTCTACCTCTCGGATCCCTCTCGCTCCTTTGTTACACCGTCGTGGAAGAGCTTGGTCAGAGGAGAAGAGACTGCAGCAAGGAGACCCACGCCATGGCCTGTAGGGACTTCAACAGGGAGGACCGTAGTCCTCATCCTTGGTCGTCCACCAGGGCCTTCACGAGCTTCTGCAGGGAGGACACTGCACATCCCTCGTCCAGTTGTCTGCCGGTCATCGAAGGGATGACCGCTGAGGCCGTGGGCGGGGCATGAGCCGGAGGTGGTCGCACTGTTCCGCTGCGTGGGCGAGGATAGTTGGCTGGGCGGTATCGGGCGGGGGAGAAGCATAGTGTCAGTTCCCCACGACCCGTTACATACATCCGTGACTCCCAAAATCAGGTAAGTCACGGGCCAACAGATAGTGGTCGGGTCCCAGTTGGTGCGTCTTCCCAGTTGTCACTCGGGTTTGGGTAGCCATGTCTTTCGTCAACGCTGCCTGTGCCTTCGGTTCGGGTATTGGGACAACCTGGCTCACTACCTGTCGGTAGGATGGCCTAGACTCACTAAGCTTGCCCAGGAAATTCGAATTTGAATACGAATTTCCACCGTCCTGTCCATACGTGTCTTCTTCCTCTTGCCTGATGCCCTCTGCTCAACTTGCCGCACACTATTCTCACTGGGAAGACAACTCTGTCGGCTTCCATTGCCACTAACACCGAAATGGCGTCCATGCTGGAGACTAGCACCATCAAGTTAAGCCGCGACCTACCTTCTCCCGCTGAGCCTGACCGCCATCTCACCTTTACTTCTCGGAGGGAAGCAGTCGGCGCGCCAAAGCAGGGAGATAGCTCCCGGCGCGCACAGCTCAGTGGCCTTCCACTACGCCGAAAGGTGGGGGATGGACCACTTCAACCTATACTGCCATCTCGCGGCCAAGAAGCACGCTGATTTGGCTGTCCTGGCCGACAAGTGCCGGACGATAGGAGACGTATGCTGGCTGGTCCGGGAAGCCGCTCGTCGGGACCAGGAGGCCTCTCTGACCTATTGGCCGGTCTCTCTCCGCCTTTACACTGGCCCGCACGGTATGTTCTGGTGTGCACAAGTGCCACCACTCCTTCTTCTCTTTTGATGCTGTCAGTCCGTCTTTAACATTGATTACCCACTAACTCCTGGCTTCTTCTTGTTTTCCCTTCACTGCAGACCACCCGGACGGTCCCCAAACGGCTGCCTATCGGAACCTCCTTCGACAGGCTGAAAAGCCAGGGTACTTCGAGGCGGCGCCGGTGGCTCCAACTACCGCTCCGTTGCCTCCCCCCGCCAAGAGACCAAGGGCCCGATCCCCCGTGGAGGAGGCGATAGCCAAGGTGAAGGTAGCCCGTCGACGGGAGGCCAAGCGCCGGAAGACGGAGGCCACTCAACCCTCGAGGGACATCCCGGCACCCCCTCCGGTCCCTTCTTTCGAGGAGTTCGAGGCGGGCCAGGCCGCACCGAGCCGGCCAGCCGGTAAGCTTGTTTCAATGCTTTCGTCACGTAGAGGAGGCCTATCTCCCCTTCTTCCCTTGTGATTTTTATGCTTGGGATATCTTTTATGTTTGCCAGTTGAGGAGGAGCGTCTGCCTTCGCCTACTCCTGTCACGGACGAGCATGGGACGGGACTCGGGACCTTATCTTCCCCGGTTCGCTCGCCCAACAAAGATGGGGAAGGTCGGAAGACCTCGCCCGTGGAGAAAGCACTCGCGGCTGCAAGGGCTGCGACCAGACAGGAGGCAGGGCAGAGGAGAGAGACGGTGTCCCGGATCGCCTCAACCTCTCCTCCCTCACCGGTTCCGTCTTTTGCCGCGTTCGCTTCCCCTCGGTCCCAGCTGAGGAGCCCCGTCGGTAAGCCCTTTTACGTCTGTGGCTTTTCAGCACTTGGTCCTCCTTCCCGGGGAAACCCCCAACTCCATATAACATGTATCTTCTTGTTTCCGGCTGTAGCGAGGACGCTTTCCGTGGGCCCCCTTTCTGCGGGGATCAGCCAGCAGGCAGTGGAGGAAAGGCTGGCTGAGATGACAAGGCTTTGGGCAGCTTTCGCGGCCTCCCAAGCCGCCCCAGGTGAGCCCACTGGCAATCTTCTCGTCCCTCCGGTTCCCCTTCGCTTTATGAGAAAAGGCTCTTGACATGGGTACCCCTTCCCTTTCTCAGCCCCCACTGAAGAATCTGCACCCGTACCTCCCTCGACTGTGGAGAAGGCCGGTGTTTCCGAGACCGCACCATTCGTTGAGGAGACGATCGAGATCCCTCTTCCGGAGGCGGCGACCGAACGGGGTGATTCTCCTCTCAGGCTCAAAGTCCCGCACTAGGGGGTTCATGAGTTTCGGTCTGACCGGGATTTCTCTTTATTGTGCAGCTCCTCTTCCACCTCTCCCTGCTCATATAGCGGCACAGGCGATCCCTGAGCCGACGCTAAAGTACACGTAAACCCCATCCAGGGGAGGGGGTTTACGCGGACCAGTTTTAACCCTGTGGCCAATCCGCATAAACCCCTACTATTCACTAGGTTTACGCAGACCAGCTTCACCCCTCAGGCCAGTCCGCGTAAACCCCTTGTGACCCTTCACCTTCCACTATAAAACCCCACCTTTGGGAGCCCAAGAGGCATGAAAAAACAACGATCATGAACAATCAACAATAAATGATCAAGCATCAAGGAGCAAGGGCGCGCTAAGGAGAATTGTGTGTGTTTGCTAGGCTCACGCCGAGGGCATGCCACATGAGCATCCCTCATACGGCGTCGAGCCTAAACACTCACCTATGGCCCCCTATTGTGATATGTTACCTTGATAATCGTACACGACCCCAGATCTCGCTTGGTGAAAGCACTCTGTTCGGGTGCTGTCTCGATACTCGTGCATGACCTTGATGTCACTTGGTGAAAGCACTCTGCACGAGCCTTGTCTCAGTAATCCTGCGCCCTCAGATGTTGCTCGACAGGGACGGCCCACTTGGCCCCACCTCGATGTTCGTGCATGACCCAGATGCTGCTTCATGAGAGCGCCCTGCCTAGTCCCTACCTCAATGATCGTGCACTATCCAACGTTACTCGATCGAGGCGCCCTACCTCATCTCTGCCTCGATGTTCATGCCTGACATAGTCGTTAAGTGATGAGAGCCCCCTACCCAGTCTTTGCCTCAATGATCGAGTACCATCAGACATGGCTCAATCGAAGCACCCAACCTGGTTCTCTATCTCGATAAGCGTGCCCTTAGTGTTGTTACCAAGACAATGGGCAGACTTCATAAGTCCTGGCGCAAGATGAAGCGTCAGGCCCCTGCCTCTATCAACGGGCCCCGAGCATGACCATTAAGGTCTCACGGCACCCAGCCACCTCAGCCGCATCGGGACCCCAGGCTCCCGACCACTTGACAACCTCAGTCACAACGGTGCCCCCGGCATCCGACTGCCAGCCACTCCAGTCACAACGGTGCCCCTGGCACCCGACTGTCATCAACTACAGTCACAACGGTGCCCTCGTCACCCAACTGTTAAGCATTCCAGTCACAACGGTGCCCTCGGCACTCGACTGTCAAGCATTCCAGTCACAACGGTGCCCTCGGCACCCGACTGCCAGCCACTTCGATCACAACGGTGCCCCCGGCACCCGACTATCAAGCATTCCAGTCACAACGGTGCCCCCGGCACTCGACTGCCAGCCACTTCAGTCACAACGGTGCCCCTGGCACCCGGCTGTCAAGCACTCCAGTCACAACGGTGTCTCCGGCATCCGACTGCCAGCCACTCCGGTCACAACGGTGCCCCCGGCACCCAGCTGTCAAGCATTCCAGTCACAACGGTGCCCCCGGCATCTGACTGTCAAGCATTCCAGTCACAATGGTGCCCCCGGCACCTGACTGCCAGCCACTTCAGTCACAACGGTACCCCCGGCACCCGACTGTCAAGCACTCCAGTCACAACGGTGCCCCCAGCACCCGACTGCTAGCCACTCCAGTCACAACGGTGCCCCCGGCACCCGACTGCCATCAACTACAGTCACAACGGTGCCCCCACACCCGTTGGATCATCGGTGATGGGAAGTGCACGGACTTCCTTGATGACATCTGGATTGGCAATGACCCTCTATGACATCTGCTCCCTCAATCGTATCAGGGCCCCTCCGCTACTGCTTGAGAGGTTCTTTCCAATGCGTAGCACCCTCTCAGATTATTTCTTCTAGATTACCTCAGCCTAGATGGTATCCAATTACCATCCCATGAAGACAAGTGCATCTGGTCTACTTCCTCCACTGGTGCCTTTTTTGTTAACTCAGCATATGATATTCAGAGACTTGTGGGCATTAAGCGGTACACCCTGAAGTTCATTTGGAACCAATCCTTTCATCTGCATGCCTCCATTTTCACCTGGAGGGTCCTACATAGAGCAGTCCTTGTGGATTCCAGAGTTGCTGACAGTGGAATTGCCATGGTCTCTTGTTGCAGCTGTTGCATATCCCATCACGCCGAAGACTTAGATCACCTCTTCATGGAGGGCGAACTGGCCACGGCCTTGTGGCGCTCGTCCTAGAAAATGAGGGGAAATTGGAATTAACAGTTGGTGTATGATGTTGTGTGTGTGAACATTCTCCGTTGCAAGATGAATTCTTAACAGTATATTTAAAATGATTCTTGTTGCCATGCACTGTATTTGGAATTTTCTCAATTTGTTTCTCCTTTCCTTTCAACATTTTTTCATTTGCAATTTTCAGTTTTTCAATTTCAGCCATAAGACTTTCATTTTCATTTTTTAGTCTTTCCTTCTCTTTCTTACACTCAGACATTTTAACATGCAACTGTTCCATTTCATGTTTTAACATGTCATGCCTTTCTTGGATTTCATTTTTAAGTTTGAAGGTATTTTTCTTCTCAACCTCAAGACAAACAATTTCATCTTTAAACAAGGCAAGTTTAGTTTCCAAAACATCATTGGCATTCTTCAAACCTTTAACTTGCATTTCAAATAAATTGCACTTTCCACATGAGTTAGATGAGTGAACAATTTCATGGATCTTTTTCTTTAATGTTCTATTTTCATTTTTCATCTGTCTATATTTCTCATCTAGCTCCTCATAAGCAAGTTCCCACTGTTCATTCGAGATAACTTCTGTGTCAGAAATTACCTGATCGTTGTCACTTTTTGCCATAAGGCACATATTCTTGACGAGTTCTTCAATGTCTTGCTCCTCGTCGGACGTGGATTCATCCTCGTCCTCGTCACTCCATGTCGCCTTCATGGCCTTTGGCTTCTTGCCCTTGACAAATTTTCCTTTCTTCTTCTGTAGCTCGGGACATTCTCCTCGCATATGCCCCGCCTTCTTACATTCATAGCAAATTATTTCGGCGGCCTTGGATGGATCATTTCGTTGTCTTGATTGCCTCTTTCCTTTCTTGAACTTCCCGCCAAACTGTCTCCTTTGGCGTAGAAATTGTCTTACTTTTCTTGTCAACATGGCAACCTCTTCATCATCGATGGTTCTCATTGACTCCTCTTGGCTCGAGATACTCTCCGGGAGTGCTTTCAAGGTGATTGGTTTCTTCTTCTTCGGATCCTCTTCCGTTCTCTTCATGATGTTGATCTCATAGGTCATTAATGACCCTATGATTTTCCTTCTTTTTCCTTCCATTTATTTATTTAATGACATGCATGATTCTATTATGAAATGAATGACTAATGCAATTACCCTAAATGTATGTAGGGAAAGCACAGGACTCGGATCTCCTGACTGCAGGTCCGGGCAGTGTACCTCGCACTGTCAGACTTTCAGCGGGAGAGGCTCGCGGTGATGGGCTTCACCGAGTTCCTGAGCGCAGAGGTTAGCTGACTGGACATGTCACTCCTCTATGCTCTGCACGACCGCTGGGACCCAGTAAGCCAGACGTTCATCTTCCCGTGGGGCCACATGGTCCCCACGCTAGAGGACGTTGCGTGCATTACCGGGCTGCGCGTGCACGGGACTCCGGTTATTAGGAGGATGTACCCCGACTACCGGGAGCTTGCCCAGGAGCTGCTAGGGCTGGAGCTGCTACGACCGGAGCGATAGTCCATGACCTTGACATGGGCGAGGCTGCAAGAGAGCCTCGGACTACGAGGAGTGAGGATAGTGATCGGGGAGCTGCTCGAGCAGCACCTACAGAGGTTGGTAGATCGGGCGCGACCCAGAGTTGCTGCTGCAGCAGGGCCTGAGGCGAACGTAGTGCTGCGATGATTCCCGATGCTCTTCTTCGAGCTCCTGCTGTTCGCGACAAGGGCCGACGTCATCAGCTGTCGGTTCCTCCCTCTGCTCGAGGACGTGGAGCCCGTGGGGGACTACGCTTGGGGAGCGGCGATCCTCACATTCTTGTTCGACACCCTCAGCTCCACCAGCCGGCGGATGATGCTTGGTGGATTCTCTCCCCTTCTCTAGGTACGAATTGACCCTTAAAACTATTATGAAGTTTGCTATATCATTCCTATAAATGCTG
Organism: Amorphophallus titanum; assembly: GCA_024336825.1. Taxonomy (NCBI): domain Eukaryota; kingdom Viridiplantae; phylum Streptophyta; class Magnoliopsida; order Alismatales; family Araceae; genus Amorphophallus; species Amorphophallus titanum. Next base: position 25,530 of record JANBPO010003317.1, read on the forward strand.
TGTTATATGCTGACACTTGACAAGATGCAATGCAGGTGTGGGCCTACGTGTGACTACGTAGGCTAGGGAGAGGCGAGGAGACCTACCAGGAGTGACTGCCCATCGCGAGGCGGTGGATGGCTCTACGGGAGACTGGGTCCCTACGGAGACAGGTCCGGGGGATCCAGGACGACTTGGATACACTGCCCTTCGCCTCGGTAAGATTCTAAACATAAACTCTTTCGTTAAATGCAACTTAATATGTTTATGATGCTAATGCGACTTTCTTATTTGACAGGTCTGGTGGACACCGTACAAGAGTGAGGGGCACGAGGGTCAGCCCTGGGTGGTGGTGGCCCTCACCTACTCTGGGCACGACATTTGGCTGCACTGCATGAACACAGTGGAGCCCCTCTTCTTCTGCCTGGTGATGAGGACGATCGGCGTCCATCAGCCAGCCACCGAGTTTTCGGCACCAAAGAAGCCGGAGGAGCACGTTGGATGACACCCTCGAGGGCTGGCCATGGTGGTGGACTGGACGACGTGAGCTGTGGAGCAGATCACCGACTGGACAGTACTCGGGCGAGTGGTGTCCACTCGGGCAGAGAGTGAGGAGGCCTACTACACGGCCTACGCCCGGCACTACAGGGACCAGGTGTTCCATGGTGCCCAGCGACCGGTACGACTTCTAACTCTAATGCTTTCTTATTATGCTTTCTATATGATTATGCACTGACCTTTGGACTTCCTAGGCCTCTAGCTAGTTTTCCCTCCCAGTAGGATGCTACTGACTATGCGAGAGGGCCCACGGAAACTAGCTTACAAACTGTATAATGGGAATACCCCGCCACCTCTCCCGGGTGGGCCGACACGGAAGTCGTCGGGCTACGACTAGTGGTTCCATCACAAGGAAAGAGAAAGCTGCTCTTATGAGATGTAGAAGAATGTCACAGTATATAAAATATTTTAAACATGGCACACATGAAACGTGAATTGCTTAGAAATTACACATGCAAGCTTTTGAAATCTCCAGGTGCATAACGGTCTCGCACTGCCCCGTTACACACCATAACGGACCAGGGAAGGACCGCTATACTTCACAAAACTCAGGGAATCCACAAGGGAACCAGACTATAACACACCAAGGCAGGTGCGCTACAGGACCATAACGCACTGGCACGGGCGCGTTAAAATCACTAGCCACACAACGCAACAGACCAGGAGATATAACGGACCAAGGGTGGGACATTATAACATACATAACGCGCCTCTCATGAGCCGTTATGCCTTCCAGAACGATTGCATCCACAGAAAACTATGGCATATAACGCACCTCAACAGGGGCGCCATACAAAACATAACGCATGGGAACAGGGGTGTTAAAGGCAACGGACCTTTAACTCAACACAAGGGACTATAACGCACCGCGGCAGGTGCGTTAAAGCCACCCGAACATGAAAATCCACAGGAAACTCAGACACGGATGACATAACGCATCTATAGGGACGTGTTAAAGGGGCATAACGCATCGGGGCAGGCGCGTTATGTCACCTGGGTTTCGTGACTCTGGAGGTCAGAATCGGAAACCCCTCCCGACCGATCGAAATCGATGGGGGACGCGGCGGATTACAAAACCTGTCAAACCTACCAACCCATACCGATCATACAAGCCTAAGCATGCCACTAGAAATGAAATACAATGCCCATGGAATAGATTTTAATGATTAAAAGCTAATTTAATGCCTAAATAATTAAAATTTAAACTAAACAAAAACATGCACGAATCACGAGGCAACGGGTGTCGGACCATGGCGCAAGTGGCACCGGCGGTGTCCTAGCGAGATAAGGTATCCATCCCCCTACCTAGAATTCGACGAAAACGGTGATACGACGGCGAACCGGCGAGAGGGAGAAATGGCGCCTCCCGGTCCGGCTCGAAATCACGCTCTGCGAATCGAGGAATGGTGGACGTCAACGCGATCCTCGCGATGCGACCAATCCAATGGTACCTCTCCGGCTTCGATCAGCAGCCGTCTGGACTAAGAAACGAGAGAGACACGTAAACCGAGAATAAATCCTAAAATCACTCAAAAGAAGAAATACATAAAAAATGAGAAAAATGACAACGGATGGCGACGCAGAGGGCGTCAATGGATTCCTGGCGAGATGAGGAGTCTGATCCCCTACTTTTTACCCAGCGAAGATCGCGAATTGGTGCCGAACGGGCGACGGGGGCCACGTCGTCTTCTAGTTCACACGCGCCTCCACGCTCCACGATCCGAGGGAAGAAGGGTACTGGCGCGATCCTCGCGTCGAGCCCGTCCCGTCGGTACCTCCCACGCGGAAGGATGTGCCGTTCGTCTGGACGGGAGAGTGTGAGCAGAGCTTCATGGAGCTGAAGAGATTGCTCACTACTACTCCGGTGTTGGTGTTGCCATCTAGTTCGGGAGGTTTCATGATGTGTACGGATACTTCCGGGGTAGGTCTCGGTGCTGTGCTGATGCAGCATGGGAGAGTTGTGGCGTATACGTCTCGACAGTTGAAGCCACATGAGGTGAACTACCATGTTCATGATCTTGAGTTGGCGACGGTGATTTTCGCCCTAAAGATCTGGAGGCATTATCTGTATGGCGAGATGACATGGGTGACGACGTGGGTGACGGCGAGGCGATCGCGTGGACGTGCGGCGAGCGTGGGAAGGCGGGGTTTTCAACGGCGTTCTTCGTGGGATCGAGCTCGAATTGACGTCTCGTCGTGAACCGGATGTAGGGTGACGATCCCTAGCTCATCATCTTTCCATTTTCGCAGTTTGTAGGCTGAGGCAAGGCCGAGAAGGGGTTCTTTTGCGCCGGGAAGGGTTGAGCATACATCGGGGAGAGTTCATCCGATCCGTTGTTTTAACCCGCGATTCCGCGTTTTGGGGGCGTAGAATCATGCTAGGGGGCTTGGGGGTTCCTTTCCCATCATTTCCCCCTTCATGGGGCTTGTTTGGGGCTGAAATGGGCGATTCCGGTGAGGTTCGTCATTTTCGCGCCGGTGAGCCATGTGCAGTCGCAGCAGGGACCGCATATCCCTTGTGCGGTCCTGTCCTGGAAGCCCATCGGCTCGGCGCGCAGCGGGGTTGAGTGGTCTATCGTGGGACCGCATGTCCCTTCGTGCGGCCCTAAGGTGACCGCCCATCTCCCGGGGTTTTGACTGTTGTTTGAGACCGTTATGTAGTGCTTGGGGTGTGTGGCTAGGGACTGGCCGTACATCCCCTCGTGCGGCCTGGGTCTGGCCGTACGTCACTTGGAGTTGTTGGCAGATCGTGCGGCCAGAGTTGGACCGCACCTGCCTTATGCGGTGAGGTCCTAGCCGCCCTTCCCTTGTGCGGTTAGATCCCAACCGCACCTATTTTCTTACCGTTACGCAGTGTTTGGGATGAGCGACTGGGGTCTGGCTGCATATCCCCTGAGCGCCCACTGACTGGCCATTCATCCTCGTGCGTGAGCGGCCCAGGTGAGACCACCCATGCCTTTGAGCGGCGGGGTCCTAGCCGCCCTTTTCCCGTGTGGCTAATGATGGACTGTTCATCGTCTGAGGCCTAGCCCGTAGTTTTTCGTGTCGATTTGAGTCCCGGGTGAGCAGACCTCGATCCACCTGCTGACCCATGGTCTGTCTGATGCTTGGCATCATGTAGGGACCAAGTGTGGGGCGCCGTGAGGGGTCCCGGGATGTGGCGTTTCCGACATACGTCACCATGAGTCGGTGATGTACGAGGAGCGATCCTTGCACTCATTTACTTTCGGAGTCGATTTCCATGACTTGAGAGTCAACCTTCCAGTGACCTGTCCACCAGTCGTAGCTTCCTACGCACGCGGGTGCGGACCCACCCGGGAGTGGTGGAGAGCTTGACCTGAGTTAGACGATTTTTAGGCTGGTCTCCGTGGTGGTTGGGGGTACGCTTTTTTTTAAATAGGAGGAAGGATTATGGCGTTCAATCTAACCCCCGAAAGATTTCCTCAAAAGGGAGAATTCCGACGTAAGGAAAGTTCGCCATCTCACTCAGCCGGTCCTCCTGCTCCCGAAGACGTTCCAGCTCTACCTGAACGGAGGCCGCCTCGACCTCAGATACGGATAGCAGCTCGACTTCCTTGGCCTCGGCCTCTCGCACATCCCTAAGTTCCAGCTCGGCCGCCTCAAGCCATTCTTTGAGCTGCTCTATCCGGCTTGTCAGTGCTTGGGCTTTGCTGCGACACTTCTCCACACCACTTCGGTGCCACTCTTCCTCACTTACTCGCACCTCGAGGGCACGCGAATACTCCTCCCTTTGCAAGGGGAGCGCAGTAGCCTGACCAGGAGCCTGCATCTCAAGGAACTCGCAATGGTTCATGTACTTCAACAATAGTGTCACCCGTCGCGACCATTCTTGCAACGGGCAGCCCATCAATTCCAAGGCTTCTGTCAGCTTCTTCGCAATAGTCCTCAGCTTCTGATACGTGAGTCGTAGGTCGGCAAGCACCATGGACCGCAGCACTACTAGGTTCTGCCTCACCGAGAAATTTGAGGTGACAGAGCCCAAGGAAGGCACGACCGAGAGGCTGAACTCTACAGCACTGTCGACCGCCGCCCAAAGTTCAGTGTCCACCAAAGCTGAGGAAGATGGCAGTGTCAGAATTGGGGTGATAGGCACCTTAGCCATAACATCGAGCCTCTGCTCCACCCCCGTTCGCGAGGGCGGTGGAACGTCCACAAGGGCCCCGGGCGTCTCTCCAAAAAGGGGCAGCTCTGCCTCTTCTGTCTCTGGTGGTAATGGCTGAACCTCTCCAAGTGCACCGGGCGTCTCCTCGACAAGGGGCAGCCCCATTCCTTCTATCTCCGGTGGTGGTAGTCGAATCTCTGCAAATGTGCTGGGCATCTCTTCAGCAACGAATGGTCTCGTGTCCACCACCTTAGGTGACGAAGGTCGAATCCGCGCGAGTGCACCCGACATCCCCTCGACCAGGGGCGATTCTAGCACTTCCGTCCCAACCCTCCTCAGGGTGAAAGTTATTTTAGGCCCCGACGACATCGGAGCCATTTCTTCCATCGACAAAGTGGCCAGCATGAGCGCCAAGACCGGGGCAACATCAGCCAGAGTCGACGTCGCGATCGCCTAGACGCTGGGCGGGAATGAAGAGAAGTAGTGCAGCATGTCCCATAGGGTTTGTGGGTCTGCCCAGAAGCTGAGGCGGCAACGCGACAGAGGTGACGCCTGAGGCAGCCTTCCTCTGAGGAAGCTCAAGGCAAATGGTGATATGCCTCCACCCAGCCTTAAAGTTGACACCAGTTTTATCTCGGTCGTTGTGCCAGAAGACACTCGTAACTTGCTGATCGCTTATCGACGAGCTCGAGGAGCCGCAACCCTCACCAATGGCCCCGAAGTAGTGTCGGCTGGTGTTAGCACCTCAACTTCGCCTGCTGGAACTTTCGGTGCGAGCGTTTCTGCCGAATCCTTGGGAACCTACACAGGCCAGACCCGGAGTCGGCCAAAATGTT
>JANBPO010003319.1:0-23080 GCA_024336825.1 Amorphophallus titanum
CCACGGAAACTAGCTTACAAACCGTATAACGGGAATACCCCGCCACCTCTCCCGGGTGGGCCGACACGGACGTCGTCAGGCTACGACTAGTGGTTCCATCACAAGGAAAGAGAAAGCTACTCTTATGGGATGTAAAATAATGTTACAGTGTATATAATATTTTAAACATGAGGCATACGAAACATGGATTGCATTAGAAATTACACATGCATGCTTTTGAAATCCGCAGGTATATAACGGACTAACAGCACCCTGTTACATACCATAATGGACGAGGGAAGGACCGCTATGCTTCACAGAACTCAAAAAATCTATAAGAAAATAGAACTATAACGCACCAGAGCAGGCACGCCATAGGACTATAACGCACTAGATCAAGGGTGTTAAAGTCAACTAGCATATAACACCACTGATAGGGGATGTAATGGACCAAGTGTAGGGCGTTATAGTGAACATAACGCACCTCTCATGGGTCGTCCCTAGAACTTTCAGAATCCACAGGAAAACACGGTATGTAACGCACCATCAGTGGGGCATCATATGAATTTAACGCATAGGGGTAGGGGCGTTAAAGGCAATGGACCTTTAACTCAATACACAAGAACTATAACGCACCAGGTGAGGTGCGTTAAAGCCACCCGAACATGAAAATCCACAAAAAACTCAGTACACTTACCATATAACGCACCTATAGGGATGTGTTAAATGACCATAACGCACTAGTGGTGGCGCATTATGTCACCTGGGTTTCGCAACTCTAGAGTTCAGAATCGGAACCCTTTCCCGACCGATCGAAATCGACGGGGGACGCGGTGGAATACAAAACCAAGCTAACCTGCCAACCCATACCGACCATATAAGCCTAAGCATGCCACTAGAATTGAAATATGATGCCCATGGATATAATTTCAACAATTAAAAGATAATTTCAACATTTAAAAGATTAAAAATACACTAATTAGGAACATGCATGAAATACGAGACAAGGGGTGTCGGACCACGACGCAAGTGGTACTGGCGGTGTCCTAACGAGATAAGGATTCCATCCCCCTCCTGGATGACTACGAAAATGACGAATCGACGGCGAACCGGCCAGAGGGCAACATGGTGCCTCCCGACCCGGCTCGGCTCCACGTGAATCAAGGAACAGTGGACATCAACGCGATCCTCGCGACGCGACCAATCTAATAGTACCTCTCCGGCTTCGATCAGTGACTGTCTGGAACAGAAATCGAGAGAGGCACGCAAACTGAGAAATTAACCCTAAAAACTTTCAAAACAAGAATTGCATAGAAAACGAGGAAGATGGCGACGGATGGCGATGCAGAGGGCATCAACGGATTTCTGGCGAGATGAGGAGTCCGTTCCCCTACCTTTTGCGCGGCGAAGACCGCAAATCGGTGCAGATCGGGTAATAGGGGCCACGCCATCTTTTCGCTCGCACGCGTCTCCACACTCCACGATCCGAGGGAGGAAGGGTACTGGCGTGATCCTCGCGTCGAGCCCGTCCCATCGGTACCTCCCACGCGTCGACCGGGGTCCGTTTGGACCGCGAACCGAGTGAAAGGGGGAGAGAGGAGAGAGAACGTGCATTACACTATCAGCTGGTTTGTGGATTTGAATGGTGTAGATGCACACTCCTTCCGCACTGGGGCAGTGGAATTCACGAACTATGTCCTCAAAGAATATGCCCCGACTTTGATCAGAGCGGGAGTCATTAACAGTGTGTGCGCCTCACAGTTTTGGTACCCTATTTCAAAGGGTTTGTGCTGCGGCATGATCGAGGTATTCAACACCGAATTCAACTCCTTTTATACAGTTGAAGGTGAAACCTCGCTAGATTTGTGGAGCCTGTCATAGCTTAACGGCATGCCCGTTGACGGTGAGTCGTACAAAGAAGTCTGCCTTGCTGACTATCTGAAGGTTGAGTCCAACAGTGAGGGTTGATACTTCATTGGCTTGTCATATCGTTACCTGATGAAGGTATACAAGACATTATGCTTTCCCTATTATCAAGATTCATCTAGAGCTTCCTCATCTTGGAGTAGGAAGAAAGGTGACCGAAAGAAGGTTCGGATGGGCTTATGGATCCAATATTTCTTCTGGGGCAACTTAAAGCACACTGACTATCCATCCATAGTACCAGTTGCTGTTCAGGAGGCGAAAAGGACCAGTTTCAAAGCGAGCTTGCCGTCTTCCCTTCGCCAGGCATATCAAAGTGGACCGAACCCAGCAGGAAATGATGTTGTGACACACTATATAGCTTTCCTGACATATTGGATTTGTCCTATTGCTCTCCCTCAGGGAGATGAGACAGTTATCTGCCCAGAGGCAATCTACCTAGCCTATCAGATGGCCTGCGGTATGAAGCTATCTTTATGCCCGATAGCACTTTGCTTTATTTACAAGATACTGGGAGAGCTTCGCAGGTCTCGCACACTAGGGAGTCTCTGAGCTATAGGGCCCATTCACTTTTTCAATGCTTGGGTGTGCACCTTGTTCTCGGAGCTCACTGCATAAACCCTCCAAGCACCAAATTTGTATCCAAGAATGCTGGAATTTACAAGTGTGGAACTAGATACAACTACGCGGCAACTTTTTTCATTTAGGGCCAGTTGACAAAGGTCCCAGTAGATTTTGTAGGGACAATTCATTTTTGGATCTTGGCTGCGCACTCCAGCCCCTTTGTTAATCGCCAACGCGAGTGCATAATGGAAGAAACTGAAACGTACACCCATCCTATTTCGGTGGTGCCTGTGACCGGACCCATTTTGGAACCTGAGATGATTGAGTGGGCGCTGGCTATCCATCCAAGTGTATTAGTGTTTCGGAAGCGTGGGACTATCTTTTTGGAGCTGTATTACCATTTCCATTTTGTCCGTAACTTCAGCTATGATTAACATATTCCTCCTTTGTCCGCTCAATTTCCCCTTGATGGCCGGACAAAGCAGGGTGTGGTGGTTGCTGCAGAAGGCCATTGTTGAACCCCCTCCTTGAGTGGATGTTTAAATATAATAGCTTTTGATGATGACCAAACACTATATGTATATATTGCCTTGAAGTGTTCTAGCATAAAAAGTCTTGCAAAGATCAACATTCCTATTGAAGTCTTGGAGCGTAGGAGGTTAAAGAACAACCTCAACGGGTAAGCACTTTGAACTTAAATTGCAAGGCTACACCCATGGGGACCGTGACCGTATTTTTGGGTGTCCGGAGGTACCGTGTTAACTCGATTAGCGTGCCCGTAGGTTTTAAAGGTCCGAGTGACCCTCTTGTGTTCTGGGCTTTCGTGTTACGCTTAATCGAGTCCCCATGCATCGGCCTGAGTGCGGAGGGTCATTCCCGTTTCTCCGGAAAGCGGTTTCCGTGTGGGCCATGCGTATGGCCTGTGGACTGCAAGTCCAATTACCCAGCCTAGGGCTGAAGGTTTCTTAGCTCCCCTTTTGGGAAGGGATTAGGGTTGGCAGTCGTGGGCCGCCCTAATAATTATCGTATCGTGGTTTTGACTTAGGGATAGGCCAGATTGACGGCATGGAGCTGTCCTGTGCAACGGCCTTGACCCCGAGTCCTGTGACTCAAAGGCCGTTGGGTTTAATAGGTCTAGCAGACTACCCAGAGTCTGGAGGCATCGCGCCACCCGTTTTCCGAGCCAATTACGACGGGCTTGTGCGTAGCCTGTTTGTATTTCGATGGTTTCCTTCGAGAGTCATGTATTTAGTGACCCCCCCACTAGTCGTGGCTTGCTTGGGCACTCTCGTGCCTATCCACCTGGGAGTAGGTGGAGAGCTACCCCCGAGTGAGACGATTTTTAGGCTGGTTGCCGTAGGGTCTCCCCTGTAGCGGCTCGAGCTCGGGCCGGGAGGAAAACCAACTAGAGGGCCTGACTTGTGCAATCGGTCAGTGTGTGCACACATGGTCGGGGACTACAGACGCGTGCTGACGAGCACGACCCCGACTAGACCCTTGTCCCGTGGTTACTAGTACGATGTCTCAGTTTCCGCCTGGGGCGACAAGTGAGACACCTGAGGCGCGGACTAAGTCGTCAGAGGACGCATCCAGCCTTGCTTCTTGTGGGCAGTATTCCTGTCACACGAGACGAGCTTCTTCGTGGTTTCTCGGGTGGTTTCTGAGTGTCTTTCCGCCACCGAGGTTTAGGGTTTCCGGTAAGAGTTACGGAGGGTTTTCCCCGGTCTGTGTAGGGTTCACATCGGCGAGGTCGTGACCGTGTCCCCAGAACGCGTGGTCTTAGGCTGAGCCTTAGTTTGTGAGGATAGGCCTCCACGACAGAGGTGTTGTGGTGTTTCTTCTAGCGGCGTAGCCATAGTTTTCCCGTTAGTCCGGTGGTCCCCCGACTGTGAGATCGGGGTGTGTTTCCCGGTACAGTAGGAGTAGTTTATAGAGCCAAGGTCGCGTCGGCTACCGTGCTTTCCATTACGGCTGTTTCCCCTCGCCGTTGTCATTGCTGTTGCTACTTCCGCTGTTGTTGTTGTTGTTGTTCTTGCTTGCGCTGCTTTACCGCCGTTGTTTTCGATTGGGGTTCCGCGGGACCCCTACTGAGCTAGTGAGACGAGGCTCACCCCCTGCTTTTCAGGTGCGGCGATTCATCCTCGAGGTTCGGAGGTGCGGCACGGAGTTTCTTAGCTGCCAGCTCGCCGAGCCGAGTGTTCACTCGACGTTTGGTACACTTCTCTGCCTTCGACTGTACTTTTTTTTTGGACTGGACTCTGCAGTTAGATTATTTATTTCTGTTGATTATAGTTGTTGTTCGTTTAGGCAGACCAGACTAGCCCCTTGGGCTGGTCCGCGTAAACCCTCCCTCTCCCACTCCGTAAACACAAAAAATGTGTTTTTCTTAGGTTTATGTGGAACAGGTTCAACCCCTCAACCTAGTCCATCTAAACCCCTCCATGACCCCTCATCTCTCCCTATAAAATCCCCTTAGAAGCTCAAGGGGTGGGGCATCGATCAAGCATCAAAGCAATCTAGGCATACAATCGGAGATCTTCCAAGGCATTAGCACAAGGCAACTGACGCAGCGAGCAAGGAGATTTGTGTATGCGGATGACTTGTGAATCAACTCACGCACGTCAAGGGTATGTCATTTGTACTCCCTCACATGACGTTTGGCCATGACACACAAGTCTATTCCCGCTACACGAGCGATATTGTGACAACGGCAAATACCCCCTCATCCCGGGGTTGCCCATGTGAGCTCGCCATACCATACACACATGCCAGGGCATCGCACCTCCTACCATCACGAGGCTGCACCCGGCTACTCAACCCAAGCCATGTTCGAACCTCGCCCTGTCGCCAGTCAGTGTATCCTCTGGTTACCCAGTCTAGTCCTCCCTTGACAAATCGGGCATAGCCCTTGCCTCGAGGAGAGTCTCTGTAAAACACGCGGATGTCCGTCTTATCACGCACTGACCCGGGGACTGGCCTCTTTGTCGGAAATGTCAAGTGGCTTGCGCCAGTTGTACCTTGGCTGCTACGGTCCATCTATAAAGCCCGCGTGGCTCTCATAAATTGTATCATCACCTGAATAAATGTTCTCACATCCACACTCAGGCCCCAGCCTTCCCCCGCACCACTTGGTGTAGGTTTCTAGTACCTCCGACTCCAATAAACACCTCCTGGTTAAACGCAAACCTATAGCTGTAAAGTGCCTCTTGCCCTCCACCCCAGACTCCAGATTTACCCAGACTTCTCTTCAGCTTAGAACAAAGGTATTCGGATTCAATTCGATGTAAATAAACACTGACAACTTGCGATCGGTAGGGGAAGACGTCCAGTACACGATTCCCTACAATCGCCTACGCATTCACACCTGTGGAACCTTCCTCCTATCCACATGTCACCCGCCTCCCGAGCCCACGTCCTGCATCATGGCGACGCTTCCTGGTCAACCCTTGGCTCCCTAGATGATTGAGAAGAAATGGACTGGCACGCCCGCACCCCAGCCATGTTTCCCCTAAAGCCAGGAAACCACTCGTGCTGCTCAGTTTTTCCTCGACTTTCCTTGAACGATGAACGCACGGTGATGCCCTGAGAAGGGTACGGCCGTAGTGAGGGGGTGCCCAGCACGCCAGAGCCTGGCGTCTCCCCTATCGCCTTATCTTATCCCTCAGCCCGGTCACCGAACACACACACACACACACACCCGTACGCAGCCCCAAGGTGCGCGTGAACAAAAGGATGGCACGCCCGGTGGGATGTCTCACGCGTTCCTTCTTTTTGCTGAAGAGATAGCCTGTGCTAGCCCTGAAGTCCTGGTGACCTTTTCTTGTCCTTGCAAGAGAGGCAGAGGAGAGCACTTGTTCACACTTTCCAGTAGCTTCCAGTGTGCATTTCAATCACCAGATCACACTCGATGACTGCCAACAGCTGTCACCTCTGCACCATCTAGTACTCCAGCAGCCATGGCGGCCGTTACCTACGTTCCCATTGTCATCGCCACCCATGTGCGAGTGGGTTACTTGGTATTGTCGATCACCTTCGGCAACTTTGCCCCGGTCGTTAGATCACCCTACTTCTTGGGTGTGGTCCCCGTGGCTGCTCTGTAGCTACCCTCAGTTCCTGTGTCGCCAGCGCAATGGACGCGTCACACCAGTTCCCAGCTTCAACAACTTGCTCAGGCGTCAGGCCCGAGTCTTCCATCACTGGCCTCCGTAAGGGCCTCAGACCGGCTCCTGCGTGGGAAAACATCAGTTCCCGGGCCTAGTCTCGACCGACTCCCAGTGCGGGCTTTACGCCCTACGTTCTGGTCTCCAATGTAGCAGCGTGCTCGGGCCTCCAGTCCCGAGCTCAAGTTAAGCCAACATCTGATACGGGTTCCTACCCCGGGGTGTCGGGCTTCCCAGCATCTCACTCAAGCGCTCAGTCCCGAGCTCTAGTCGAGCCAGCCTCCCTCACGGGCCTCTTGACCCGGGGGCAAGGTTCCCCAGTGCTCCGTTCGGGCCTCATGACCCGGACCTCTGAAGGGTCGTCATCCGACCCAGGTTTACAGCACCTGGCTCAAGGCCCTCCAGTACCCAGACCGGGCACACTATCCCAGGATCTCTCAAGGTCAATCCCCAGCCTGGACTCTCCGTGCTGGGCCCCGGGCCTCTCAGCTCCATTGTGGAACTCTGTCCCCTACCCCTCAGTGACGCTGACTCTCAACACAGGGCTTCCTTCATGTGACACGGTGACCCTGACGTTGGGTGTGGGGCCTTTACATCATTCTCTTGTCTCCCCAGCATTGGGTATGGGCTTGCGGCCTTGGGTCACCGGCACTCCGGCACCTCCAGATATATTGGTTCCCGATGCAAGGGCGTCATCTCGAGCGTCGGCAACACTCTTATCGGCTCGGGTGAAGGCTTACACCCGAGCTACCCAGCCACCGGTCTCCACCACAGACTTCATGCCTTGGGGGTCGATCCCAGTGTTTCTGGATGACGATCTTGTGCCACCAGCTGCTACAGGCTGGGTCTTCTCGGTCTACCACCTCAGAGCGGGGTCTTCCTCGGCTCCCCAGAAGAAGCGTCGCCATAGCTGCAAAGGCAGGTGATTCTCCACTGCGACCAGCAACTCCAGCAAGACTATCCTTGTCAGTGATTGTGGACGTGTAAAATTACACACCCATATGTCTCGTCCAGTCTTACATTAACGGCAACTTCAAAAGAAGAAACCCCGGAGAAGATGGGCCATCCGAACTCTCCGAATATACACACACTACCGTGAAGCCGTCTCTGGAGTCACGACAACGAAGAGAAATCAACCCCCGAGAAGCTCACAACCCGTGGGCCCCGAAGAAAATTAAAATGAACCGCCACTTGTGCCCGTAACGGGCTTGAACGTGTCCTAACGGTATGCCTTTCAGCCTTCAACGGCACACCCGTGTGCCCCTTTCAGCGGCACACCCGTCGGTGCCTCTCCAGCGGCACACTTGGCCAAAGCGCTCTAGCGGCACACCCCCCTGCACGCCTCCAGTGGCACACTCGTGGGTTGCCTTCAACGGCACCCCCATGTGCCCTTCTTCAGCGACACACTGGTGGAGCCTCCTCAACGGCATACCCGTCCAGCGCCTTCAGCAGCACGCCCTTCTGGGTTCTCCAGCAGCACGCTCACCCTAGCCATCTGCTAAGTGGCACACTCCATGCCATCTTCACCGGCACATCCCCCCAGGCGTCTTCAACGGCGCACCCTCAGGGACTCCAGGTCCTTTGACGGCACACCCGGTAGGTCCGCTTAGCAGTATGCCCTGTTGGCCCTTTAACGGCACACGTTGCCAGCCCCTCCGCGGCACACCCTTTGGGTCTTCCCGCGGCACAGCATTCCAGCTCTTCAACGGCACACTGTGACTTGCCCTCGCCTAGTGCATCCGGCAGACCAGATCTTACGCCATGCCCTACGGATCTTTGGCGGGTAGCGATCTAGCTGAGGTGTCGGCCAAAGAGGAGGGCATGCAGGCTACCTCCTGCCACCGAGGATGATGAAATCAAATCCCCATTAATGTCGGTCGCTTCCCGCATTTGCCGTTCGTGCTTTAAGGCTCCCGCCACGGGGAGTATAAAGGCCCTCTTCCCCAGTGAACAAACACACACAGAGACAGACAGCACATACACACCAGTGGAGGGAACCACGACGGTGCTACCAGAGAAGAGAAGAAGGAGAAGAGAGAAGAGGAAGAAGAGAGCTCCGGCGTGAGGCCCTCTGATGACCACCGAGCAAGAGAGAGTAAGAGAGAAAGAGAGAGAGGGAGAGTGTGAGCCTTGATGTAACGGAGGGGGTAAGGTAGATAGTCCCATAATGAAATCCATACCGATATCCTCCCACTTCCACTTAGGAATATCAAGAGGATGTAGCTTACCGACAGACTTTTGATGTTCCGGCCAGTGCGTTCCTATCGTTCTTTCCACCCTCCTTTCAATACCCTTGGAATCCCTGTGTGCCAAATCGACTGATCTCGGCCTTCCGTAAAAGGTGAGTGTGCGTCCCCGCCGCGAGGGAAAGGAACCAGAAGGGAATTCCCCCGCGCGCGCAAACAGACATGAACCCTCTGGGGAGTTCAAGATGAAGGGGATTCCCCGAACTTAGGTTTTCGAGATAGGACCCGGCTTCTCCCCTTTAAAATTATGACCCGGTCGAGAGTGAGGGGACCTTCACGTCCACGTCCACGTCCTCATCCTTGGCCGTGACCCCGGCCATTTCTCCCCGAGCGACGTTGATATGTCGCCATGGGAGCCTTGTCTCCGGTGTTATCAGTTGAAGGCACGTTGATGTTGTCGGGCAGTGGGATCGCCACCATGTTATAGGAGAGCTTTTATAGTATTTCCTCGAGCATCTCGACGGTTAGCTTCTCCTCTTTGTAGAATAAGGAGTGCTCCTCCGGGATTGAAAAGTCTTCACCTTCTTCAAGACGGTGAGCCATCTCTCGGAGTCATTGTAGAAGGCGGGCTTTCCGCCCAAGCTTGTCCCAGGGGATATATTCGTCTAGAGTGACGATTCTGGTGGGACGAGGGGGAATGTATTCCTCAAGCTCATCTATGAGCTTTTGAAGTCGTTGTAGAGGAGTCGGCTCCTTAGGGGCCTCCATAGCTACTGCTTGGTCAGCTTACTTTTTCAACCTCCTCTTCAAGTTCTTCTTCTGATTCTTCTCTTGTTTCTTCTGGCGTGCTGCCTCTTGAGAAGAAAGGGGCCTTTGCTCAGGAGGTGGGACTGGTTTGCCCCCAGAATTTTACTTTTTACTCCAGGCTGGCTCCTTAGGAATCTTGATGCCATAGCTCTTTTTGGGGACGACCTTAGTCTAGTTGGCCTCCTCCGGCTGAACCTAGAAGGTGGTATTGATTGCCTGAGCAATTATCTCGAGCGGCAGCTCCTGGAACTCTGCCAATTTGGAGTGGGACCCTTGGGGGCATTGTGACTCCACCGTCTTTGCTTGGACTGGTGGCTTCACGAGCTCAAGATGTTGAGGCCTTTCTGCAACTGGCGGCCTCGCTGGCTTGACAGGAGCTTTGGTTGGAGGCTCCCTCACCTTCGCCTTGCCTTTATTGTCTAGCAGAGGGTTTTCCCTTATGACGATGCCGGGTTGACTCGGCCTGGGACGGGGCTTGGAACCCTCTCCCATGGCTTAGCTTTTTGGGCTCTGGGCCTTAGGCCCCTCGCACCTAGCCTTGCCTTTGGGGTCTGGTTGAGGTTTGCTGCTCTCCGCAGGCTCGCTCGGTCAGGCAAGTTGAGAGAAAATCTCAGTTTCTTGCCGAATTTGTTTGAGAGTCTTCTGGACGACCTCTTCAAGACGTCGCCTTGTCATAGAGTTCCCCTGAGCATCGATCTCCCCTCTCTGAATGAGGACTTCAATGCAGTCTTGAACTTCTGGGCATTGCCCTGCGTGGAGTGGGCCATCATTTTTATTAATGTAATTAATTTTCACTCTTGTACTGGGAGTTACTGTCTTGGCCGGGGTCGTCTTCCCCATGCCCGGAGCGTGAAGGTAAACTCGTCACCCCTTCACAGTCATACTTACTTTCTTAGTATATGCCTATTTGCCACTGCTAGAGAGCATGTTTTAGGGTCCTAACTCATAACAAATCAATCACCGCTGCGAGAGAGAGAGAGTGAGACCCGTCCTGTGACCCGACCCGAGCGTGAGAGTGAGTTGACCACCCTTGACTCGCTGTCGATTTCTCAACCGTTCAGGTCCGAACGCTTCCCTCATTAAGGGATGGACATGAGCTTGCTAGAGTCCTAGGTGTGCATATCCAATTGGAGTCGAGTCCTTCGCGTCCGTCCAGCATCAACGACTAGTGGTTCCATCACAAGGAAAGAGAAAGTAACTCTATCGGGATGTAAAGAAGCGCCACAATTTATAAAATAAATTAAACATGGCGAATATGCAGTAATTAAATGCATAGTAACATGAATATGCTAATAATTAGAATCTGCATGAATTAAATGGATGGGACACGGCTGCTTAGTGATTGGGCGGTCGGTCGACTGGCCGCTTAATAGGCATGAACGGTTCTAAGTGAGCCGTTCCACAATGATACAATGCAGAGTTATGGGGACAGGATGGTCAGGGGTCAGCCGTTCTATGGACGGGACGGCTTGGGACTGACCGCTCGATGCATGAAGGGTTCATGGGGCAGTCGAACGACACGCCACGTAGTGGGATTGGAACGGACCAGGGTTGGCCGTTCAATCATCACTGCCTTACTATTTACAGGGACTGCACGGTCAGGAGTGTACTGTGCTAAGGGCTAAACGGTCCATTGTGGACCTTCCAATAGTCTTAAGCTGTCTGGAGTGGACCGCGCACTATAGGATGGTCTCTGGGGGTCCGTGCCATTACCGCAGTGGCGGGAATGGGCAAACCTCAGTGAAAACCCCTCCCAGTCGACCCAAATCGATGGGATTCAAAATTCTAACTAACCTGCCATGCTCAACCATCCATTCCATTCCCATTCCATTCATCAAAACATCAACACGATGCCCATAGAGTAATTTTTAGGAAATTAGATGAAATTACACTAACCATGATATATTGCACAGAAAATGAGGAAAATGACGGCGGACGGCCAAGCATGGGGTACCATCGCGTTCGTAACGAAGTGAGGAATCCATCCCCCTACCTATTGCGCGACAAGGCTAGCGTTCCGGTGTCGAACCGTCGATTGGAGTTATGCTGTTCTTCTACCCGTACCCACCTCCACACTCCACGGATCGAGACGAGGTTAGCGTTAACGTGATCCTCCCGTTGAGACCTTCCCAGCAGTGCCCTCCATGCCTCCTGTAGTCGCCCGAATCAACCGAGCCCGAGAGAGGGGGGAGAGTCGATCGTGCGCGTAAGAGAGAGAGGGTAAGGGAGGAGAGAGAAAGAGTGAGGGGAGAGAGAGAGCATGTGTCAGTTTTCAAAAAAAATATGTTATATTTATTTTTTTTAAAATTAAACTCTAAGTTCATTTAAATCCTCAATTTAGCTCCCTTTAGGCCCCTTGTATGCCCACTCGTGGAGGTACTCAGTACCATCGCCCTGACACTATGGGTGAACCCCAAGGTGCCGCCCAGGGAGGCCGTTCTCTGGAGGACATGATAGCTCTACTCATGGAGCGCATGGATAGGCCCGAGCAAACTCTTAGGGAGCATACCGAGCGCATGGAGAGCCGATTCAAGGCCATGGAGGACCGCGCTGAGGCTTCCGACCGATCTATCCAAGGTCTGGTTGGAAGGTTAGAGAGTGTGGAGAGAACCCCCACCGAGACCAACCCAGAAATCTTCTGGCCCCCCAGGCACCTGCTACCTAGCCCGTCCCACCTAGGGTTGAGGAGCGACGGCCAAGTGCCCTCCATTTTGAGGACTACGAGTCCGACAACGATTATGAGAGAAATGGCTGACGCTGGCAGGGTCACTGACCACAAAGGGATAATGATGATGAGCGGATCCTCAAGACCATTCGGGCAGACCCTCCCACGTTTGATGGGTCCAAGGCTTTGGACCCGAAGGTCTATCTTGATTGGGAGGCCAACATGGACCGGTACTTCTAGTGGTTTGAGATGACGGACCACCGGAGGGTCAAGCATGCCAAAATGAAGCTGTTGGGGCAAGCACAAATATACTGGAGCAATGTGGAGAGCTTGCTATTTCAGCATCATGAGCCCCAGGTTGATTCTTGGGATGAGATGAAGGGAAAGCTTAGGCGTAAGTACCTTCCTGTCACGTACCATCAAAGACTCATCGATAGGTGGTAGTATCTCAGCCAAGGGGATCAATCCGTATCCGAATACATCACAGAGTTCCATGAGTATTTCTTGCGATGTGGCGTTACAGAAGAGAGCACGATGCCTGTCTCTTGCTTCCGTCGTGGTTTGCAACCCCACTATCAGTATGAATTATTTCGCCGCAATGTGACCACCTTGGAAGATGCGTATCAGGTCGCTCTCGAGTTGGAGTAGTTTGAGGCGGAGTTCACTCCCGTCCAATGTCCGGGGATCACCTACCAGCATGGGACCAACTCTCGTCCCATGCCCAGCTCTTATAATCAATTTTCGGTGGCTCGTCCCCCGGAACCCCCATGCCAGGACCCCACTGCTCCTAGGCCCCGCCCCCTCTCGCCAAGGGACCCTCTCCCTCACCCGCATGCACCCATCCCAGCACCTCGACCTCATCAGCCCATAGTGTCGACTCGGCCTCGTCTTCCTACACCCCTAGTCCGTCGTGGGGACAAGGGTAAGGGGTCGATGATCGGTGGGTCATCCTAGGGCACCAGGACGTGAGACTGTTGTTATAGTTGTGGTGGAGTTGGCCATTTTGCAAGCAAGTGTCCCACTCGGGAATCACTTGTTATTGCAGACACGCTAGTCCGTGACCCCACGCCCGAGTTAGTGCCAGTCAGTTATGAGTCGGACCAAGATCTGGCTGAGGAGTTTTTTGATGAGTTGTTGGAGGGCGAGCAGGTTGACGTCCCTGGTACCCAGTATTAGAATGACGTACAGTTGGGTGTAGTCAGGTGCATCCTGACCCAGCCTCAGGTGAGTGACGACTGGCATCGTACCACCATCTTCCACACGAGGATCGCAAAAATGTGATTTTCTATTTTTCGATATGTTTTCAAAATTTTGAATTTTCTATAAATACTCCATTTCTTTTTCTTTTTCTTTTCCTTCATCTTCTCCTTCCTCTTCTTCCTCCTACGTGCGTCCCTCTCCCTCACTCTCGCCCATTCGATCGCGGTGAGCTCTGTTCCGATTGCAGACGGTGGCGGGGCGACTGCGAGACGACGTGGGTGATGGCGAGGCGATCGCGTGGACGTGCGGCGAGCATGGGAAGCATGGGAGGGCGGGGTTTTTAACGGCGTTCTTCGTGAGATCGAGCTCGGATTGACGTCTCATAGTGAACCAGAGGTAGGGTGACGATCCCTAGCTCATCGCCTTTCCATTTCTGCGGTTTGTAGGCCGAGGCGAGGCCGAGAAGGGGTTCTTTTACGCCGGGAAGGGTTGAGCATGCGTCGGGGAGAGTTCACCCGATCCGTCATTTTAAGCTGCGATTTCGCGTTGTGGGGGCGTAGAATCATGCTAGGGGGCTTGGGGGTTCCTTTCCCTTCATTTCCCCCTCCGTGGGGCTTATTTGGGGCCGAAATGGGCGATTCCAATGAGGTTCACCGTTTTCGTCCCGGTGAGCCATGTGTGGTCGCACCAGGGACAGCATATCCCTTATGCGGTCCTGTCCTGGCCGCCCATCAGCTCGGCGCGCTGCGAGTTAGGCTCGGCGTGCAATGGGGTTGAGCGGTCTATCATGGGACCGCATGTCCCTTCGTGCGGTTCCAAGCTGACCGCCCCATCTCCCGGGGTTTCGACCGTTGTTGTGACCGTTATGCAGTGTTTGGGTTGTGCGGCTAGGGACTGGCCGTATATCCCCTCGTGCGGCCTGGGTCTGGCCATACATCACTTGGAGCCGTTGGCAGATCGTGTGGCCCGAGTTGGACTGCACATGCCTTGTGTGGTAAGGTCCTAGCCGCCCTTCCCTTGTGCGGCTAGATCCCAACCGCACCTGATTTCTTACCGTTACGTAATGTTTGGGGTGAGCGGCTGAGGTCTGGCCGCATATCCCATGAGCGGCCATTGGCTGGCCGGTTATCCTCGTGCATGAGCGGCCCAGGTGGGACCGCCCATGCCCTTGAGCGGTGGGGTCTTAACCGCCCTTTTCCCGTGCGGCCAATGATGGACCGTTCATCGTCTGAGGCCTAGCCAGTGATTTTTCGTGCCGATTTGAGTCCCAGGTTGGTAGACCTCGATCCATGAGCTGACCCGTGATCTGACTGATACTGGGCATCATGTGGGGACGAAGTGTGGGGTGCCGTGAGGGGTCCCGGGATGTGACGTCTTCGGCTTATGTCACCATGAGTCGGTGTTGGTACGAGGGGCGGTCCCCTGTACTCCGTCTGGTTCAGACATTATTTTTTGTGACTTGAGAGTCTACCTTCCAGTGACCCGACCACTCGTCTTAGCTTCCTACGCACGCGGGTGCGGACCCACCTGGGAGTGGTGGAGAGCGTGACCCGAGTGAGACAGGTTTTAGGCTAGTCACCGTAGGGCCCCTTGCCTTTGCCACCAGAGTCCGGTGGGGGGGGAAACCAGCTAGAGGACCCGACCTAGAGCATTCGGATGTTGGAGGCCAGAAGCTTTTCACTGACTTCCGTCGATAGGCCCCTGCGGCAGATAGTGATAGCGTCTTCGGACGTCGGAGGATTATCGCAGCGCATGCTGACGTCCCTCCACCGCTTGATGAAGTCCAATGTTGTTTCACCTTTCTTCTGCCGGAGAGAACAAAGCTCCGCCAGGGAGACTTTGCGTTCGACCATTTGAAATTGGTCGACAAACTTCTTCTGCATATCAACCCAATAGGCTATCAAGTTGGGCTTGAGCCTTGAATACCACTGGAAGGCGGTGCTAGTCAATGACGTGGAAAAATACCGCAGCAAGTATGCTTCCTCCAGTGCCAACTCACCCATGGCTGTCATATAGTAGGCCAAGTGTTCATGTGGGGAGCCCTGCCCGTTGAACTTCTGAAGTTTCGGGGCTTTCGGGTAGTCAGGCGGAAGCTTCTTGAATTGATGATGGAGGGGATAGGGCACACTGTACAAATCAACGGTGGCTACCCCCTCACCATGTTGAGCAAACTTCGCCTCGACGATGCACTCAATCATCTGCTTCTACGCTATAAAGCTTTCTGCAGCGGGAGTGGCAGATGACCGCGCATTGACTTCATGCGGCGGGACTTCGAAATCCACCGCGAGTGGTAGTCTCGCAACAGTGACGAAAGCATTGACTGCTGCTGGAATGGGAGAAGACTGCTGGTCTGCTCCAGCAGGCGCCGCCGGAGGCGGGGCAGGAACCTCTTTTTCACGCAAAAGCGATTGCAAGAGTTTCTTGAGCTCTTGATTCTCCCGCCGGAGCTCCTCCAGTACGGGAGTCCGTGATTTCTCCCCCAGCTCTTCTTTGTGTCGGGAGTGATTGTCCCCGTCAACACTGTGGACGTCCTCCTAGCGCTCTTCTTGCCGTGCCGGCTCAGGTTGAGATGCCCCAGCGGCCAGTGCTTGTTGTGTCTGCGCCAAGATCCGAGACACGGGTTTTGACCTCCTCAAATATTGAAGAGGCTGGTTAAGCTCTCCCGAAGTGTCTTCCGGTTGCTTGTCGCCGGAGGTGGTATAGCAGGTGAACACCTTGACGGTGTCATTGGTCACCTGAACCACCCTCTTCTTCCTGGGTGGTTGTCGATCCGGCTTGGGCGGCCTCCCCAGTCTATCAAAGACAGACACTCTGGACGTGGAGGCTTGAGGGGAGCGATCCTCCTCCGTGTGCGTGGAGCTGGCCCATAGGGAGGTCGGCCGCACCTTTTTGCCGGCGCCTCGACGCTTTTGCCCCCGTAGGGGTTGAGTGGTAGACCCCGGAGACTGAGGCTTCAGTGCTTGTCGGACTCCGCATTTGCTGGAGGTCCGACATGCGGAAGGGCTCCTCCGCACTTGCACGTCTTATAATTCGGGCCTCCTCTTTGGTGACCCAAATCTTCTTCAGGTGGAGCTGGCGCTCTTTCACTGGGTTTCCCCCCGTCCTTGACCGGGGAGCTCGTGGCTTGGGCCGCTGCAAGGGATCGTGAGTTGCCGCCGGTACGGCGGGCTTCTTCTTCTTCGCTCTGCCTTCCCGGACTTGCCGGAGGAGCTCGAAGCGGTTGGAAGTAGGGATGGTTGGCTTACTCTCCCTTACTCTCTCTTTCTTGGTGGTCGTCCCGGGGGAAGGGGCTTCACAGCAGAGGTCCCTCCTGCTTCTTCTTCTCTTCTTCTACTCTCTGTGTGTGCGCTCTGTCTCTCTCCTTCTATCTGTTGGTGGAGGGAGGGGTTTTTATACTCCAATGGCAGGGAGCCTTCGGACACGACCGACGGGGGTGGGAGCGTGGGGCATTGATGAAGATTTGACTTGGGCGTCCTTGGTGGCAGGGGGGTAGCCAGCGTGCCACCTCCTCCATTTGACACCTCAGCGTGGCCATTGCCCGCCAAAAATCTGTAGGGGGATGGCATAAGATCTCCCTTGCTGGACGCATCGTTGGGGGGAAGCCAGGGCGTGCCATTGAAGGCGCGCACGTGTGTGCCGGCGAACAAGACGCATGGGCGTGCCGCTGAAGGCCCACGCGAAGGGCGTGCCATTGAAGGCCACGGGCGTACCGTTGAAGGTGCGCTAAGCGTGCCGTTGAAGTGGGTTTGGGCCTATTTCGAGCCCAATTAACGGTCCACTTAGTTCTTTTCGGGGCCTACGAGTTGTGAGCCTCTCGGGGGTTAATTTCTCTTCGCTGATGTGACTCTGGAGGGCAGCTTCACGACAATGTATTGTTCATTCGGAGAGTCCGGCTGGCCCGTCCTTTTCACAGTTCCTTCGGTTGACGTTATTTGTCGATGCTGGACTGGTCGGGACACGTGGACGTGCAATTTTACACGTCCACAGGGGCACGCCGGTTTGCTCCAATGGGGGGCACGCAAGTTTGGGATTCCTTGGAGGGTCGCGCCGGGCTAAGACCCCCTTGGAGGGGTGCGCCAGTTTAAGACCCCTTTTAGGGGCAGGTCGATTTAAGTGCAAGATGGGCAAGGTCGTGCCGGTTTAAGTATCATGGGGTTTCGCCTGGGCTTCACGGTGATTTGGATGAATGCTTGCCCTCTCGTAATGCTTTAGTTGTAATGCATCGCCTCTGGGGTGTTTAGTTCGAAGCTTCCGAGTCCCGGTCTAGGACTTTGATTAGTTTCCGATGAGTGCCGAACCCGTATCTGAGATTCTAGATTTTTCCTGATTCGACTTTCGGCCTCACCAGTTGAGGAGCCAGGGCCATCTTTTCTACTTGAGGGGCTTCCTTGTTGGGTGCCGAAGCACCGGGTATGCATTCGTCCTGCTTGGAGGAGGTACGAGATTTATTTGGCCTTTCGGTCTTCGACTTGCTTTCGGGTGCCGGGACGAGCATGTCGTATGATCATCATCATTTTTTTTGATGTCCACACCGACTCGTTCTTGGCCGGCCGAGAGCGAGGATAGGCAGAACCCACATTCATCGTTTCGAAGGCATTTGGGATCATCTCTCTTGTGGGAATCAAGTAAACTTCCTTGACGAACACCCCATTTTGTTTAATCTGTGCAATGTAGTAGTGTTGGAATATTTTCGGCACCTACACTTGGGTGTAGGCCCTCTGGTATGTCTTAAGCCTAAGATCATGTTCCCTTCTATGATGCGGGACGACGGGGAGACTCGACAGGTGGACACGAACCTACGACCTAGACGCCAGGACACGACTCACTAGGGGATCTGATCCATCACCTCTACTCGGCATCACCGAGTCACCCGGGTCCGTGTGTGAGCAACGGTGGGTTCGGCCTCCACCGAGGATTTGCTTGTTGCTTGTGCTTGCGTGATAGGTCCGAGGACCCATTATTTACTTGCTGCATATCCCCCTTAGCGATGTCACATCAGTGACGTACTCTAGCGACTGACAATAATCCCTAGACATTTGAGCTCCAGCCCGCTGAGAGAGGTAAGCTTGCATAAGTTATTCAATCCAATTCATTCCATTGCTTATATGTTCTTCCCCTCTTTCTCCCTTTTTGTCTTTTCCTCTTCTCCACCTCAGCTTCTTCCTGGCTCTAGGCGCTACTCTGCTCTGAAGTGGATGGCTCCCATGGTTCGCGAGCTGCCCCTAGTAGTGATATCCATCCTCAAGTCCTAGCACCTACACCCTCTCTTAGTGTTAGGCAAAAACTACCCTAAACTCTCCTTAGACTAGCATAGCATTTCTGCCCTGGTAGAGATATGGCATCCCCAGACCCACACCTTTATTTTTCCATCCTTTGAGACCACCATCCTTCTAGAGGAGGTGGAGACCTACTTGTCTTTTCCTAGGTCCAAGGTGGGTGAGGAGGACTTAGTCTGCCACACCGTTGACTCTATGGATCCAGCTCTTTTCTTAGGAGGGTTTATACCTGACAGTAATGACATCCACACCATTGTAGGCCCACGCTAGATCCATCTTCTTCCCCTTAGCCATTGGGTGATAGCACATTGTAAGAATAGATGTGGGTGGTATGAGGCTATAGCTAAGGCCGCGTCCATTTGCCTATGTGGGGCCATTCTCTTTCCTTCTGCTGACCATGTGTTAGATGCTCCTATCCTCAGCACCATTAGTGATTTATGGCAGGGTCTTTCTATCTCCCAGGCCATCCTTCCCTACTTGTACGAGGATCTTAGTTCTGTAGATCTAGGGGGACCACTCTTCGGCTCCATGGTACTTCTAGAGTGTTGGATGGGTGTCAGGATGAAGTTTATTCATAGGGAGGGTATCACTTTAGCTAGTCAGATCTTCAGGAGCCATCCCCTCTTCTTCATAGGTGGTGCCTTCAGGTTCTCTCCACAGGTCGAGTGTAGGACCGCAGACCGGAAGACGAGGGATGAGTGGCATCTCTACAACAACACCCTACCCCTGGATCGGTTCGTGATGCGACCTACTTTCCTCCACGGCACTACTGTTAGGCTTCCTAGGAGGCCTGGTTTGGATTTGAGGCTCGTGGGTGACACTGCCTTAGCAATGTACAACCCGCATTGGTGTTTCTTACAGGTTGTGCTACCCAAGACTATACTTCCAGCGCTACCCCACCTACCTGCACTACAGGCGAGGTGGTTTGGTATAGAGGAGGATGAGCAGGCGATCAGGACCGCCCTGATCATGTGGGAGATGGGCAGGGTGCGTACCCTTACAGCGGAGGTAATAGAGGCTCCAGAGACGTACCAAGCTTATGTGAGAAAGTTGAGAGAGATACGTCCCCACGGTGATGCCTGGGGGAGGATAGAGTGATTTTCTTCCTTTTCATGATGTAAACATATGAGAAATGAATGTTGCTTAATTTTTAATTATTCATTGCTAAAAATTAATGATACGCTGTGAATTTTAATTTCTAATGCAATCTCTCAACAACCCAGACTAACCCTTCGGGGGCCTCATCAGCCTCCTGAGTGGCGTCCCCAGTTCATGGTAGCGATAATTCAGTACTTGTACCAGGTTATCGGTGCCATGGGCTCTGGGTCGTTACAGATAGACTGCGAGAGGGCGGAAAGAGAGAGGGGGAAAAGGGAAGAGGAGGGTGGAGCGGCATCGAGGTTGGGACGAGAGGAGGGCACTAGAGACCCACGTGGTGGAGCTTCGGTTGATCCTCGGGGTTGCGAAGCAGAGGCCGGAGGACGACGATGAATGCTACCAGAGGAAATGAGGGTGCCTCTCCATCAGCCTGACTCCTTCTATATTTGTAGCCTATTCGTTTCCTTAGCAGAGGAGCACCATGCCGCTAAAGCTAGGCGGGCGCTGTGGGGTGAGGCGAGCACTGTCTCGTAGAGCTCTATGAGGTCTCCTAGGGGCGTCAACCTTAGGAGGGAGGAGAGATGACCAAGAGGGTGGTGGTGGGACTTGGTGAGTTATGTGTACACCTGGCCCTTCGCTTGTGATGTACACGACAGCTTATATAGACACATGAAAGGAATGACTTATTTTCGTGCTCCTTCTTTCTACGTCTCTTTTCTCAATGATGCTCCCACGTGACGTGTTTGGCGGAATCACACCCCAAAATAACGGATCGTGTCTAAGACTTGTTGTGCGTTCCTTTCGGGAGAATCCACCACAAAAATCAATGTCCCCCGACCTCTGGTCGTCTTTTCTGTATAGATGAACTCATCCCAAATTTCAAGACACCATCCTTCGGTCGTCGTAATCATGTAGATGAGCCTACCACCAAACTTGATGGCGTCGTCCTCTAATCGTCTTTCTCATGTAGATGACTCCACCCCAAATTCAATTATGACGTCCTCTAGTCCTTTCTTCCTGTGGATGAGTCTGTCACCAAATCTGACAATGTCGACCTCTAATTGACTCTCCCATGTGGATGAGCTCAGCCCAAATTCATTTGCAACATAATAAGCACAGGGAACCTCAGACTGCGTAGGGTGCAAAGCTACGCCACCAACCTCATTTACAACGAAGTAACATATGAAAGTGGGAAATGACTGCCTTGTTACAAACGCCATTGCTAGAGGTAATGGCGATAGCTTCGGATCAGACCTCTTCCAACCCTATAAGACTTAAAGTAGCAAAGGCTGATTAGAAGAATGAAATTTTGTTTAAGAATGTGAAAGATTCTTAAATTTTGGGATGGAGGGCGAGTCTAGTTTCAGGATGGAAGGATAGTCTTCCCGCTCCTTGAAGAGGAGTAGATCCAGTGGTATTTCCAGGAGACTCTCTGACATCGAAGGGCACCCTAGCGAGAGGAATCAATCACAGCTTATAAACAAGTGTGCTTATTTCTCCTTCCCTTCTCGACTCGTTTCACTCCTTTCGCCAACCTTTCTTCTCCTTTCTTTCCATCCTCCTCCTTTTATGCGGTCTTTTCTTACTTCTTGTATATGCAGAGTATGATGAGATCACTCATCTCAT
The DNA here is from genome assembly GCA_024336825.1 of Amorphophallus titanum. Taxonomy (NCBI): domain Eukaryota; kingdom Viridiplantae; phylum Streptophyta; class Magnoliopsida; order Alismatales; family Araceae; genus Amorphophallus; species Amorphophallus titanum. The sequence goes on from JANBPO010003319.1 coordinate 21,485, forward strand.
GGGAACTGTATACACGAAAATGTTCTGCCCACACGATTTCTCGCGCCGACGGGCGTCATTGCATGTGTACGCAAGAACGATCAATAAGGACCGGGCTGAGATCGTCGTCTTCTCCAGACGTCGAGATCCCGACTGCAACCCCGAGCAATCAATACACCCACGGGCACCGCCCGGCTCATCCTTTGCCTGCGCTACTCGTGGGTGGGGGGAATTTGTGGACGTGTAAAATTACACGTCCGCGTGTCCCAACCAGCCCGGCGTCAACAACAAATTCAAATGAAGAGACTGCGGAGAAGATGTCTCACCTGGATGCTCCGAATAAACACACGCTGCCGTGAAGCTATCTCTGGAATCACGACAGCGAAGAGAAATCAACTACTAGGAAGCTAACAACCCATGGGCCCCGAAGGGAACTAAGTGGACCGTTGAATGGGCTCAAGACGGGCTCAAGACTATCTCAACGGCACACTCCTGCTGCCTTCAATGGCACACTCCCTAGTGCCTTCAACGGCACACTCCCTAGTGCCTTCAACAACACGCTCAAGAATGCCTTCAACGGCACGCTCAATAGTGCCTTCAATGGCATGCTCCTTGCCTGGCACACCCGCTGGCGCGAGCTCAGCGGCATGCCTAGTTGCTCAGTGGCATGCCCGATCGCTCAGCGGCATGCTTCCCCAGCATGAAGCTTCACCGGCACACTCGTCCGGGTGCCCCCAGCGGCACGCCCAGGGTGGCCTTCCAACGGCACACCCTGCTGTCCCTTCAACGGCACACCTGGGCGGGCTCTTCACCGACACCTCCGGTAGGAGAAATCTCACGCCATCCCCTACGAATTCTTGGCGCGGAATGGGTTTAGCTGAGGTGTCAACCGGAGATGAAGGCACGTTGCCTACCTCTTGCCACCAAGGACGCCCAAGTCAAATCCCGATTAATGCCCTTACATTCCCACATCCATTATTCGTGTTCGAAGGCTCCCGCCCGTGGCAGTATAAAAGCCCGTCTCCTCCGATGAACAAAAAGAGACTCAGACAGACAGACAGGGAAAGATAGACATGCAGAGGCAGAGACACGGAGACATAGAGAGCCACCACCGTGACATTGCCAAGTGGAAGAGAAGAGAAGAAGAAGAAGGAGGGCTCTTCGGCGGCCACCAAAGGAGAGAGAGAGTAAGAGAGAGGTAGAGTGAGATAGAGATTGTGTAGCAGGGAGGTGTTGGGAGAGAAGGGAGTAGTCACCCCTGCTCAACCCCAACACTCTCCCCATTCCTTCTTCCTCCCCCATTCTCATGTTCTCCTTCTTCTTCCTAGTCTATTGGCTTGAATGCTTTCTTCGATGTACATGGCTGGCCATGGCCATTTCTTTTTGTGAATAAAAGTGGCCTTTCTTGGTTCTTCATCGCTTCCGTTGGTTTGTGCTATATGTGTTGGTCATCCATCTCTTTCTTTCTTCTCCTCCTCCGGTGGTTTGGTCTCTCGTGTTGGTCTCTTTCCCTTATCATGACCTCCTCATGGGGCCTCTGACTTCCACCCTTGTCCATTCGCCTAAAGGGAGATACCCTTCTCTTGTCCCTTTGAATACCCAGGCCCGGTGCCCCAT
>JANBPO010003323.1:0-26258 GCA_024336825.1 Amorphophallus titanum
AAAATTCCTAATTTTTCTTCTATTTAAACCACCTCACTATCTCTCCTCCCTCATTTCTCTCATCTCGTTCTCTCTCTTCGTTCTCTCTCATCTCTGGTCCATTCGGCATGAGGCGTGCACCGTTGCGGAGCTGGCCGAGGCGGGGACGCATTGGGGAGATCGGTTCGCGGGATGGAGCGTCGATTTTAGTGTGGCGTGGCATGATCCCTCGGTGGATTCTGAGATCGGCGAGCGTGGATTAGTCGCTTTGGCGTACGCTTTCTTCAGTGGAGGTAGGGAGATGGATCACCTACCTTTCATGCACCTTCCCTCGTGGTTTCACGTTCTACAGTGCGAGAACGAGCGAGTTTAGGCTCGTTGTGGATTTTGAGAGTTCGTATGCTTTGCCAGAAAATAGCGACGGTTCTGCGATCGGTTAGTGCCAATGGACTCCCTGGAATGTTCGCGTTCTATAGTCACTAATTTCGTGTCGAATGGTGGTCTGTCAGGGCTGGTAGGAGGTCGGGAACCTCGTTAACCCCATTTGGGTGATTTCATTAGAATCATCCATTTCTTGCGATTCAAGCGTCATTTTGATCCGGTCGGAGTCTATGTGATTGCCAGGGTGATTATGGTTGTATCCCCTTTGTTGCGGCACGAATGGGGCGTGGAAAGGCCACGATCGGATGAACCCCTGGGTTTGCTCACCGTAACGCTTGAACGGTCACACTAGAGACCGTTCATGTGTATGGGCGATTGTCTTCTGACTGTTTATCCTCGTCTGGTTTTGAGGTTGAGTGGTCTATCGTTAGACCGCTCATGGTATGGGCAGCCAGGTGAGGTCCGCCTATCCCCTCATGGGCGGCCAGCTTACCGCCGCTTGTCTTTCCATTGGGATGTGCGGCCATGTCTTAACCGCTTATCCCAGTTGACCTTTGGTCAACAGTTGAGTGTCGGTCGCGTTAGGCGGTCTGGTCAAGATCGTTTTGACTGACACTGTAGTATGTCGGTTCCGTTCAGTAGTTTGGTCAAAATCGTTTGGACCAGGAACTCTTCTAGGTCGGTGGGCTTGAGCTGCCAAACCTTGACTGCTCATCCCCTAGGATAGTCCTGCCCTTAACCGCCCATCCCCCTTTAGTGTTTTAGTGGTCTATCACTTGAGCGGGTTGTTCTAGATCATTCATCCCCCTTGAGTGGTCCATTGTGGACCGTTCTTCTTCCCTTGAGTGGTTTGATCCAGACTGCTCATCCCCATGAGCGGCCCAGTGTTGATCGCCCATGTTGTTGTGTTCGTTGAGTTGTCTGTTGGCCATGATGACCTGTTCTGTATGTCGATCTATCTTAGGTTTGTGTCCTCGGGTGGTGTCTATATGTCAGTGGTGCGCTGGATTGGTCGGTTGAAGGTTGACTGAGTATGGTCTATTCTCGAACTGTTGCAGTTTTCCTAATGACTCAGTCTAAGACTACCATTATGTGGAACGTCGTTTCTCGACATCTTGGTTTTTGTTTATCTTAGATTGACCTTATGGTTTTCCTGTTGTCCCGTGGATGTCTCTTGATGTCCTATGAGGGCTATGACCATGATATAAGGTGGCCAGGAGTGTTCTTACAAATCAACGGTGGCCACACCCTCCCCATGTTGAGCAAACTTCGCCTCCACGATGCGCTCGATCATCTGCCTCTGTGCTATAAGGCTTTCTGCAGTAGGAGTGGCAGACGACCGAGCATTGGCTTCGTGTGGCGGGACTTCAAATTCCACCGCCAATGGCAACTTAGCCGCGGTGAAAGAGGCGTTAGCCGCGACTGGAATGGGGGAAGGCTCTTGCTCCACTCCGGTGGGAGCCGCTTGAGGTTGAACAGGGGCCTCCTTTTCACGTAAGAGAGATTGCAGGAGGTTCTTGAGTTCTTGGTTCTCGCGTCAGAGTTCTTCCAACACGGGAGTATATCTCTCCTCCCCCAGATCTTTCTCGTGCCGGGGGTGGCTATCCCCATCGACACTATGAACGTCCTCTTGGCGATATTCCCAGCGGCTGGCGCCTGTTGTGTTTGCGCCAAGATCCGGGACATGGGCCTTGACCTCCTCAAATATTGAAGAGGCTGGTTGAGCTCCCCCAAGGTGTTCTCAGGTTGCTTCTCACCGGAGGTGGCGTAACATGTGAACACTTTGATAGTGTCATTGGTCACCTGAACCACCCGCTTCTTCCTGGGTGGTTGTCGGTCCGGCTTGGGCGGCATTCGTAGTCTGTCAAAGGCAGAAACTCGGGATGTGGAAGCTTGAGGGGAGCGATCCTCCTCCATGTGCGTGGAACTGTCCCACGGGGAGGTCGGCCGCACCTTCTTGCCAGTTCCTCGGCGCTTTTCCCCCCGTAGGGGCTGAGTTGTAGACCTCGGAGAGACCGAGGCCTCAGTGCTTGTTGGACTCCGCATTTGTTGAAGATCCGACATACGGAAGGGCTCCTCCGCCCTTGCGCGCCTTATAATTCTGGCCTCTTCCTTGGTGACCCATATCTTCTTCAAGTGGAGCTGGCGCTCCTCCACTAAGTTGCCTCCCGTCCTTGGCCCGGGAGCTCGTAGCTTGTGCCGCTGCAAGGGGCCCTGGGTTGCCGCCGGTACGACGGGCTTCTTCATTTTCGCTTCGTTCTCCCGAACTTGTCGGAGGAGCTCGAAGCGGTTGGAGGTGGGAATGGTCGGGACGTGACAGTCCTGTGGCAAGATCGGCTCGCCTCCATCAAGCCGGATGCGGATGTCTCCGACAATTACAGTTTTGCCGGAGCGAGATGCTGCCGCTGCAAGCTTTGTACCTTTGCGGCTATGGCGCTGCCCCCGTTGAGCAGGAGCGGCGTTGGCGACGCTTGCCGTAGGCTTGGCGTCATTGTGGCGGCGGCGCTGCCCCCGTTGAGTAGGAGTAGCACCTCTGAGGGTGGCCGCCGTAAAACTGGTGCCGTTGTGGTGACGGCGCTGCCCCCGTTATGGAGGAGCGGCGCCAACAGTACTCTGGTTGACCGAGAAAACTCGGCCATTTGCTGAGGCAGAAGGTCTGACACCTTTGGCCGTTGTCGTTGCAACCGAGCAATCTAGGCCAGTTGGTGGGACAAAGGGCCTGGCGCCCCTAGTTTGCGAGGAGTTGGCCGCCATCGTAAAAAATACTCATCGAACTCCACGATGTACTCAGACACGGATCAGTCCCCTTGGGTGAGACAGCAAGCAAAGGCCTGCAAGGAGAAAAGACAAGAGCCTAGGAAAACTTAGACAGACCAGATGGACGCTAAGCACACACGACTCGAAAGCCGTGCGCACCCACCCAGACACGACCACGTGCACAACTAGAACATCGTGCACAGGACACACCACAACACTGACCTCGGGTAAAGCCACGAGCAGGCTAACTCAGCAAGGTCACGACGCTCGAGAAACACGAGAGTCACGGAAGAGTAACTGGTCACGTGACTGGAGTACCCACCACTAGAAGAACAGCTAGCTGCGTCCCCTGACGTCTTATGCTGTGCCTACAAGTACCTCATTTACGATGCCGCCTATACAAGCACGACAGCGACTAAGACACTCTGAGAACCATAACAGAAGTACCATCGCGAGTGACTAGACAGGGTAACACCCATTGGCATCAGTCAAAAACCCCTAACCACGTGTGCAAACACCAGCTCGTGCCTAGACTCAGGCCTCTAACTAGTATTCCCCCCCTACGGACACTGCAGTACAGAGCCGGGGGCCCACAGAACTAACCTAAGAACTGTAAACCGAGAAGTGTCCCGCTATAAGAGTCGACACGCCGTAACGTGTCGTAAGGCTATGACTAGTGGAGGATCACGAGACACAAACTCTAAAATGTGAGTGCCGAAGTATAGATAGTCAAAGAAGCCCTGTCGAACATACTACGAAGCACCAATGGCAGTACAGGCAACTACCGACAGACTCAGGACAAGGCAACTAGACTTGAAGCTACAACGATCCTTGAGTCTCACGACTCGGAGTCAAGATCGTCGCACAAAGTGGAACAAGCCACCAATCGGTCTAATCCTAAGCCAGAAGAAATGATACAGTCGAAGGAAATGACACGCGAAGACCTGAGAGAACACTGAGAACCCTCAACACAGTTGAACACGCACATCGAGGTAAGATGATATCTCATGGCATCTAGAACACTGTCTCGAACTGGACAGAATTGCCGAGATACACACAAGGTCACCTGTCAACCACTAGGTCACACCTGGTTGACCAGAACCAGACAATGACAATAAAAGCAGCACGGAATACTGCTCACCGCACGAACACTCCTGGCTACCTCACATCATGGTTTTAACGCTCATAGGACATCGGGAGACATCCATGGGACAACGGGAAAACCACAAGGTCAAGCCAAGATGAATGAAAACCAAGACATTGGGAAACGACGTTCCGCATAATGGTAGTCCTAGACAGAGTCGTTAGGAAAACTATGGCAGTCCGAGAATAGACCACACTCAGTCAACCTTCAATCGACCAATCCAGCGCACCACCGACACACAGACATCGCCCTAGGACACAAACCTAAGACAGACCGACCCACAGAACAGGCCGTCACGGCCAATAGATAACACACAAGGATGAGTGGTTCTAGGAGGACCGTACAAGGGCATGAGCGGTCTGGGATAGCCCGCTCAAGTGATAGACCACTAAAACACTAAAGGGGGATGGGCGGTTAAGGGCAGGACCACCCAAGGGGATGAGCGGTCAAGGTCTGGCCGCTCAAGCCCACCGACCCAGAAGAGTTCCTGGTCCAAACGATTTTGAGTTATTGGAGGGAGGAAAGAGAGAGAAAGTAGGTGGGAGGGGGAGGAGAGAGAGGGGAGGCCGCCCCTTCCCTTGATGAGAGAGAGAGAGAGATAATGAGAGAGAGAGAGAGAAGTGGAATTTTGGTGTAGGTGAAACAAAGACTTGGAAATTTTCTTCTTTTAATAATGCATCAAATGTTACAAATGAGAGAGTGGGGAGGCCTATTTATAGGCATCCACTCTTTACATGATCACAATACCCTTGACAACTAGACAAAAGACCAAGCATGTCCTAGACTCAATCCTATGGGCCCATAACTAAGGTACTAGGGCCCAATTAAGCATAAGAACGAAAATGGACTAGAACAATATGACTCAATAAAGGAAATTACATAAGAAATGACTCAAAGAAAAAGAAAATAGCATGTGAACACATAGTCAGACCTCCTCAAAGTGATGCAGGCAATCCGAGCGAAAGAGAGCGCTGTGAGATGCCCTCATCACCGTCTCTCGCTTGGCCTCCTCTATCAGCCCAAAAGGCACCCAGTCTGTTCTCCTTGAGGAATTAAAGCGACCAAGCATAGAGACTAAGCATGTAGCTATTGTGCAAGCATCATCTGATGACTGGAGGACTCCATATGTGGCTTGGCTCTATGACTCCCGACAGCCCACCGACCCTTGGAAAGCTAGAAGACTAAAGCATCAAGCTCGGCATTTCGTCCTCCTAGATGAAACCCGTTATAGAAGATCCTATGCTGGCCCCCTCCTCAAGGGCGTCGACGCTCTAAAAGCTCGATAAGCAATCGAGGAGGTGCATGAAGGCATCTGTGGTGCACACCAAGGGTAGGCAGTCGATTGCCCGGATCCTATTGCGAAGGGGCTACTGGTGGCCCACCCTCTAGGGCGATTGCTTGACATACGTTCAGAAGTGTAACCGGTGTCAACGGTTCGGCCATCTAGTTCACCAGCCAGCCTCGGAACTCGTGACCCTAACCGAGCCTTACCCTTTCACTCGATGGGGAATCGACATCCTAGGCCCGTTTCCCATGGTTCAGGCTCCCGCGCGAGATCACGCCTCTTCAAATACTACTAGTTTAAAGAGATAGATAGTGGGAGAAGTAAAGAGTGGACTGAAAAATACTCTATAGATTTTATTTCCCAGCAAAGGAAGTGGGAAATGAAGCAAAAAAAAGGATAGGGAATAGTCTAAACATCTTAAAAGTAGTTTTCCAACTTATACAATTTTCAAATGTTTTCAAAATATGCAAAGATTAGTTAAGAAAATAAAAGACCAAAAAATTGTAAGCATTGCAACTACAAAAGTGCAAAATGTTGACTTATATACAACCAACAACCCCCAAATATCCCAATACCTATCTGCATGTGGATGACCCTACCCAACGTTCATCGCTCTACGTTAGTTGTATGTCTGTGTGTTGAGTTTCCCACGGTGATTTTGGCATAATGGTTTTGATGATAACAAAACATGTGTTTATTTGTGTATGAGATGTTTATGGAGTCTTGGACTCCAAAAATATTGTATGTGGTTTTGGTTAATGCTAATGTGAATGCCTAGTTACTCTTTGATTATGACTGCTTGTAGGTATGAGGTTAAAAATCAAAAAAATATAACAAATTTTTTTCACAAAACCAACGTGGGGGAGATTTCTCTCCATTCCCCTCTCTCTCCCACGATCACTCTCTCACTCCCTCTCTCTCTCACGATCGCTCTCTCACCCTCTCGATGGTGCGGCCACGCCGAGTCACCGCAGTAGGTGCGGGAGGCATCATCGGCGAGCTCGAGACGCGAGGAGCGCACTGACGTCGACGTGGTGACGAACCGCTGCCCGAGGAGGCAAGGAACTGCGAGAGAAGGCGTGGCACCCATTGGCTCGTTCGGTGCGTAATCGACATTTTCATCGTGAAATAGGTAGGGGGATGGCTATCTGACCTTGTTAGGATTGCTTTCCTGTCCATGGCCATCATCTTTATGTCTTAAACAGCCTGAACATTGTCGTTATGTCTTCTGCGCATGCACATCATCTTTTATGTTTTCAATCCATCCATGGCCATTGTCGATGTGTTCTTAGCCATTAAACTACTGTGGAATGACGGTGGCAAGGCAGGGAACAGGTTAGATCAGCGTTTCCCATCGATCTGGATCGATTGGGAGGGGTTTCCAATGAGATCCCCATGTTTTCGGCTCTCTGGTAGGGTAGCGGTTGTACCAGAGACCATTTACGAAAACCAGTATGGTGGAGGACCTTAGCTGTCTACAGCTAGACCGTTTCAGACTTTGTAGCAGTCCATCCATAGACCGTCTACTGACCTTAGCAGCCGAACCTTCGACCGCGTACGACCATTGACCAGTAAGGTAGTTTAGTTTAGTAGCCCATAGTTAGACCGTTTACCCCTTTTTGGCGGGCTTATCGTGCCACCGCCAACATCCCCTTCGCGGACCAACCATCGACTGCTTGAATGCTTTAAAACGGTAGGGCGGTGGGAGCCTCGTAGCCTAATACTAGACCGTGTATAACCCTCAAATGGTCTATCCTTAGACCATCTGATTATTGGAGCGGCCCTTTAATCGACCGCTTATATACTGTAGATATTAAATGCATTTCACCTCATTTAATTAGGTGTTTAATGATGCATGTTCACCATGTTTAAATATTTTTACAAACTGTGACACACTTTTATATCCCAATAGACTTACTTTCTCTTTCCTTTTGATGGAACCACTAGTCGTAGCCCGATGACCTCGAGTGTTGGCCCACCTAGGAGTGGTGGCGGGGCAGTTCCCGATTTACGATTTTTAAGCTAGTTCCCATGGGCTCCCTTGCTTGGCAGTAGCGTCATACTGGGGGAGAAAACTAGCTAGAGGCCTGGCTCAAGGCATTGAGCCAGTGTATGCACACGTGGTCAAGGGCTTGGACTGACACTGATGAGTGTGACCCTGACTAGTTCTTATCTTCTGGTACTATTACGTGTCTCACTTGCCGCATTCCAGGCTTGTGGAGATACTTGAGATGCAGTGTAAGCCGTCAGTGGATGCATCTGGTTTCTTTCTTCTGGTGGTCTTTCTTCTCTCTCTTGTCACTTGGAAATGTTGAATGTTAATCTATTGGTAGATTTAGTTTCTGACTCTCGTGTTTAAATTATAATTGGCATCTTGCCTAGCTGTCTTTACTTGTTCAATCAACGTGCTCCAGGATCTCCTTAGTAGCCCCAACCACATAGACCATTACATCCCCATGGGTCTATGCCGGCCTAATATAACATGGGCTCTTATACCTCAAAGAACTAGTCCCTACACCCAGTCATTTTTCCTACCTCCCAGTACCCAGCACCTAGTCCCCAGCACCCAGTGTCCAGTCATACCATTTTCATGTTCAGTCTTCTATGCTTACACCTGAAATTGGGTAAGCCTAGCCCTCTACCCTTTGTGCCAACACATGATAAAAGAATCAAGCACGACTAGTAGTAAGTGGTCACCAGTCTGCACACGCAACACTGTTCCACAAGATGAAAATTGAGACAACTCAGCAAATAGCAAAAATCCAGTAAATCACCATTAGTACTCTGTGAAGGAGCCCAAGATGAGCCCTTGGGGTAAAAAAATGCAGACAATCTGGATGGCACAACAAAAGAGGGGAAAGGGGGTGATACAATCAAACCCTAGGTTCACTCCTCTCTAGTGCCACTAGACGAGACTTGGCAGGTGCAAGCTCTGCCTCCAAGGTCGACACGAGCAGAACACTAGCCCCGGTCATGGTCTCGACAGCCTGCCACTCAGCTCTAGTGAGCTCTACGGCTCACAACTGCTCCTCCAAGGCCTTCTTCAAGGTCTCAACTCAGCTCTCCACCTCGCCTAGCTGTGCAGCGCGGTCTCAGGAAAGTAACACGGCTGCCTGGGCATGGCCTCTTTGCTCAGCTATGGCAGACACGAGCTAGTCCCGCTGTCCCAGTGCCTCTCAGGTGGCCGCCTACCTCCAAGCCCTCTGCTCCTCAACCTCACGGAGTCGCAAGTACTCCGCCTAGATCTCGGCCAGCTCGGACATCCAGAGCTCACGGGGGAACCCAAGGGTGTGGTAGCACTGGGTGCACTCGCTTAGCCGCTGTCGAAGGTCCTCTGTAGAAGGGAGAGGAGCGCCCTGCAGGTAGCCTCAAGCTCGCTGGAGCAAGGCGGCACCCATGCTTGCGTTCAGTAACGGCTCCGACGAGGAGGCAGACATCGGACACTCAATCCCTACACTCAGGGAAGGGACGTCTGCCTTGGCCAGCATACCAGTGAAGCCTGCGCAATTTCACCAAACATAAAAGGATAAGCAATACATCCAAAATTTCCTGTGATAAGATAAGGTGGAAAATCGGAGAAATAGTCCCAATCCTCACCCAGTGCAGCTCCTGCCAAGCCTGTGGCCTCGCCGGCAGGGGTCGGTAAGGGCAACCTCTCCCCCACATCTACAGCATCTCCTGCAGAGGCCGAAGAGGGCAAGGACTCCCCCATGATCCAGTCATCTGCAGTAACCATCAGCGAGATGGTAGGCTTCCCCCGGTCGCTCTTGCCAAGAGCCGATATGCACGCCTCTCCAGACTCCATGATGGAGGCATCACCACCGCCTCCCTCTGGCTCGGGTCGTCCACACTCCCGGGATTGGTTTAAGCTCAAGCTTCATTTCACATGGGTCTAATTATCTAGTTTGAGAATTTTATTTGAGTCATTTTGATGTATTTTCCCTTTTATTTGAGTCATGTCCCTAGGTCTTTGGTTTATTTCCCTATGCACCCTTTTAAGTTCTTCCTTGTCTTCCAGCGTTCAACGCAAGAGGCTAAAGCGGTTGGTGGTAGGGACTGTAGAGATGATCCGTTCTGGAGGTACAATGGGTTCACCCGCGTCTAGGTGAATCCGTAAGTCCCCGACAAGAATGGTCTTGTCAGAGTTGCTGGTGGCAGTAGCGGGTCGCCTACCCTTACGACTACGACGCTGCTTCTTCTGGGGAGCCGAAGATGATTCCGCTCCAAGATGGTAGATCGAGAAAACCCGGTCTGTGAATGCTGGTGGCGTGAGGCCACTCACCGAGCATACCAGAATGGGCCCCTAAGACGCATAGTCTGTAGTGGAGGCCGGTGGCTTGGTGACTCGAGTGTAAGCCTTCTCCTGAGCCGATAGTAGTGTTGCAGATGCTTGCAACGACGTGCTTGCACCTAAAGCTGACACTGCAGGGGGTACCGAGGTGTCGGTGACCCAAGGCCTTGAGCCTAGACTGGGAGCTGGCGAGATGGAAAGGCGTGATAGGAGGCCCTCAGTCCATGCCGGGGCCGTCGTATCCCATAGAGGTAGACCAGTGCTGGGAATCAGTGTTGTCAGGTTGTAGGAGCAGTGCCCCCGAGATAAAGTCGAGAGATCCAGAGCCTGATGCGGATCAGTCATGCCAGACGTCATCCGCGGGAGACCCCAGGATTGTATGCCCGGTCTGGATGTTCAGACGCCTCGCACCAGGGATTGGGAATCGGAGTGGGGCGGTTGCTCTTCTGAGGTTCGGGTCAAGAGGGCCGAACGGGGTGCTGGGGAGCCATGCCCCCGGGTCAGGGGACCCGTGTGGGGAGCTAGCTCGGTGGAGGCTCAGGGTTGACGGCCCGAGTAGGGTGCTGAGGAGTCGAGCACCTTGGGGTGGAGACCCACGCCGGATGCCGACTTGGCCGGGGCCCAGGGCTAGAGGCCCGAGCAAACTACAGAAGTGGAGACCGAAACTCGATATGCGAGGCCTACATCGGGAGTCAGTCGGAACTGGGCCCAGGGGTTGGCGCTTGACTAGGTAGGGGCTAGTCTGGATCCCCTACGGGGACCGGTAACGGGAGACCCGAGCCTGACACTCGGTCTGGCTGTTGAGACTGGTGACTGGTGTGGCGCATTGGTGGCACCAAAAGAGACGGGAGCTGGGGGTGGTGGCAGAGCTGCCACGGGGACCACACCCAAAAAGTAGAGCGATCCGACGATGGGGGCGAAGCTGTCGAAAGTGATCGGCACTACCAAGTAGCCCACCCGTGCATGGGTGGCGACGACGTTGGGACCGTAGGTGACGGCCGCCATAGTTGTTGAAGCACCGGACGAGCTGGGACAACTGCCACTGACAGTCATCGAACACGATCCGGTAATTGGGAGGCGAACTGGAAGCTACCGGAAAGTGTGAACAGGTGCTCCTCTTCTACCTCTCCTGCAAGGACAGGAAAAGGGCACCAGGGCTTCAAGGCTGGCACAGACTTTCTCCTTAGCAAAAAGAAGGAATGATGGCATAGGTGTGATCGATTCAGAGGGGGGGTGAATGAATCCCTCTCTAAAAATCTTGATCGATTTAAAAAATTAGCTGTCAGAGTGTGCTCATAACCTATTTCAAATATTTTTCAGGAGATGAAGGTAATTCCGATTCGGATTCGGACTATTCAAGTGGTGGGTCCGAGAGCGAATGAGAGTCAGATAAAAATACGAGTGAAGACATAGGAGTCTTATTGTCTAGATTGAGTCCATATAATTTTCTGATTTATTGAGTCTAGTAAATCCAATCAAAGGATGAATTAGTGGTTGTAATAAAATATTTCGATTATTAATGAAATAGAAGTTGAATTTTGAGTATATACTTGTGCAATTACATCTTATGTGTGATTGTTTCACGCTCTGATCATACTTGTGCAATTACATCTTAATATGCTGATTATCAATGAAATAGACCGAGCAAGTCTTCCACTGCAAATAAAGACTCGGGACGTAACAATGGAGGACGAGGAGCAATCCCCATTCTCCAACCATGTCTTGAAGGCCGAGATCTCTCCCAGGATCTCACTTCTGACCTTCAAGTCATATGACTGCCAGGGAGACCCGGCCGACCACTATGATAGTTTCGATGCCCTCATGACCCTCCATGGGGCATCCGACGCCATCAAGTGCCGAGCATTCAAGACCACCTTGGTCCAGGGCACTCAGGCTTGGTTCCGAGCCCTCGCCCCCAGCAGCATCCGCGACTTCCGGTAATTCGGGCGAGTATTCAAGGAAAGCTTCACCGACAGTGGTCCTCCCCAGTCAGAAGTAAGACTGTTGGCCCTCAAACAGGAACAAGGGGAGAGGCTCCAGGCCTATATTAACCAGTTTAAATCGGAGGCTCTGCGTATCTCCCGCCTAGATGTTGCCTCGACCATCATCGCCCTGACCTGGGGCACCGGCGACGAGAACCTATGGCGCGAGTTGGTCTTCATCCCCCTACTTCCCTCGTCGAGCTAGTGACCCTGGCCCTACGTCACGCAGAGTGCGAGGAAGTCATCGACGCATGTTGCAGCACGATGGGCTCGGGTCGAGAGGGGGACAAGAAGTGACAGTGTGAGCAAGGCTCCAGACAAGGAAAGAGGCAAAATCGAGACGGGGACCAGAAAGAGCCCTCTCGGAGGTACGAGCGGTACACTCCCCTGACCGCCCCCGTCTACGAAATTTACGAAGACATTAAGGGCTCGGACCTTCTCTGCCAACCCGAGCCTATGAAGGCGAAACACCGCAATTGCCGCAAGCATTGTCTGTTCCATAGTGACCACGGACACCACACCGGCGATTGTCATCAGCTCCAGGATGAGATTGAGCGCCTCATCTGCCAGGGGCACTTATCCCGGTACGTGTCCGAGCACAAGAAGGACGCCGTGGCACCCGAGGAGATCGACAATATCCCCCGTGGAGTCCACATCAATGTCATTGCTGGCGGCGCGGCATCAGGTGGAGACAGTAGCCGAGGAAGGAAGCGTCATGCCGAGCGGGCGAGTCGGGCCTCCGAGCCCCCCAAAGCCCCGCAGGCGAGCGAGCAGCAGGCCTTGGTGTTTTCCCACCAAGACCTGGAAGGGTTAACGACCCCGCACGACGACGCCCTAGTTGTATCGGCTACAATAAACCATTGTAACGTAGATAGGATCTTAGTTGACAATGGTAGCTTCAGGCGTATCTGCTCATCGTGCTAACTTGCAACTTGATATCTTCATTCTTTTATCGCTTCAATCTTCATGTTCATTCTTGAAGTGATCGCCATCATTTTGACTGGTATGAGCTTGCTAGATCCTGGTTTGGACAGGAACCAAATTGATTGACTAGCGAACCCTGTTATAGACCAAGGTCGGCATGGTGCACTCTCGGTGCCACATGGGTAAGGGCCTCGGCGCGGTGTGGTCTCGATGCGGCAATGACGAAGGCGTCGGCGTGCCTTCTCTTCACTCGGGGCATCCACTCAGCGTGAGAGCCTTCTTGACACGCCTTAGGGTTTTTTTAACCCTTTTAAGGCACCGAGGGTGAGTGAGGGGTTCATTCTCGCTCGCACCTCCTCTCTCCTCGGCGTGCTCTTCTTGCGGCGGCATTCGGCGTGGGGTTTTAGCGAAGAGAGTTTTCCTTCTCCGGTGAGATTTTTGCTTCCTCTTGGTGAGCTTTGGCTCTTTTCATAGTGGGACTATGTCCTTCTTTATTGAGGAGGCATCCCCTCTTGGTGGATGTCCTTCCTATTACTTTTCGGGCATACCCAGACATGGGGAGGTGCTGCTGAAATTTTCTCAAGATTTCTTCTTTCATTGTGACTTCAGTCTTGTCTCATCCTCTTTGATTTTCTTATTTGTAGTTGCTGAAATGGCCACCACATCCAGCCATGCTACTTTTGGAATTGATGATGCTGGTGTTTCTGCTCAGGACAAGTTGCCTGGTCCTTCTGTGAGCTGGCTAAATGTCGGCCAACTTGATCGAGGCCTAGGGAAGATTGCCATAGTTGATGAATCCTCCAACTTGGAGATGGACACAACCTCTGTATCCCGCGTCCTACCTATTGAGGTCGGGATGAGCTTTAATCATGATGATGATTACCATCTGGATTTTTTGAAGGATCGTCATCTAGTACCATTCATTTGCACTTTCAGTGCGGCTAGTAAGAGAGACATCATGCTAGCCCGAGTAGTAGAATGGGCTATGTTGCTGGAAAGGGATAGCCCGAAAGGCTCCGTATATCGAAGTGAAGCCATCTATCTTCTTGGAGAATAGCGCAAGTGGGATGACATACTGGGAGTGATGGAATTGGAGCCGGAGTAGAAGATGCTAACACGAGCTCCTGAATTCACCCCGTCCAGGTGGGATACTGGTGCGGGTCAGGTTAACAGAGAGAAGCCTAACTACGAACTATTCCTGGCACCAATAAAGTGGGGCTACAGAGAGGAGATATTTATTTTAAATTGCCTGGCCATCTACTTCAAGTTTCAGCTAGCTGTCGGCTGGTTTGCAAACACCAAAGTGACTGATGCTCATCTTTTCCACGTGGGGGTGGTAGAATTCATAGAATTTGTGCCGAAAGAGTACGCCCCTTTGCTTATCAGAGCCAGAGTGTACCACAGTGTGTATGCATCCCACTTCCGATATCCCATCTCCAAAGGCCTATGTTGCGGCATGTTTGAAGTTTTATGCCCATAGTTCAACACTTTTTACACAGCAGAAGGTGAAACTTCTTTGGACCTCTGGGGTCTATCACAGCTTTCAGGTTTGCCGATTTGGCACAGGACTAGGCCGCCTATTTGTGGGAGGAGCTGGCGCAGAGTTACTACCTGAGAGAGGAGGCGACCCGTTTGCGGGGGTGAGCTAGAGCAGAGCCTTCACTTGGGGGAGGAGGCAAAGTGCCTACGTGCCGAGCTAGAGCAGAGCGTTCGCTCGAGGGAGTCGGCGGAGCGAGGCTAGGTTGAGGCGCAGGAGGAGGCAGCCCGCCTTTGGTGGCAACTAGCACAGGTCAGACCGTCGGACTCAGTGGAGACAGCACTCCTTCAGGCAGAGGTGGAGTGACTCTGAGCTGCGGCCTTGGAGCTAGAGCGGTACCGACTGGAGGCATTCGAGCTGTGCGACGAGTTGCGAGCATACAAGGAGATGAGCCGTTCCCGCAGCAGGATGAGCGGTAGCCGTGCGGCCCCGAGTGAGAGTCAGGCTACTCACGGCTCTGTTGGGTGTTTCCTTGCGACTTCCTCTCAGCGGCAGAGGAATGAGGAAGAGGACCGATGTTGGCGATGAGAGAGGGAGGAGGGTGCGACCTCTGCGATGGGCCCGCCATCGAAGAGGCAAGAGGGAGGAGGTGATAGCGACAGGCCAGAGGGGGCGGCCTGATTTTACTTTGCACTCTGACACTTGTACATGACGTGATATGATAGTGACCTAGTTTATTTTTCTTTTGTCTCTCTCTCTTCTTTTTTTTTATGTTATACATAAATGTATGAAAATGTAAATTCTTATACCGTGGGAGACAAGTGAGAGGAGAGAGGCGACGACTTACAGGTGAGACACACGGGAGAGGTGAGGCGCGCTGACTTTACGGGAGAGACAACATGAGAGGGGAAAGGCACGCCAACTCTGAGAGACGACGCGAGAGGAGAGCGGTATGCTAACTTTGCGGGAGAGATGACGTGAAAGGAGAGAGGTACATCGACTCTGCGGGAGAGACGACGTGAGAGGAGAGAGGTACATCGACTGTGCGAGAGAGACGATGTGAGAGGAGAGAGGTACGTCAACTCTGTGAGAGAGACGACGCGAGAGGAGAGGGGTACTCCGACTCTATGAGAGAGACGACACGAGAGGAGAGAGGTATGTCGACTCTGCGAGAGAGACGATGCGAGAGGAGAGGGGTACGCTGACTCTGCGAGAGAGATGACGCGAGAGGAGAGAGGTACTCCTACTCTGTGAGAGAGGCGACGCGAGAAGAGAGAGGTACGTCGACTCTGTGAGAGAGATGACGTGAGAGGAGAGACACGCTTGATGAGAGGAACGAGGGCGAGCATCAAGCAAGAATAGCAAAGGGATGGGCGGTCGCCCTTAGGCCGCACAGGATTTATACGGCCGCCTCTAGTCCGTATGTATAAGATGGGCGGTCCATAATAGGCTGCAGGATGTAATGGGCATTACCATATAGTCTGCACGAATCCAGAGTTGTGTGGCCCATCATGGGCCGTTCAAATAAGAAGGGCGATCTATCGTTAAATCGCCCAACTCACCACGCAGTCAGTCCGATCATGACTCTCTTGGAGAGTCCCAACCTAAGGTGTTCTACCTCAACTCGACCCAAACACTATCCAAACCCCTTTTAGGCTTATCCCAACTCAAGTAAGGTTTATTTCTTCTTATTTAGCCTTCAATTAGGATTATTTATTTAGAAAAAAGTTTAAATTCCTCTATTATTTTTGTTTAGGGTGCTACTGATCCCGAGAAGATGCTCATCAGACCACGTAAAGACTTGGATATACTCCGAAAGAAACTCTTTATATTGCTCTCGTACATTAGGCGACAAATTAGCTCCAATTTTGACTTTGAGAGCTAGGTCACCTTTGAGGAAGATGGACAGTAATTCGCCACCAGGCCCTGAAGCTGTCGGTTCATCCTGTGTCTTTTTCCCTTCTAGCTATATGGCATCGACTGAGATTGCGTAGCACCTTCTTTCTATTGCTTGGTTACCTTGGACTTCCCCGATGTCGTATTTAGTGGGAAACTTCAGTTTTTGGTGATAGGTGGAGGGCATGGCCTTCGTTCAGTTGAAGATACCTCGGCTGAAGATGGCGTTATAGGCCGACATGCCCTTGATCACTATGAAGTTATCCATAATCGTGACGGTCTTAGGAGGGGTACCGAGAGTGACCGACTGGCTTAGGGCTCCCTTGGGATAGGTTGCCTGGCCATTGAACTGGCAGAGGGGGGTTCGAATCGGGTGGAGCTTAGATGTGTTTTCACCTATCTTAAGAAAACACTCATACGAGTGAACATCAGGGGCACTACCATTGTCAACTAGTATCCTATCTACGTTACAATTATTTATCGTAGCCGATATTACAAGAGTGTCATTGTGCGGGGTAATTACCCCTTCCAGGTCCTAGTCCGAGAACACCAAGCCTTGCTGCTCGCTCGCCGATAGGGCTTTGGGGGGCTCGGAGGCCCTGCTCGCCCGTTCAGCATGATGCTTCCTTCCTCGGCTACTATCTCCGCTTGATGCTGAGTCGCCAGAGATGACGTTGATGTGTACTCTACGGTGTTGATTGTCAATCTCTTCTGGAGGGATACCGTGATCCTCCCTCTGCTCGGACATGTATCAGAATAGGTGTCCCTGGTGGACGAGATGCTCGATCTTGTCCTTGAGCTGATGACAATCCCCAGTATGGTGTCCATGGTTGTTGTGAACTGGCAGTGCTTGCATCGACTGCGGTGCTTTGGGTCAGATTTCATTGGCTCGGGTTGGCAAAGGAGGCCCGAGCCCTTGATGTCTTCATATATCTTGTAGACAGCGGAAGATAGGGGCATGCACCGCTCGTATTTTCGAGGGGGCTCCCTATGGTATCCGTCTTGATTCCGCCTTTTTGCCTAGCCCGAGCCTTGCTCGGATGATCGCTTCCTATCTCCCTCTCGACCCGAGCCCATCACGCTGCGGCAGGCATTGAGGACTTCTTCGCACTCTGCATAGCGTAGGGCTAGGGTCACCAGATCAGCTAGAGAGGTGGGTGGATGGAGGACTAGCTCTCGCTAGAGGTTCTCATCGTGAGTGCCTCTGGTTAATGCGGTGATGGCCGAGGCATCATCCAGGCAGGGGATATGCAGGGCCTCCGATTTAAATCGGTTGATATAGGCCCACAGCTTCTCCCCCTGTGCCTATTTTAGTGCCAGTAGCCCCGCAACTGACCTAGGAGGGCCACTACCGGTGAAGCTCTTCCTCGGCTGTTCTCTTCATGTTTATCTCATAGGTCATGAGTGACCCTATGAGCTCATCCAGAGAGAGTGTGGATACATTTTTTGAGTCATCAATAACAGTGGCCTTAGTGTGCCATGCTGGTGGAAGTGATCTCAGAACCGTCCTCACAAGATCGGAGTTTGTGTACTCCTTCCCAAGACTTTTGAGACCATTTGTGATCTTAGTTAACCTCGCGAACATCTCTGGGATGGTTTCTTCAGATTTCATTTTGAATAGCTCATAGTCTCTGACAAGTAGATTGGCATTTGTCTCCTTGACCTCTGAGGTTCCCTCATATATGAGCCGCAACTTGTCCCACATCTCCTTCGCTGAACTGTACATGGATACACGAGAAAACTCGTTAGGATGTTTAGCACATTGCATAATTAAAATTAACTGTAGATTTATTAATTTCTTCGATTGACCATTTATCCTCGTCTTCAGAGAGTTCATAAGGACCCTTGTCCACAACCCTCCAGACCTCGTACTCCTGAGCCCTTAGAAAAACATACATTCTATTTTTTCAATAGGAGTAGTTTGAACCGTCAAAAAATGGAGGACGGTTGATGGAATGACCCTCAAGCATCATTCTCTTGTTGGCCATTGATCCGAATCTGACTCTAGATCGTTAGATCTAAAAATATAGAGCCTTAGCTCTGATACCAATTGAAGTCCCATGATCAATGACACCTAAGAGGGGGGTGAATTAGGTAATTATAAAATTTTAATAAAATCTTAGCCTATTTAAACAAGTGTGAGGAATAGCCACAATGAAGTTCAAATCTATATAGAAACTATCAAATCTAACAAAAACTATCACTCACAACGGATCTTTGGTACCGTGGCGGAGGTGTGAATTTGAAAATTCTACTCACGCAAGATGTTATCTTCCAGACAAGGTTTGCCTTGTCGATCTGAACCCACCTTTTAATATAACAGAGATGTAGTGTGAACATGATAACTTATGTTGGATCTAACACAAGAGATACAATCGAATTAATCTACGTGTGTGCTTGCACGGAATGGAGATAGAAGAAAAGGATCAAACTACACAGGAGACAATAATTTTTAGGTGATTTGCATGCAACAATGGCAATCTTACATCCACCCCTCACGATCTATGAGGATTCACACACTATCTTGTAAAGGATTACAGGATCAAAACACACACACACTTGTGAGGAGTTCGGAACTCCCACAAAGGTGAACAAGCACCGAACCACACAGAAATGTAAAAAAAGAAGAATCACACACACACACACAGATCTGTGTAGATCCACACACACACACGAGTGTTTAAAGATTACAAGAACACACACTTGAAGCTCAATGGAAAATGGAAGAAGAAACAGGAATGAAAATCTCAGATTTAAGCTCCCCCATAGTGGATGAAGAGGATTTTGGATACAGGTTGAATCTCCAATTGACTTGGGTTGATTGGCCTCAGATTAAACATGAGAAGCTTGGAGATGGATGAAGAGTTCTTCCACAAGTCACTGTTCACGGAGCTATAGCAGTAGGCTTCTTTCTCCCCTTGATACCCTCCTTGATCTCCCCTTAAGTCCTTAGAAAGATGGAACGGGCGCTGGAACACTTTTGTTACTGCTGAGGGAGAGACATCACTAGACTTGTGGGCTTTCCACAGAATTTCGGGCTTGCCGGTCAGTGGTTAGGCCTATAAAGAATTATGCCTTGATGACGTCCACTTGTATGCCTCGAATGGAGGGGGCTAATATCTTTTGTCGTATTGCTTCAGATATCTTATGAAGACTTAGAGAGACTTGGCCCTGGTGGGCAAAGAGAAGACAGCAAGAACACCTAGGGTGACCCTGGATGCCTGGGTGATGTACTTCTACAGTGGCCCGTACTGCTTCTACGAGGAATTTCCCTCATTCGGCACCACGTGGGACCAGTGCAAGGAAGTTGTCATAAAATTTGCCTCCAATCCTCGTCATTTGCCAGCTCCTGAACAAGATTGAAATTCAAGAAAACTGCCGGCCCTGACTTAGCAGCATACTTGGCTGATTGGTTGGCTACATTTGTCTTCCCCCATGGTGAGGAACAGCTTCTGAGGGCTGAGGTGATTTATCCGGCCTGCTTGTTAGCTTGCGGACGCCAATTAGCTCTTGCACCGGCTGCCCTGGCCAACATTTATCACTCCCTGGGGGCACTGAGTTCATATTCCAACCCTAGAGACAAGAAGATCTTGTTGCCTACACATTACTTGAGTGCTTGGGTTGGGTTGCTGTTGCCAGAACTTTCTTAGCGATCTCTAGTTGCTAATACCAGGGCGCCGCTTATATTTGTGTTTGCTGGTCACTCGGACCAAGATGCCGCTCTGCAGCTTGCTAGCACCAGGCGAGCACTTTCTTTTCTTCACATCGAGCGGGGTGAGAGCCTGGAGTTTGACCACAGCTCTCGTTTCTACCGCCCCTTCTTAGAGAGGCAGGGAGAGTCTGCAGTATGCAAGGTATCCCCGGAGGGCATAGTTTCTTCACACGCCTTGGGTGAGTGGGTCGTTTGCATACGACCCGGTGTTCTGGTTTACCGCCGTTCTGACACAGTGGTCCTCAAACCATATTACCCGCACCGGTTTGCCCGCAATTTTGGGTATGATCAGGCTATTCCGCCAAATGCAGATTTCCCTTTGGCTTCGAGACAATATAAGCATAAGGATGTGCACCTGGTTGCTACTTCCTAGCAGGATTTTCTATATCGGAGCGTAGGAGAGGACTTTCCCATTCTAACATGGGCGCTCACGGGCCACTTCAATGTTCATTATGCTCGCTGGTGGTTCAAGATCAGCAACGTCTTCAGAGAGCGGGCGGACAGCATTAGGGCAGCTGAGCAAAGGCGCCTCAGGAGAGAGGATTTGCCTCCCCTTTCTCTAGATTTCAGCTTCATTAAATCCCATTTTTCCAGCATAGCTCAGGTGATCCGGGACATTGAAGCCCGATGGAGGGAGCAGGGGCAGTCAGTGCCTATTGATAGAAGCCAATACACCGAGGCATTGAAGCCCTTGAATCCTATGTCTGGTGGAGAGACTTCTTCTTCAGTATCGCGCCATAAAGGTGCTTCAGGTTCCACGGTGCCTTACTCTTGGTGGGAGGACCTGAGGGCCTCTTGTGATTTGAGCCATGACTCCCAATTGTCTCAGCCTATTCCAGAGGGAGAGCTTACTGGAGGAGCTTTTGCTGCTTGGAGGGCACACTTGATTAATGCATTGGGTTGCGCAGGTCTGTTGGACCACCTTTCAGAGCTGGAGGTGGTCTCTACCCCCAAAGCTCTTAGAGATGCAATGGAGCGGGCAGTCGGGACCCTTCGGATAGACTCCAGCCAGCTCATCACGAAACTTCACATGCCCGCGGGAGCGACCGGTATGGCTTTCTCGTCCCCTCCTTTTGCTACCCTACATTTTTCATTATAAGGCCACTGACTGTTTGTAATCGTACCTTGATTGCAGGAGCAGTTAGCGGTCATAGTGTTCCCTCCTTACAGAGGATGTCCTCTGGCATGGTCACTACTGGTGTGAGCACTGCGACAAAGAGACGCCACGGTGGAGGTTCAGATGATGACACCCGACCTCCCTCTCGTCCTCAGGTTGACACCGTATCCCCAAGCAGCAAGGCCCCCCTGAGTGAGTTGAGAGTCGCAAGTCTGCCTTTTCCTTTGTAATATCTCTACACACACATCTTTGTTCATTTGCAGAGTGGTTTTGTATGCAGCTCCCCCTGAGGTAAGGGCTCAAATGGGTTTCTCACCGGGCCCCGAGGATGCCTCCACAGTGGGCGTGTCGGCATTAGATATACCTTCGGATTTTGAACTAAATTTGAGGGATTTAGATCAGCCCCTGGAAAGCTTCTTCTCGACAGATGCGCCTACTCCACCACCAAAGGTGGGAGGGACTCCACCTCCTCCATACTCAGTTAAGCATAGCTCATGACAATTATGTTTGTTTATCAGGCCTGCTGAAGACAACAGTCAAACTGACTATCTGCCTTTTTGAGCAGGCCATCCCGGAGTTCGGCCTACCTCTTCAGAGACGGAAGAGGGCGAGTTTCAACCTCGTGAGGGTGATGTTTCTGCCTTGAGGTCGTCCAGCAGAGGAGGCTCCAGCACCTCCCTGGACAGTAGTAGCTCGGATACGACCTCTGGTAGCGGCTCATCTACGCCTTTATTGAGCTCCTCTGATGGCGTGGACACTGGAGTGATCTTAGGTAGCCAAAGAGTCCCTTGACCTCCTCATATGGTTGGTGGGTTGTCTTACTTACCCCCCCTATCAATTTTCTTGCAGCCACCTAGCTGGCCGCCTCCATTGCGGAATTAGCCAAGCTAATTAATTCTGGCGCCTGTCCCGAGCTGCCCGCCTACGACGTTTTTCCAGGAGCCACAGTTGGAGCCTCTGGGGGAGCTCCCCCTACCTTCGGGGTCTACCATACGGGTGCGCCCGATTTTGCTCCAGGTTTTGTTGCCTCCCACTGGTGATTTGATGGAAGGAAATGAGGAACATGCCCTGGGTATACATCTAGCCAGCTTTGTACATATGTATTTTCCTGCTTGTTTGATTGGCTCGGCTTGTAGCACTGATCACAATCTTGATTTTGCAGTTGTTGACATCTCAATGACCTCGCCCACCGATCACTCCAACCAGGGGGCGACTCTCTCTCAAGAGGCGCCGCCGACTCCCTTGGATAAAGGGACTGATCAAGCAGTTCAGGCAACCGCCGCTAGGCCGACACCACTAGGTCTTGCTTAGGGTCTACACCCTAATTTTTAGCTTAGCATTTTGTGATTCTGCTGCACTGACGACTTCGCTGTTTCTCTTTTCTACAGAAACGGGCACAACGGCCCCGGCCTCCCCCATAGGGGGAGAGGGCCCTGAGGATGTCCAAGAGGGCTCAGATGCAGCTTCAAAAATGATGGTGCCAAATATGACTCCAACGGGTCGTTCACCCTCGAGATCGGAGGATGTTCCTGCCTCCGTTGGCAGCCCCGCTCCTAGGGCCGCTTCAGGTCCAGCAAAAAGCAAGTTCCTCCCCACCGTCCTCTCCCTTCTTTGTTATGCCTGGGCACTTATGCACTGTCTCTCTGTTTTCTAATTTCAGGTGTCAGAGAGGAGGCTTCACCGGCGCTAGAGGATTTTTCGGCCCTGGGAGTGGACTGGCTAGAGGGTCCACAATTCATGGTGGCTCTAGGAGATGCTACTGTAGAGGCGAGACTTATTGAGAATCTTCAGCTTCTACTACAGATAGACCCCCTGCCTTCTGTCGAGGTCATGAGAGACGACTTGGTGAACTGCACGAGGGGATACCATGCATTTGGGCTACCCCGAGCCACCTGGATGTCACAACTCGAGACCTTGTGGGCTGAGTTTGCCCGTCGTCATATTGCCCAGGCGAGGAGGTTGCGAATACAGGCCCTGATTCAGCAGGAGGAAGAGGAGCTTTCCAGACTTCGCACTCGTCAAGAACAGATGTCTGCGCAGGTGGAGACTGCACAAGGGCGCTGTTGGTCACGGAATTTTATTGTTTTATTTTTCGCAGGGGAAAAATAGGATTGGCGCACACATTTTGTAAAAATAATGACTCACGGAGACCCGAGGGGACACCAAGAACCCTCAGCACACCTGGACACGCAATCGAGGTAGGACAGTACCCTGAGGCATCCAGAACACTGTCTCGAGCTGGACAAAACCGCTGAGACATAGACAAGGTCGCCTGTCAACCCCTGGTCTCACCGGGTTGACCGGAACTAGACGCGACACACATATAAAGACACACACAGCAATACACAAGCAGAGAAGATGACACTCTGGGCAAAGCGAACCATCACTCAATCGCTAGGTGAACCCGGTAGTCAAGGGATAGCTGCTATGCGACCAGAGACAAAGACGCTGGCAGTTCTAGATTGAGCTGTTAGGGGACCATCGTAGTCAGGGAAGGGACCACACCCAGTCACCTGAACCGGCCGATCCAGAAACCACCGACACACTGACACCACCCTAAAACACAAACCTAAGATAGACCAACACACGAACAGACACAGAACAAAATAGAACAACGACCATTACGGCCAACAACAGGACTGTAATGCTCCTCAATAGGCACGTTACCTACTCTGACGCGCCAGGGTAGGGGTGTCAGGGCAAACATGCCTACAACTATGACTCGAATGATGTAACGCACTAACCAAGGTGCGTTACACCATTTGACGCACCAGGACAGGGGCGTCAGGGCCAACAGACCAAAACCTAAGGCTCGCATGATCTAATGGACCACATTAGACACGTTACACACTCTGATGCACCCAGGTAGGTCCATCAGAGCCAACCGATCGACACGGTCTTCGAGGAAGACATGATCTTCGAGGAACTGATAGACACAGTCCTCGGGAAAGACCAGACTATGATGCACCTCCATTGGCGCGTTATAATCATGTGACAGTCCTATATTGGTCCGTCACACCAACCCAGCCTCGAAGAACCTGAAACGACCAATGGTTGTGGCGGTCTATCGTAGGACCGTCACACAGTGTGACGGTCTCTGGTACGACCGTTACACCGAATCGGTGAGAAAAATAGTGGAATGGCCGAATCGGCCCGTTCCATGCCCCATTCATGCTGAAGCGCAGGGGAAAAAAAGCCACACGACCACAGAAGATGTCTGGGAGCTAAAAATGGCACATGCATGCATTCGATCGTAAAAATAGGACAATTTCGACGAATCTACCCAATTCGGGTCACCGGGATTCCCGGACTCCTATTGGCCCCAAATGATAACCAATCGACACGAAATTGACGGGTATGGGATCCTGACATCCCGACGGTCATTTTGACAGCAATTATACTACAAACCGTCACCATTTTTCGGCGAATCCTACAAACCCCGAAAATAACGATTTTCCCTAAACTGGCATGATCTTATTCGATAGGGCACCAAATCGCACACAGAGACAGGGGAAACATGCAGAACGAAGTGGCGATCCGTCTCCCTACCTCCACTGAAGAAACCGAGTGCCGAAGCGACTAAACCGCGCTGAAAATCACAACGTGAACTCAACCGCCGGCTTCGAATCCACCGATCGGGATCGCGCCAACGCCACACCTGCATCATGCATCTCAGCAGCTCCCCGGTGTCGTCAGCTCACTCGCGGTCGCCTCCATCTGCAGTTGTGCGCTACGCGAGAGAGTCCGCTCGAGTGAAATCACCGGTCCGCGCAGTGCTTGCTTGCTAGGTCCGAGGGTCTTTGGTCTTGTGGCTATCACTCCCAAGGTGGTGTCACATCAGAAAGGCAAGGATAGGAAAGATGCAAAAACACAAGAGTATACAAAAAGAGCCACTCAGGTAACATCAAAATCTCATATATATGCAAATATATATCTGAGGTGGTATGTAAAAAATCTCCCTAGCTCTCACCACCACTCTCCTCTCGTCGCTCGCTACTCTCCGCCTCACCCCTGTCTCTATGGGGAGCCTGTGGAGGCCTCATCAACCTCTAGCTGGCAGTTGACTTCTTGGCTCAAACATAGTCTGCATCCTCTCTCCTCTGCTGAGTAGAGGAACCCGCCAAGTAGTTGGTACTAGAACAGGCACTGGGTCACCCCTCGGCCCGTGCTCTCTTTCGGCCTCTCCAGTAGCGCTCCTCCGCTGCTCTCGCACGCTCCTCGACTACGCCAAGGCAGAGTCTCAACTCAAATAGCTCTCGCTCCCGCTCAAGCTGCTCCTCGCACTCTCTTAGCCGGTCTCTCCTCTCGACCTCTCGGAGGATCCGCAATTTCACTACATCCCAGGGTAGCGTCTCAGTCTCCCGGTGCCTCCTCTCGGCCTCCTCCAACTCTGCAACCCCCTGGTCACGGATTGCGAGTTTAGTGCCAGCCAAAGTAGCCTGAGTGAGCGCACCCTACAGCTCTGCAACCTGCATTATTTGGCATCATCAGCATAATGTTACATGTTCAAGTAAGTGTGGATGGCGTTTTGAATGCTTACCCGCTCAGCTAGGTCGCGCTCCGCTGCCTCGGCACGCGCAACTGCTCCTGCAAGTCGCACCTCTAGCGAGGTGATCTCTGCATTCGGGTCCCTCAAACTCAAAGCGGCACCTCCTGCTCCTCCGGCTGCCGCCCCCTGCTGGGCATGCTGCATTTATTGAGACTGTTAGTGGATGAACATCAAAAATTTTGGAACAATTAATAACATATAGCAAATGCATACTCACCAGGGTCTCTAGGTCGGCTTGCGTAGTCGCAAGTTGGGTCTCCAGATTGTGGAGACGGACATGTAGGTCCACTGTCGCTGCATCCCGCGCATCCTGCATAAGCCATTCATTAGTTCCATATCTCAAAAGCATAAGTTTAAAAATCATTCATATACACCCCTCTCGGCCTCATCTGAGGCCGGTTCATGTACGTCTCCCAATAGCGATGAAGGTATGCCGAGCTGTCTAGAGCGTGGGATCCGTCGCTGCCAATTTGTGAACTACTCCGAGAATCGCAGTCGCCAGTCTATCGCAGTCGTCCGACCTTAGGTCTTCCGCCCGATCCCACGTAACTCGGCTGCCTCGACCCACTCCTAGTGTAGGCCGAGTGTCCTCATCACCAACCTAAGCCGTAGCGGCTCGATCTCGTTCAGGCAGTGAACCCATAGGTCATGACCAAACCGAGGTCGGCCCGCTATGACCCAAAGCTAGCCCTCATCGGGCATCCCCAGGTATGGCCTCCATACAACCTACATACATTCATTATATCATCACATTTTCATAAAGT